>SJXQ01012451.1:0-32067 GCA_006408695.1 Aepyceros melampus | reverse complement strand
CTCCATACAGGATACAGGATGCTTGGGGCTGGTGCATGGGGATGATCCAGAGAGATGATATGGGGGGGGAGGGGGAGGGGGATTCAGGATTGGGAACTCACGTACACCCGTGGCGGATTCATGTCAATGTATGGCAAAACCAATACAGTATTGTAAAGCAAAATAAAGCAAAAATAAAAATTAAAAAAAGTATATTGTCCAAATAATCTATCAGTTGTTTTTACGGTGCATCCATGGAATGAGACATATTCTGACAGCATGTCAACAAAGTATCAGGCCCTGTAAAGATACTTGGGAATTATTTATACCATTCTATTCAGTTTGCTGGGGGGAATGGGGTTCTTACAAATTTCTTTTATAAATTTGATTCTAAAGTTTGCTATATCTAAATGCTCCTTCTGGTTCATAAAACTATGTCACCAGAGAGAAGAAGATGCTTGACTTACTATGCGTTTATTCAGTATATTCAATTATCAAGTTATTTAAATGGAAGATGTTGAGAAGCCATCTAGGACAAAGCCCTGCTTCATTCTACTTCCAGTTATAATTTAAACTGTCATGTATTTCTATTTAGATTCTTAAAGGAATTTTTTAAGAACTTTAAAATGTACTTAAAACTTCAGAGGATAACATAAAAATGCATATATTTTCATTATACAAAACTGAGGATTGTTAATATTGTCATCAATGGTTCAAGTTTTCACACACACACACACACACACACACACAGAATGTTGCACCGCAGCCAGTTCATAATGTTTTCTCAAGAGCTGTTTGTTAAATTTTGGGGAGTTTTGAGAGCTGATTGCTAAATCTTTGGTGGGAGTATTATACCACAGAAATCTACAAACACTATAAATCATGTTTGTTTGGTTTTCATTCCTGGAGAGCCAGTTGTTAAACATTTATCAGAATACTACTGCTTATATATAAAAGAAAGAAAACCTTTACAGGTAAATTCAGCTTGTCTTGGATTCCCACTCCCAATCCTATTATCTATCCCCCTCTTCAGAGGCAATGGTCATCATAAATTTGGTGTATGTTACCCCAGAACATCTCTATTTTAAATACATCTACATACATCCGTAAACTACAGACTATACTTTGGGTATGTTTTAAAATACATAGATACCACAACTTGCTTTTCTCATACAACATTTTGTTGTAAATGGATCTAGATCATTCCTTTCTTCTTCTATTTGGTCTATATATGAATATACCTTACTCTATCCATATTTCTATTAACGGACCTCTGGACATCTAGGTTGTTTCCAATTTTTTATCATTAGAAACAATGCAAAAATGAATGGTTTTTGTCCATGTGTACATGAATTATCTAGATACTTGCCTAGAAGTATAATAATTGCTAGGTTATGTGCACAGTGTGAAGTTTACATATGTGTCTGACTCTTTGCGACCCTATGGACTGTAGACTATCTCCTCTGTCCATGGGATTTCCCAGGCAAGAATACTGGAGTGGATTGCCATTTCCTACTCCAGGGGATTTTCGCAACCCAGGGATCAAGCCATGTCTCTTGCATCTCCTGTATTGGCAGGTGGAATCGTTATCACTGAGGCACCTATTAAGTTTACTATATATTGTCAAATTCTCTCAACCAATTTATGCTTTTATTCAACAGGAGTGAATGCAAATTCTTTTTGTTCCACATTTCAGCCATAATAAGTACTGTCAGACTTTCAATTTTTGTCAGTCTGATGGGTACACAATGACATCTCATTGTGTTTAATTTTCATTTTCTTGATCACTAGTGAGGTTGAGCATTTTTTCTCATATTTATGGGCCATTTGTGTTTTCTACTCCTGAATTTCCTTTCATTTGCCTATTTTTCTATTGAGTTGCTTGCCTTTTTGTTCTTGATTTATAGTTCTCGATATACTCTGGGAACTAATACTTGTCTTTTTACTTTGTTTATGGTGAGGTGATTTGTTTTGGTGTTTTGGAAGGGGTGAAAGGCAAGTGCATTTCATCTCTGTGAGATCTTTGAGGACGTGGTCTGTGGGCTTAGTGGTCAGAGGACTTGTCTCACACACCCAAAAGATACAGTTTCCAAGGCCACAGTTCTGGCTGGTGGCAGGTCTAGAAACAATAGACTTACTGTCTACTCCAGCCAAACAGTTTTTTTTTTCCATTGTTCTACACTACCTTTCCTCTAGGCCTTTGCACATGCCATTTCATCCACCTGGAATGCTTTTTAGTCCCCTGTCTATGCCCCCAGAGTACCTTTTACTTTCCGTCTCTTAGCGCTCACCACACTGCACTGTGATAAGTTGTTAGCTTATCTGTCTCCTCCATATCTGCCTCTGTAGCCCCAGTGCCTAGTAGAAGTCTTGATAGAGTCATTGCTTAAAAAAGAAAAAAAGTTTGTTGTATGAATAATTGAGCAAGTGGGTGAATATAGTTGAGTGTGTACACATATGCACGTGCACACACACATACACTATAGGGGCAACTATATTGAAGGTCAGAAAATGTTGCATTCATTCCTCCAACAACAAATCCATAACACTTGCCAGGCACGTGTTGTGACCCTCCCCTCACCAAGCTCATAGCCAGATGGGGAAGACAGACCCATACCTGCCAAGCAGCATACACTGACATCTATGTCTTGATGGAGAGAAGCACAGAGTACTGTGAGTATGCAGAGGAAGGACACTTATTCCAGCCATGACTGGGAAAGAGTTTGGAAAAAGATCTCTCAAAGATGGAGATCAGCCAAGAAGAGCTGACAATTCAATAATCAGGCCCTTAATTAAAAATGTAAATGAAATTCTCCCTAGCAATCCCAGGGGCTACTGTTAGGCTTTCTTGAAGTGAAGTGATGTGAAAGCCACTCAGTCATGTCCGACTCTGCAACCCCATGGACTGTATAGTCCATGGAACTCTCCAGGCCAGAAAACTGGAGTGGGTAGCCTTTCCCTTCTCCAGGGGATCTTCCCAACCCAGGGATTGAACCCAGGTCTCCGGCATTGCAGGCAGATTCTTTACTTAGATTATGTCAGTGAGTGAATCTGACCACGTGTTTTCCTCCTTGGTTCAGCTTACAGCGGCACCTATAAGTGAGTTCCCAGTACTCGAGCTCCACCCTTGGATAACAGGTTAAACCCAAGGATCACCCACTGCCCTTCCCCTGCTCACTTTACTTGCCATTTTTTCCTTCTAGCTACAAACTGCCTCACATCCCCATCTTTGTCTTCATCCACACCCCCAATCCTGGCCCCTCCACCCACTCTCTGCAGCCCCTTCCTATCATCAGGCCAAAAGAAACACAGTTGCCCCACTACAATCTGCTCCCAATCAGTGTTTCCTTGTGTTTCCTTCATGCCAAGTATATACTAGGCACTGGCAAGGCCCTGCAAACTGAAGAATGAGTAGGAGCCAGCCATCAAGGATCTGAGGGAAGAGCTTTCTAAGCAGAGAAAAGAGCTAGTAGCAAATCCTGCTACTGAGAGAAGGCCTAGAGTGTTCTCAATTCAGTTCAGTCGCGCAGTCGTGTCTGACTCTTTGCGACCCCATGAATCGCAGCACGCCAGGCCTCCCTGTCCATCACTTTGAATACTTAATATAGGAAATTTCTTATTATGTTTAAGACCCTGTTTCATGGTAAGCCTGAGCAAATGTTCCCATCTAGCGAGTTTAAAAGACATCTAGTCCCTGATGCTTGGGAATTTGTCACTGAAGATGTCTATCGGTATGAACCACTGTATTGCAGACACTAGACACATATGTTGCATATACATGGGAAGTTACTATAAGTCAAGGTGAATTAGCTAAAAAAACATGAAATTCAGACCCAAAATATAAACATAAAATACCAAATTAATTTTACAGCAAGACAAGTATCTGCCTTGTACTCGGCAACACTTAGAAGATGAACTTCACAAGTTGAACACACACCTCAGATAGAATAAAAAATGTCATAAACAAAAAATCACCAAAATCAAACCATATCAAAAAACCAGACACACAAAAAACACACTTTACTATAAAAACAGATTCTATGGCTTGTTTTAAAAGAAAAACTCTGCTGTCAAATCCATTCCAAGTTTAAACAATTCAGTCTTGTTACCAGAGAGGTCAACTCAAAGAACTCATTCTGCCAGTTTTTAGACACCACCATGTCGATCGCATGAAAGAATAAAAAATTTGCTTACCTCCATCCAGCAGGGACAGGATGTGGAGAGCAGTCCCTAGACTATAGACTGGCTTACCTTTCGTGGTTCACTCTTACACAGTCATTCTCCCATGAAGCAACAAGGATTTTGTTCTGTATTTCAAGTACAAAAGACCTGAAAAAACAGATTGAAAATAGTTTATTCATTTTTACTTGCAATTACAAAGTTTTTCCATTGAAACTAAATCCTGAAAAATGAGAACAAATTGTAGACCCAGTTTCGGGTCCTGTCTTATGCATTCTTGTACCTTCCTCACCTAGCAAGTGCCTGCCTCATAACACATACTCAATGATGCATGATATTCTGAATTGAGGGTGACTTTGTACAACCTATAGAATACGTAAATAGGTAATTAGAATCTGAGATACTCTGTATAGACATAGGATGCTTCTTTAAGCTTGCTACCTTTTAACCTGAAATATTTAAGACGTAAAATGCTGTTGTTTAAAAGTTCTATCATTTTATTCTATTGCTCATCTTGTAAGGGGTAACAAAAATGATATTCAAATGACAGAAAATATTGTGTTTAGCCAAGTGCAATAGGTGTTTTTTATGTCTTAGGGGAAAAAGGATGTCAAATCTGTATTCTAATGAAAATATTTATCAAAATTTCCCAGTTAAGGATTTGGTCAGAAAGCGGGTACTTTGCCACTTTAGTAAAAGAACATAAGTCTACTCCATACACTATATAAAAGGGTTTACAAATTCAAATGTGTGCGAAGATGTGTAAATTTCCTATTCCTGTAGAAAATGTGGCAAGAATAGGTGATATAATATTTATGTCAATGGTATTTTTCCAGGAAAAATGATACTCTTTATCAGAATGTTTTAAAATATAACTTCTTGACAGTTAATATCTCCATAGCCTTGCAATTTATTTTAATAATCAACTAATCTGTCACAAATGAAAACTGACAAATATTCAGTTAAATATGTATCAAAAGTATTGACACATTTCATTTACCTCATTTTTTTTTAATCTCAAGAAAAGTGTTATAAATAGTATCTGCAAGTCAATGTACTTATGCTTTTCAAAAAAGTTGGCTGTTTGTATTTTAATCTCTAATTTAAAAAAGCATTCCAAATTATGTTAGGAGGAAAACATTTCCAGGCACAAAGTATATTGTACTATTTAGCAATTTATGCTATTATATACTCACATATTAATACTACTTGAGAGAATTTTAAGTTAGTATTTTGATCAAAATAGTAGAAAAAGCTGTCATCCTGTAGGTTGTTAGCACAATCAATTGCTAGAGAAAACTATTCTAGTATGTCTTTTTCTTCTCACTCTTGACTCTAATTTTACATTTTTTCTTTCCTAGATTTGGGTGGTTAACATCTTACTTGCTTGCTTTCACTTTTTATATATTAGAAAAAAAAAGCTGAGCTAACAGAACAGTCAAGGAAGAGAACTGACTCTTTATTTTATTTTATATTGAGGCCCTAAGTCATCCAACTGTGAAGGTCTCTCGTTATCACACGAGACAGTTTGTGTCAGGATTTAATTTGGTGTTTCTATTCCTTCCCAATGAGAAAATCTCATCTGAAAAATTGAGAAATTTATTTGTTCACTTTCAAAATGGTATTTAACCCTCATATTCTGCCTTCTGCAATAGAATAAGCTGCCTTTCCCATTGCATGAAAGGGGGACTTTCAGAACAGAGAAGCTGGAATGCTAACTCAGAACACAAGCATCTGATATGAAAAACCAGACAGACCCCCTCTAAAGACTTTACCATATAGCATATGAACTCAACTCTTCAGCAAGTTTAAAATATGGCAGATAGTGCTTAAAGATTGCAGGTTAAGTTTATATCTGGGACAAAGAACACTTGATATGGAGACTGGTTTTTATCTACTGGGCCATTCCTTCTGAAAGAATTTCAGGACTTCCTTGGTGATCCAGTGGTTAAGAGTGCACCTGTCCATGCAAAGGGCATGAGTTTAATCTCTGGTCCATGAAGATACCATATACCGCAGGGCAACTAAGCCCATGCCCCACAACTACTGAGTCCATACTCTAGAGTTCAAGAGCTGCAGCCCAAATCCTGTGCTCTGCAACAAGAGAAGCCACCGCAGTGAGAAGCCTGAGGCTGCAACTAGAGAAAACCCATATGTAGCAATAAAGACAGCTGTAAATAAATATACAGAACATCTTTAGAAAAGAGACACTATTTGTCTTGGCTTCAACTCAGCCTAGGATTTAAAAAGAGAAAGAAAGTATTTCAATTAATAAACAAATGATTCTAAGAGGGAGAAACAAATACTCAGCTTTTATTAAAATGTGTTTTTTTAGGATTATTTGCCCGTGTTTCCATCTAAACACTTTTCTATATTTTAGCAAAGTTGGAAATAAATACTTAATTTTATTTTCACTTTATATAGAAAAGGGTACAATTTGGATAATATAAAGAATGATTCTATTAAAAGCTATGTATGACCTACTCATAGCGCAGTTGTAATAAAGGGATATGGGAACAAGACTAGAATACTTAGATTCATTGCAAGGGTCATGAGAGATAACAGCAAAGGCTTCATACTATCTTGATTAACATGCAAAATACAGGCTAGTGCTTGCCAAAGCTGGCCTCAAAGATAAATGCATTGCATCTAAATCAGTGATACACAGACTAATTGATCACACAGCCCTAAGTGACCATCGTATACAGGAAGATTAATGAATCATTGAGGCCCTGAGAATTAGCTACTGAACAAAATACATGATTCAACTCAGCTTCTCACTACAAATATGGCCTGGGTATTGCAATTGGCCGCTGAGAGCCGCAGGATGCTAGAAACAGGTTCTCCATAGCAACCTGTACAGAACTTTCAACTTTGTTGATATGGAATCAGATACCTCATGGAGAAATTGCAAGTTGGACAAACTAGACTCAAACTTACAAGAAAAGCATATTCCATATCATAATGGTCACTTAGAGGCTTATAAACCCTGTATGAATATAACTATAGTTTGAAATATGTATAGACAGGTCACAAACTGATGGAATCCTGGAAGGTGGTGATAAACACCCAACTCATGTTACAGTTATAAAGAGTTTTTTTTTTAGTGGCTAAATTGTGTCTGACTCTGTGGGACTCCATGGCCTGTAGCCCACCAGGCTCCTCTGTACATGGGGTTTTAGCAAGAATACTAGAGTGGGTTGTCATTTCTTTCTCCAGGGGATCGTCAAAGACCAGGGATTGAACCCGTGTCTCCTGCCCTGGCAGGAGGATTCTTTATCACTAAGCCAAGAGTACTGATGACCTAAATATTGAACATGAGGTCTTCCTAAGGCTACCAGAAAGTGTTTTAATTTTTTTATAGTTTGAGACTGAAGTAAAGAATATCAAGAAAAGTTAGATAAAAACTTATTGTGTCAAGTAAATGACCAAGTATTTATTCAAGGCCATATAAAAATGTATAGGAGGGCAAAAGTATTTCTTAGCTAGAGATAATTCTAAGTATAAAGCTGTTCAATCATTATTTTATTTGATTTTTTTAATTTATTTTTATTTTTTAGTTTGTTTTGCTTTACAATACTGTATTTGTTTTGCTATACATTGACATGAATTAGCCACGAGTGTACATGAACTCCCAATCCCGACCCCCCCACCTCCTGCCCCACACCATCTCTCTGGATTAGCCCCGTGCATCAGTCCCAAGCATCCTGCATCCTGCATTGAACCCAGACCGGTGATTCGTTTCACTTTATGGTATCATACATGTTACACTGCCACTCTCCCAAATCATCCCACCCTCTCCCTCTCCCACAGAGTCCAAAAGGCTGTTCTATACATCTGTGTCTCTTTTGCTGTCTCACGTTTATAGAGTAACTAAGTTAAAATAAAGGGAAATACCAGATAGCTTATGATGATTCCATTGGTTACATGGTATAGATGAACGTGTGTGTGTGTGTGTGTGTGTGTGTGTGTGTATGAACTTTGGCACATAGCTTTCATAAAGCTAAGAACAAGTATAAACATACATCCATACTCTTTTGTGAGATACAATATATTTAATAAAATATGAGTGACTGAACTGAACTGAAACTTTGTTTATAACTGCCTAGAAGCCTAGGTACTTGAAGTCCTGCAGATACATCTACAGACTGAGGGCATGATCACATGCAATGTTACTAAGAATGTTATTAAAAGTTGATCTGTATTGACATGATCTTCAGGGAAATGTAAATAAAAGCCACAACAGACCATCACCTCACACCTGTCAGAATGTTTGCTTTCAATAAGACTAGAAACAAGACCTGGCGAGGGGCTGGAGAAAAGGGAACACTTGCACACTGTTGCTGGGACTGCAAATTGGTGCAGCCACTATGGGAAACAGTATGGGAAACCTATTCTAATAATAGGATTGCCTTATGATCAGTAATCCACTTCTGGATTTATTTATTCAAAGAACATAACTATACTAACTGAAAAAGATATAAGCACCCACATTTTCATTGCCACATTATTTACAATAGCTAGACATGGAAGCAACCTGGTATCCATTGGTGGAAGAATGGATAAAGAAAATGTGGCATATATGTATAAATTGGATATTATTCAGCCATAAAAAAGGAAATCTTTGCCTTTGCAACAGTGCAGATGGACCTTGAGGATACTGTGCTTATTTTGATGAAGAGAAATGCTATAAAAGCTTGCCTTTATGCAGAATCATAAATAAGCAACAAATACATAGTGAATGGACAGGGGTTGCCCGAGGCGAGGGATAGGAGATGGGCCAAAGGGGTGAAGATGATCAAAAGTTATAAACCTCCAGTTACAAGATACCCAAGCACAAGTCCAGGGGATGGTAGTGCACAGCATAGTGGTTATACTGATACTGCATTTTATATTTGAAAGTTGCTGAGCATACTTTTTAAAATTTATTTTATTCATTATAGTTGGTTTATAATGTTAATTTCTGCTGTATAGAAAAGTGATTCAGTATATATATACACACACACACACACATTTTCTTTTCTGTTGCAATTTATCACATAATATTGAGTATTGTTCCCTGTGCTATACAGCAGAATCTGTTGTTTTTCCGTTCTATATATAGTAATTTACATTTGTTAGCCCCAAACTCCCAATCCATGTCCCACCCTTCTCCGAGTTAGCAGCCACAAGACTGTTCTCTATGTATGTGAGTCTCTTTCTCTTTTGAGAATAAGTTCATCTTTGTCACTTTAGATTCCATATACAAGTGATATCATATAGTTTTATCTTACTGACTTACTTCACTTACAGTAATAATCTCTAGGTCCATTCATGTTGCTGTTAATGAACTATTTCATTTATGACTGTGTAGTATTTCATTGCATACATGTGCCTCTTTATCTATTCATTTGTTGATGAACACTTCATTTATTTCCATGTCTTGACAATTGTGGATAGTGCTGCTTTGAATCTAGGGGTGCGTGTATCTGTTTGAATTAGCTTTGTCCATATATAAGTGGGATTCCTGGATCACATGGTAGTTCTATTTTTAATTTCTTTTGAGAACTTCCATACTGTTTCCATAGTGGTTGAACCGATTTACACCCCCACCTAGAGTGTAGAACTCCCTTTTCTCCACACCTGTTAAGAGTAGATTTTAAAAGTCTTCATCACACACATACACAACCTGGTATAGAAATGGATGTTAAATGGACTTCATGCTGTGATCATTTCAAAATATATACAAATCAAATCTTGCTATTTACCTGAAACCAGTTTGAGATATAATTGACATAATACTGTCTCAAGTCTTCAAAGATTATTGGGAATTCAAATTACTAGCATTTTCCTAATTACTAGGGGCTTCCCAGATGGCACAGTGGTGAAGAATCTGCCTGCTGATGCAGGAGACAATTTGGGTTTGATCCCTGAGTCAGGAGGATTCTCAAGAGGAGGAAATGGCAACCCACTCCAGTATACCTGAGTGGAAAATTCCATGGACAAAGGAGCTTGACAGACTACAGCCCATGGGGCTGCAAAGAGTCAGACATGACTGAGCACACACAGACAACTAATTACTAGTGTTTTAAAATAAGAAATGCTGTTATTTCTTTTGTACCTAAAGCTATCACTGCTATTCTATTGATACTATCACAATAACAGCAGGGGTATGGGGAGTCATAAGGACAGTGATATGGGTTATTCTTTGTGATTAAATTGAAAAAAGACCATTCTCAATTGATAAAGTAGTTTAATATGGATTTTCATTATATAAAGCTAAATCTCAGAATAAACACTGGAATCAGAAGTATGGCTGCAGGACTTAACCTAAGATGCCAAGTTTAAATTCCAAAACATAGTTTTAGTAGAAGTATATCACAAATGTTGCATGGGACATACTTAAAGTATTACTTGTTATTTAATTGAAATTCAATTTACCTGATATCTTGTGCTTTATTAAACAAGGCTGAAAAATTTTAACCATAATAAAAATACAAGATGAACTCTTTATTGTAGATACGGCAGCATTACTGCAAATATATTTTAGATTTTTTTTTTTTTCTTCCCTCTGGGTGGTTGTGAGAAGACTGGGACCTGGGACCCTTGACTGCAGTGTTTCCATCTGGACAAATGCTCACTTAAGGGACCAGCTCACACCCTCCTCCTCAGAGAGGAAGCAAAAAAGTCCTGTTACTTGTTTTTGCTCCCTCATGCTGCAGGCAAGATAATAAAGCCTTGCCTGAATTTCTCCTCTGGCCTCTCATCAATTTCTATTGATTAAAGAGTCCAAGAAACCCAGATGGCAATAGTAACACAGAAATATGTGGACTCTTCAACTTAGAGACATACAGAATTAAAACTAATCTGAAAGGGTTGCAGGATTGTAGGAATGGAAAGGAATCTTACTAAAGCCGAGTTCCTCTACAGAGATTATGATTAACTTCTATCCAAAATAGTCTTCCCTTTCTTGTTGGAAACTTGCTTGCCTCAAGACTGAGGAGTATCAAAGAAAACAGAGGATTGAAACCGAGCAGAACCTTGTGGGGTCCTCCCAGATTCAAAAGCCTTCCCAGACCTTCATTTGTTGTAGGAAAAAGACTTCAGCTTACTCTGTCTTCCTTGAGTTCTACTGGGCAGTTTCAAACAATGACTAATCGGGTAAATGAGAATGTGGAAACAAAGAAGCCGGCAAACAACAGTGCAGCGATAAAGCAGTCTTCTCTCCTCGAGGGATGTGAAGCAATTTAGAGTTTTTCTGCAGGAAATAAGGCCCTCACCAATGTGGAGGTGAGGAACTGCATGCTGAACGCAGCTCCTGAAACATTGCCCTGTTACCTCCCCACAAGCCATGGAGAAGAAAAATCCCATACCCTGCAGGCCTCATCCCAAATTTTGCCTTTAAAAACTCTGAAAGCCACTGGGGAACACAGGAATTGCCAGCTCCTCTTGCTTGATCCTTGCAATAAACCTGCTTCTGTTTAAAATTTGAAGTTTGTTTTCTTGGTCTCACCATGCATAAGGCCTAAGAACTTTGGTTCAACAATACAAACAGCTGTAGAGTATGAGACAAAAGGGGACAACCTCCACTGGGAAAGCACCACTCCCAGCCTTCAGTAACATAACCTGTGTATCATAGTCTCTTGTTACTGCAAGAAAAAATGCAGTTCTTTTGCCTGTTCTCAGGAGCTAGTAGTTTGGAGTGGCCTAGAGAAATTGTTGCAAGACATCAGGAGGAGACCACAGAGTAGCTAGGGCCCAGCTTCTGGAATAAGAGGGGCCTGTAACATGCTATCCAGGAATATCAGAGCTTCAGAGAGGTACCTCAGAGAAAATGTAAGAAAATTTAGGAAGAAATTTAGAAGGCAAATAAGTACTAAGAAGCTTCTCTATTTTAAAGATATGTTGGAGAAGGGAGAATTAATTAAACAGTCTATCATCTCTGTATTAGTTTGCTCTCGCCATTGTAACACATTATCATAAAATTAGAGGCTTGAAACAACACGAATTTTCTTACAGTTATAGGAACCAGAAGTCCAAACGGGTCTCGCGGTGAAACCATAGTGTTGGTGGGAATAGCTTCACTCATGGAAGTCGCAGGGTAGAAACTGTTTACTTGCTTTCCCTGGTTGCTAGAAACTGCCTGCATTCTTTGCTAAAGAACCTCTTCTTCACTTTCAAAAGCCAATGGCCACGGCAAGGCGAACTCCACTTCCATCATGACGCTTCCCTCTCTGCTCTCCAGCAGCCCTCTTCCTCTTATAGACTCAGGGGTTGTATTGGTTCCACCTGAAATTCCACTCAACTCTCTCCTTAGGAGGACGCTTGTGATTACATGGGGCTCACCTGGGCAGTCCATACTGTAGCTTTCTCTCTCACTCCTTTACAAGGAACCCTGTTCTACTTGGAAAATACAAGATAATCTTCCCATTTCAAGATTCATAACCACATCTGCAAAGTGTTTCCCACTTAAAAGAATGTATTCAAGGTTTATGGGGATTGGGAACTCAACATCTTTGAGAAGCTGTGTTTCTACCTACCACGTTTTCATCCGTAAAGATTTAAATCAAATAGCCCACACTAAACTCAGGCCAAAATCAAGTATTGAAAGAAAAATATATAGTATGTATGGGAACTCTGAGTTTCCCAGGTGGCTCAGTAGGTAAAGAATCTCCCTGCAATGCAGGAGTTGCAGGGAATGAGGGTTGGATCCCTGGGCTGGGAAGATTTCCTAGAGAAGGAAATGGCATTTCACTCCAGTATTCTTGCCTGGAGAATCCCATGGACAGAGGAGCCTGGCAGGCTACAGTCCATGGGGTCACAAAGAATTGGACACACTGAAGCGGCTGGGCACATGAGGAACTCTTCTAGTTTATAGATATTCAACTAATTTGAACATCACATTTCTTTAGATAAAGAAACTGAGACTTCTAGGGTTAGGAAACTAATTCAAAGTAACTCAACTAGTAAGTTGTAACTCACTACCCCCATGAATACCAGTTGAATGCTAACCTCTTTGCCTCCAAATAATATCAACATTGCACATGAACTACAGGTTTCCCAGTGATAAGTTTATTCCCTAAACTAATTATATGATGATAAAACTACCCTAGTAAATGTGCTGTTATATAACTAGCCATTATTCTAGAACAAGTAATGCACAAAAGATGTATCTCAGATTGCCTAGTATTCAATTAAAAGCAATGCCAAGAAACCCCAGTTTACCAGCGAACATGTTTGATAATCATTAGTATGAATAATTTTGTGTACTGACTGATTTCCTGGAGCAATTTCCAGGATTCGAGGTGGCTGCATGACTTTTATTTATTTATTTGCTAATTTACTAAAGCATAGTTGATGTACAATATAATATAAGTGACAGGTGTACAGTGCATTGATTCACAACACTGCATGACTTTTGAGGGGTAGTTAACCATGCCTTTTCCTCATTTACACTGCCACTCAAATACCTGGCAAAGACTGTACTGCATCATGGAGTACTCAATGATTTCACTGATAAAGTTCTCATTAGAATTTTCTTATTTGTACTGAATATATGAATGTCCCCCTCTAAGGCAATCAACAATTTTTAAAGGCATTGAAACAAGGTTTTTTCCTCATCTGTTCAACTAACCGAAGCTTCTGGAGATTTTCTATGGAAATAGTAAGAGATAATTCATTAATTGCAGAGTAGTCACTAGCTACAAGACTTGAAACCATACCCTTTAGAATTTGTTAACTATAAGACCTTAAGACTGTCACTTAGTGTCTTCATGCTCAATATTCTTATTTGTAAAATGATGCTAATGGGTGTATCTTTTAGCAATAAATCTGTCTTCTAGTAATCATTATAATGAATGATATTTACAGATTGTTTACTATTTTGCAATCATACCTTTAAGCACTTTACTAGTCCATTTATACATCATAGAAATGCTTGTAAATAAATGCTATTACTATTTTCATGTTAAGCATGAAGAAGTTAAAGCATTTAAGAAATACAGCTTTCTAATATCACTAGGCAATAAGTGATAAAGCCAAAATTCTAGCCAAGGAAAATGACTGAAAAACAGTAAAAGATCAATTTTGAGTTAGTGGTATCATTAGAATCACTGAATAACTGTGCAAAATTTTGCAGTGTTTTGTTTTAATGTGTCCTGAGGTACATGTTTGAAAACTACTATCTACTATTTTTTTACTTTTTAAAAATTAATTTATACTATGTGCTATTTGAAAGTCAGAGTAGGTTGTGAAATACAAGAGAAACAGAATAGTAATAAAGATCAATTTTATTTGGCAATCATTATGTAAATTAATATATAATGTAAATGGAAAATTGTAAATCCAAAAATCAATTATCAAGCTTCCAATTTAAATATGTTCCTAAATGTAAATAATCTGATAGCTTAGTGATGCATAGAATTCTAGAATATTCTACTGTATTATCTTTTTTGATTTGCTGAAAGCAGACAAGAGTGAAAATAAAATAAAACAAAGACTTTCAGAAGTAGGAACTTGAATCAACTATATGCTCTGATCTTTCTTTGTATGCAAAATATAAGAAAGTTTGTAAGGTGAGATTTAACCAAACAGGAGAGATGTATGAAGTGATAGAGGATAATTAAACTTAGTAATTATGCAACTTAATAGCTTAGGTCTTTTTATTTCATCATATTGTTTTTGATTCACTAAAGTATCTGCCTGGAATACAGGATTCCTGGGTTCAGTCCCTGGGATAGGAAGATCCCCTGGAGAAGGGAATGGCAACCCACTCCAGTATTCTTGTTTGGAGAACCCCATGGGCAGAGGCGCCTATGGGCACAGTCCATTGGGTTGCAAAGGGTTAGACATGACTGAGCCGCTAACATACATTTTAAAGTAATGACGAATATATGAAATTATTTAATGCCTGAAAAAGCAAAACTGAGTAGAAAAGGTGTTATTTTTTTAACCTAAGTAAAACTGAACTCTTACAGTGAAAATAATATTGATTACATGAACTTTTATCAAATACCATTAAGTGTTAGGCTTTGGGCTGATTGTTTTATTGTGGTAAGTCATTTTATCTTAATGTAGTTCTATCACATAAATGGTACTGTGAAAACCTGTTTCCTTATGTGGAAACTGAGATGTGCATAGATTGTTCTTGCCCAAGATCACAAAATTAGAGAGTGGCAAAACCAGAATTTGTACCATAGCAATCTGGTTGCTTAATCACCACTCCTAACATTCCTGGTAGTATTCACAATTTATTTCACTCATTATGCTGCAATTTCTTCTCATCTCAACAGTGAAATAGTAATAATAATTTGAGAACCATTTCTCAAATCTTACTTTCCTGATTAACTGAGCACTGGTGGACCTAACCAGATGCAGAATCTATGCCTGGATTCCACTGTCATTGGCTCACTTGGGTTGGTGTGTTGATTCCTTTGTAGGCAACCTAGTAGAATTCTTGGCCATTATAATGTATACTTCTTATTAGGTCTAAGTTACAGTGCTTACAACTTTTAACACTCTTGCAAATTTCAGGGTTTTTTAATTAAAAAACTAATGTCCAAGTATTTTGGCACTGTTAGACTAAGAGAAGACAAATTGCTCATACACTGAACTGGGTCTGCAAGCTTGCAAATCCTTTTGTATGAGAAATAATGACCTTTCTGGGGAATGACCTCAGTTTCCTGACCTCTTCCATGGTGCAGATTTCTTTGTTCTGAGGTCAACATTTAAGAGTGTGGTGTAATGCTTTAGCATGCTTGAAAAATGACAGCACGTTGCTCCTGTTGTCTTTCAGCAGGAGCTTTATACCTCCCAGCCTTTTCTTCTTGATATTCAAGATGGAAGAGGGTATATTCTACCAACAGTATGAGAGTTCTTCAGTATATCCAATATCCGTAAGAGCATGTGTCTGACCTTCAAACATTAAAAGTATTTTCCCTTCATTTTTAAAATAAAAATGGTTTGTTTGGTGTCATATTTACTTAAATGTAGACAGCATTTATTTGTCTTCATTACATATATATTTTCACACTATAGAAACATTTCAACTGCATCAGACATTTTTTTCAGATAGCCAGTTATAGGTATGTACTACTTTCTAGCTCCTCACAATTTTGACTATCAATTTCCACAATTCTCACCTGGAAAGCACAGAAGGAAGCCAACTGTAAGACCTGTAGTCCCCAAGGGGACCGTAGCCCCTGGGTCCACCTCAATCATGACAATGGGAGGTAACAAAAAAGGATGACTCCCCAAGAAAGCGCAGAATCTGCCAGTGTAGAGCTTACACTGCAGTCAGAGAAGGAGATGCTCTCAATTCCTATTGTGACTTGGTAACAGCCATGTTCCAATGGTTCCTTTTTTTTCCCCCCAATCTCCTTTTGTTCTGATACAAGTTTTTACTTCAGATATACTATTTTTCTTTACTGTTGTATCCTGGGCATTTTACAGTCAGATAACTTACCTTTAGAAAGACCCAGATACTGGGAAAGATTGAAGGCAGGAAGAGAAGGAGAAGACAGTTGATGAGATGGTTGGTTGGCATTACCGACTCGATGGACATGAGTTTGAGCAAGCTCTGGGAGTTGGTGATCAACAAGGAAAACTGGCATGCTGCAGTCCATGTGGGTGCAAAGAGTTAGACAAGAGTGAGCAACTGAACTGAACTTAGCGTATGAAGGATTCTATCAAATGATGTGTATGTGTGTACGCTGATTTGGTCTGACTCTTTGGGACCCCATGGACCGTCAGACTCCTCTGTCCATGGAATTCTCTAGGCAAGAATACTGGAGCAGTTTGCCATTCCCTTCTCCTGGGGATCTTCCCCACCCAAGCATTGAATCCCAGGTCTCCTCTATTGCAGGCAGATTCTTTACCATCTGAACCACCAGGATTGTGTAGAAGTTTTCCAAATACTTTCTCCCAGTTCCTGTCTTGTTTTCTTGTTCTCCAAACAGTGTCTTTTGAAGAATGACTGCTTCTAATTTTGATGGCATTTGATTTGTCAATATTTTATTAATAGTTTGTGAATTTTATATCTTTAGAAATCTGGGCCAGACCCCAAATCACTAAAATTTTCTTATTGAGTTCTAGAAGTATTATAATTTTATCTATATATTCAGGTATATAATCAATCATTCTGCAGGTGATGTAAGGTAGGGTTTGAGGTTTGTTTGCACATAATTATCTTATTCTTTCAGCAGTTATTAAAATATTATTTCCCTTGAATTGCTTTTGCATACCTTTCAAATCTCAATTATCCATATGTTTCTGCATCTGTTTCTAGATTCTCCATTCTGTTCCATTTAGCTCTCCATCTATCTTTATCGCGATAGCACACTGCTGGTTGTGTAATAGAGCATAATTATTCTAACTTTATTTCTCTTTTCCAAAGTTGTTTTGTTAATGTCTATTCTATCTTCTTTGCATTTCTATATAAATTTTGGAATGGCTTTGTCTGTTTCTGCATGCTATTTGGAGTCTGGCTCTCTTACCAGCAAGGTCAGTGGGTAGGCTGGCCTTGATGAATGGGAGCTCATGCTGTTGATCCATTCATAGCCTTTACCTTGACGCCATGACAGATCCATTCATAAGCTTGTTGTGTCTGCAGAGACTGGCTGACATCAACTAGTTGAGTCTTTCTGCCTGCTTGGTTGTTTGGTGTGTCTGCTGGTTTGGTGGCTCTTCTGTCTACTAGTTTGTCTGAATGCTATCTGGTGAGTACTAACTTGGAAGAAAAGTCTGACCAACCTAGACAGCATATTAAAAAGCAGAGATTACCTTGACAACAAAAGTTCATCTAGTCAAGGCTATGGCTTTTTCGGCAGTCATGTATGAATGTGAGAGTTGGACTATAAAGAAAGCTGAGCGCTGAAGAATTGATGCTTTTGAACTATGGTATTAAAGAAGACTCTTGAGAGTCCCTTGGACTGCAAGGAGAACCAACCAGTCCATCCTAAAGGAAATCAGTACTGAATATTCATTGAAAGGACTGATGTTGAAGCTGAAATACTTTGGCCACCAGATGTGAAGAACTGATTCATTTGAAAAGACCCTGATGCTGGGAAAGATTGAAGGCAGGATGAGAGGGGGGTGACAGAGAATTAGATGGTTGGAAGGCATCACCGACTCGATGGACATGAGTTTGAGCAAACTCCAGGAGTTGGTGATGGACAGGGAGGCCTGGCTTGGTGCAGTCCATGGAGTCACAAAGAGTCAGGCACGACTGAGTGACTGAACTGAACTTGTGATAAAGAGTTTCCCTTTTTATGTCCACTCCCATTAAGTCTGCCCACATGATTCCTTCCAAAACCTCCTTGTCCAAGTTTTCCAGGCAGTATGTTTCCTTCTTAGTGCTAGAGGGTTGAGATGATAATTTTTTTTCTTTACTTTGTGGATAATTTCTAGGAATGTTCATGGCTATCGTAACTCTACTGATGCAACAGATCTCTGAAACATCATTCATACAGTTTATTGGCTGTGGTCTGAGCTGTTTGTGTCTTACCAGTTCTCAGGCAGACTTGTCATATCTTGCTCATCCAGTATGATTAAAATGATGGTATAAGGATAGCATTACTGTGATATTCAGAAGGATGTCCAGATGTTACATGTCATTGAGGATTGTAATTATGATACATAATAGGAAAAGCAACATAACCCTAGGCTAAGACCACAAACATATACTATTATCTATACTAGGTAAAGGCAAGTTGCTTCTGGAAAATGAAACTACTTGCCAGGGTGTTACAGTCTGTTTCATGGGGCTACATGTGTTGCATCTGACTCTTTGCAACCCCAATGGACTGTAGCCTTCCAGGCTCCTCTGTCCTTGGGGTTTCCCAGGCAAGAATACTGGAATGGGTTGCCATTTCCTTCTCCAGGGGATCTTCCTGACCCAAGGATCAAACCCACATTTCCTGTATTGGCAGGCAGATTCTTTACCACTTGAGCCACTGGGAATGATGTTTCATGGGGCAATATTTCTATATTAATAAACTCTTCCTTACTCAACTTTCTGTTCGAACATCCCTTCTTCCAATACCAAACCTGAGGTCTAGTCCTATACATATTCTCCTGACTTCTGTTAATACATGTTTTCTAATTCCTGGGGATTATTCCAGATATGCTTCTTTTTTTCCCTTTGCAAATTCAGCTCATTTCCAACAGTACACATTGTAGTTCAATCATAGTTACTGAACTTATGATTAGGATATGATGGAAGACTACTTCCTAATACAGAGAAATGGTTTCTTACAAGGCAGAGATACTTGAATCATCTTCAAGCAAAGGAGAAATAATAAACTTTATCAGAAAGGAGTGGGCTACTTTTGCACTCCACAAAGATTCAAGATATTTGTGAATTCAAGATTTTCAAGTACACTGAAGTGGATGCCCCAATGTAAGTCACGGAGTCCCCATCCTTCTCAATTACAGCCTTGACTTTGAAATGGCAGGTTTGCCAAAAGAGAATTCAGTATTCTCTGGAGCTCTGACATCTATTATTAGTCCTGGGCCTGATCCTCATCTTTTTCTTTCCTCCACCTTCAGGGGATGAATGTCTCTTGTATGATCTGAAGGAAGCTGTCTAGCTTTGCTTTGAATTGATTATTAATATAACTTAGCCTTTCAATGTCTTTCCTAATGAAACAATGGTCTCAGTACCAGCCATTTGATTCAAATTTCTATTTCTTTAAACATCTCCAAAGATTGATGTGTTAAACCACCAATAATAAGACTCCAAGGTGTTCTAGGCTGCTTCATTATCAGTGAATTTTTATAAACACCCACCAAGAGCTATCAATACCCCACTTAGCACTATAAGAGATGGGTCCTTATTGTCACCAACCAGAAGGTGATGCTTCAAAAATCCCATTGTGGAGTCTGTTCCAAGAACCACTCTTAATAAAGTATAGCTGGGCGAATTTTACAGAAAACACTCTCTGAATCAGAGATTTGCATGATGGTGGTTTCTGGGGATCATTTTCAGGAACAAAAACAATAAGGATTGGGCCAGAAGATAAAGAATTAAATTGTGCTCTAATAACAACAGCTGTGAACTGTGGTGTTGGAGAAGACTCTTGAGAGTCCCTTGGATGGCAAGGAGATCCAACCAATCCATCCTACAGGAAATCAGTCCTGAATGTTCATTGGAAGGAGTGATGTTGAAGCTGAAACTCCAATACTTTCGTCGTCACCTTATGAGAAGAACTTGCTCATTTTAAAAGACCCACATGCTGGGAAAGTTTGAAGGCAGGAGGAGAAGGGGGCGTTAGAGGATGAGATGGTTGGATAGCATCACCGACTCAATGAACATGAATTTGAGTAAACTCCGAGAGTGGTGATGGATATTGAGGCCTGGCGTGCTGCTGTCCATGGGGTTGCAAAGAGTTAGTGAGTGACTGAACAGAACTGAACAACAGTAGCCTCAGCTAATCTGTTGTGAAAGTTTTATCCTGGAAGACCCTTCAGATATATTCTGAAGAGAGGCAAGGGAACTAGTCAGTCTCATTACACATCAAATAGAGGATAAGTGTGGAAAGCCCTGGTTTGGAGAGTGGGTAAAACTCTGAGCAAAATAGCTCACTTAAAAGGAAAACAATTTCTGGGTATGTACTCAGCACGAAATCATTATAAGGCAATGTCACTGACAACTTAGAGAAAAGTTCTGGGGTATAGAAAGAGATATCCAACCAAGAGCACCATAGCCTCCAATCTATCATGTTTGCAAAAATGATACAGCAGATCAATAGGAGTCTGGTAGGCTGCAGTCCATGGGGTCGCTAGGAGTCGGACACGACTGAGTGACTTCCTTTCACTTTTCACTTTTATGCATTAGAGAAGGAAATGGCAACACACTCCAGTGTTCTTGCCTGGAGAATCCCAGGGATGGCAGGGCCTGGTGGGCTGCCGTCTATGGGGTCGCACAGAGTCGGACACGACTGAAGCGCCTTAGCAGCAGCAGCATCAACGAAACCACCTCATGATGTATATGGGTGTTTGCTTGAGCTGTGCATCTTAGTGGGAGTTATTTCAGAACAAGGGAATATGTTTATGCTTTTCATTACACTCTGTTTGTTCTTTAATTTTCTTATAAACAAGCAAGTATTCTTTATGTAATCAGAATGCCATACTTACTTTTATTATTAAAATATATTTTTAATTAAAGTAAGAATGAAGTACTTAGGCCCTATTGTGATCTAAATCTTGATATGTGGTTATGGTTATTTTTTAACCACTCTATTGAGGTATGATTGTCATATAACAAGCTGTACATATTTAATATATACAGCTAGATGAGTTTAGGGATAAACATGTGCCTCTGAAACTATCACCACCATCAAGGCCATAAATGTATTCATCACCTCCCAAAGGCTCCTCTGGTCCTCTTTTTATTAATAGATGTTTGCTTACTTGTTCGTTTGTTTTGTAGAAAGAACACATAGTATAATAGCTACCTGCTTAGCAAATTTTAGGTACATAATACAGTATTGTTAGCTCTAAGCAATGCAAAGGTAATTGTTAATAGGTAGAAAGTTTCAGTTGTGTAAGATAAATTCTGGAGATTTACTATAAAGCATAGCACCTACGGGTTTTTAGCTTCTAAATCAAAGAACAAAATTAGTGAGTTTATGTATACTCAGCAAGTCTTTTTAACCAAAATGTTTCAACTTGGATTTACTTATTTCCCATATTCTTATTTCCATTTCAGTTCAAGTTATTAATAATTATCTGTAATCATTCTCATTTCTTTATTACATGTATATTAAACCTCTCATTTTATATATTTTATAAACACAATTCAATGGCCAGAGTTGCTCTTTAACTTGTTTCATTTTATATCTCCTGTAACCAGAGTACACTTCAGTGTTATTTCAATTTCTAGGTGAAATTTGTATTATCTTTCGGTGATATTTTCAAGAAATTGTTTGTAGGCCAATCTCCTCATGTTCTCTATGGATTCTGTCATTTTTCTCAATAAGATCTTTAACACTCTCTTTCTCCTCAAACTGCAGCTTGCAGTGAGACTAACAGGCTTTTGAAGTTGCTTGTTAGATTTTCTTTGATGTGTTTCTGAAGATTGTAGAGAACACAATCAACCCCTGATGTGTTCATATATGTTTTGATGTCTTTTCAAATCCAATTTTTGTTTCTAAAGTAGAGAAGTTCACAATCATATTTCTAACAGTTTCTGTCCTTTTGAACTAACATTTTTCAGCCTTTCACCTCAATCACGGTTATAGCATTAAATTCTTCATTCTCATACATTTTAACATTGAAAACAGATGATTGTACCTAGATATGCTTGGCAGAGAATTCAGTATATGCAGGAACATACAGTGATTCTTTGAAATTCCATGATTTGATTAGAATTTATAATCATGTTAGTAGGGGATATTCTGGAGAGAATCAAAATAAAGAGGAGAGCAGGAGTCAAAAGCAGACGCACAGATTCTGGTTTGTCTTTCTTGCAACATTTTAGAGTGAGCAAGTATTCTGGATAATTACTGCAATAGAAACTTTTCTGAGTAAGTAGGTTACTGACTGGTAGATTTTACTTTGGTAATATAACTGACCATTATTACTAACACAGTTTCCCTAAATTATAGCCCTACCTCTAACACCCAGGTGTCCTAATAGTCAAGAGACAGAACTTTCTCCCCTCTTCTTTCAAATATTGTTCTGTCATCAGAATTGATGCTTTTGAACTGTGGTGCTGGAGAAACATGCTGAGAATCCCTTGGACAGCAAGATCAAACAGTTAATCCTAAAGGAAATCAGCCCTGATTATGGAAGTACTGCTGCTGAAGCTGAAGCTTCAATACTTCAGCAACCTGATGTCAAAAGCCGACTCATGAAAAAGACCCTGATGCTGGGAAAGACCGAAGGCAAAAAGTGAGGGGGGACCCAGAGGATGAGATGGTTAGATAGCATTACTTGACTCAATGGACATGAATTTGAGCAAACTCCTGGTGATAATGGAAGACAGGGGGAGCCTGGCATGCTACAGTCCATAGGGTCACAAAAAGTTGGGCATGACTTAGCAACTGAACAACAATAATAAAGACTTAATTAGTGAGAGACAAACTGTATGAACAATGGGTATATGTTGCAGAGAAAGTCAAGCTGGTTACAAATTGCAAAATTTGGTACAATTACCTCAGTAATAGTTATCTGCGTGTTGTGTGCTAAGTTGCTTCAGTCATGTCCGACTCTTTGCGACCCCATGGACTGTAGCCCGCCAGGCTCCTCTTTCCATGGGATTCTCCAGGCAAGAATAGTGGAGTGGATTGCCATGCCATCTTCTAGGGGATCTTCCCAACCCAGGGACTGAACCCAGTTCTCTTATGTCTCTTTCATTGGCAGGTGGATTCTTTACCACTAGCGCCACCTGAGAAGCCCAATAGTTATCTAGTGAATGTCAAATGAATAAATGATAATTTCAAAATTGATTATTTGCTTTAATGCAAGTCCTGTTGGACCTCAGTACAATTAGACTAATTATAGCTGTTGAAAACTCATTTATTATTAATAGAAGTAAAAAGAATCCAAGACTAATATTTGATATTTCAGACTCACTTTCTCCACACATGACTTTGACAATCCAAGCCAATCTCTACCTGCTTCCCCATCAATGCTTTTTCAGCCTGAGCTAATACCAGGAAAATCTACCAATTCTAGGGTCAAGAGGACTCTTATTTTCTAGAAGTCTTTTTTCAAACATTCCAGCTTCAACAAGGCTTGGCCTAAATGATGCTTTTCTTAATTTCTGTGAACATATACACAGTTTTATTACATTTGTGTCTTATCTTTTCATATTTATTTGATTTTCTCTGTAAGTCGGTTGATATGGAGGTATTTCTAGAAACGATGTGTCTTATCATTTATTCTTGGTATCTGACATATAATAGATAACCAAGAACTGTCAATTACCTAAAACAAATGTCATTTTGAATTTTTTTTCAAGATGGCAAATTAGAAAGACTTTCTGTTTCTTCCTTCAAAATTAAAACTGGAGAGACTGTGACTAAAAAACAGAAACTATAAAGCAGAAACCCAAGAAACTAAAATAGCAATAATAAACCATGAAAAACTCCTGAGATGCCGAGGTAGCATGAAAAAGAAGAGATGGGAGATAATCAGGGTGTTTCAGAAGAATATATACATGATTTTTGCAAAAACACGCATGCTCAGTTCTGTTCAACTTTTGTGAGCCGTGGACTGTAGCCCACTAGGTTCCTCTGTCCATGGGAGTCTCCAAGGAAGAATACTGGAGGAGGTTGCCATTTACCCCTCCAGTGGTTCTTCCCAATCCAGGATTGAACCCACATCTCTTATGCTCCTACATTGGCATGCAGATTCTTTACAACTAAGTCACCTGGGAAGCCCTTTGGTGTAGAGTTTCTGTTCATCACAAGACTCCAAAAGGAAAGTAAAAGTGCGAATCAGAGAGAATAATGCATTTCTGCAACAGATATAACAGACTAGGGACTTTTATCCAGAATACATAGAGAATATTTCTAATTCAATAGGAAAACTACAAGTAACCTCACTCTCAGAATAGGCATACCACTTCACTGAAGGAAATATGAGATGTTCATTAAGTATGTTAAAAAAACTGCTCAATTTAATTAAAATTCAGAGGGAGTATAAATGTAAGGTTAAGAGAGTTCCAGAAAAACATTTATTTCTGCTTTATTGACTATGCCAAAGCCTTTGACTGTGTGGATCACAATCAACTGTGGAAAATTCTGAAAGAGATTGGAATACCAGACCACCTAACCTGCCTCTTGAGAAATCTGTACGCGGGTTAGGAAGCAACAGTTCGAACTGAACATGGAACAACAGACTGGTTCCAAATTGGAAAAAGAGTATGTCAAGACTCTTTGTGTATATTGTACCCTGCTTATTTAGCTTATATGCAGAGTACATCATGAGAAATGCTGGACTGGAAGAAACACAAGCTGGAATCAAGATTGCTGGGAGAAATATCAATAACCTCAGATATGTAGATGACACCACCCTTATGGCAGAAAGTGAAAAGGAGCTAAAAAGCCTCTCGATGAAAGTGAAAGAGGAGAGTGAAAAAGTCGGCTTACAGCTCAACATTCAGAAAACGAAGATCATGGCATCTGGTCCCATCACTTCATGGGAAATAGATGGAGAAACAGTGGGAACAGTGGCAGACTTTATTTTTGGGGGCTCCAAAATCACTGCAGATGGTGACTGCAGCCAGGAAATTAAAAGACACTTACTCTTTGGAAGAAAAGTGATGAGCAACCTAGATAGTATATTCAAAAGCAGAGACATTACTTTGCCGACTGAGGTCCGTCTAGTCAAGGCTATGGTTTTTCCTGTGGTCATGTATGGATGTGAGAGTTGGACTGTGAAGAAGGCCGAGCGCCAAAGAATTGATGCTTTTGAACTGTGGTGTTGGAGAAGACTCTTGAGGGTCCCTTGGACTGCAAGGAGATCCAACCAGTCCATTCTGAAGGAGATCAACCCTGGGATTTCTTTGGAAGGAAAGATGCTAAAGCTGGAACTCCAGTACTTTGGCCATCTCATGCGAAGAGTTGACTCATTGGAAAAGACTCTGATGCTGGGAGGGATTGGGGGCAGGAGGAGAAGGGGACGACCGAGGATGAGATGGCTGGATGGCATCATGGCCTTGATGGACGTGAGTCTGAGTGAACTCTGGGAGATGGTGATGGACAGGGAGGCCTGGTGTGCTGCGATTCATGGAGTCACAAATGGTCGCAAAGAGTCGGATGAACTGAACTGAACTGAAACCATGCTTAGATACCACCAGGATGGCGACAAAGAAAAGTCTGATAATACCAGAGTGTTGCAAAGAAAGTAGAGCACCTGGAACTCTTACACTTATTTGTTGGAATGTAAACTGTTTCCATCAATTTGGAAAAAACTGGAAGTACCTACTAACACAGATCCCATATCTAACATATATGCAGAAGTTCCTGGATGTGTTCTCAGCAGAACTGTGCACACCTGTATGCCAATATGATGTTGATAACAGCACTATTTAGAACACTTACAACAAAATAATTGAAGTCAACCTAAATGGTTATTAATAGCATAGTGCGCAAATAAACTGTGATATAGTCACAGATTAGAATGCTATACAGCAAGGAAAATAAACAAACTGTTGCTACACTCCATGCAATGATAAGCCTTCCAAACACAATGGTAAGAGAAAGAAGCCAGATATAAACAAATGCATGCTACTAGAATTCAGAGATCCAAATGGAAAATACAGTCTCAGCAAGGTACCAATTACTCCCAGGCTCTCAGACCTTTTCTACCAAATAAATGGGAGAAACTCAGCTGGTGGGCACCCAAAAAAACTTACAAACATAGAAGAGAGAAACTTCAGTAGAAACTTAGAAGAATTAAAGTTTATAACCAGAAGTATATGAACAAAGTTACTTCACAGAGCTTTTAAAATGCGTTTTATATACTTTATAAATGAATAAATGATACTAAGGAAAAAAGAATGCATTCTGTTGTGTCATTGTCTACTAACCATTTTGCATTGTCTGCTAACCAAATTGCATTAATCACATGCAAGATATTTCTTCTCCACCTAAAATTTATATTCCTATGTGTTCAAGAATGTTTAGTTATCACTTAGCTCCTTATGCAATATCACGATCACTTTTTGCATTATACACTTGCAAGTTTAAATGGTTGGAATTTAAATGTTATATTTAAGAATATTCACATCTATTCAAGTTTATTATGCCATTTAAAACTAAGCTATAGTACATTCTTTTCTAAGAAGCATTTTCAGTAAATTACAGGTCAAAGTAATTTATTTTTTTGCTCAACTAATAACCATTACTGTCTCTGATACTTAATCAACAATTAATCTCCTAATTGCTAAACAAAGCCATCACACTACCTATAGTTCTTTCATTTATTGTTAATAGTTCATGTGCTTTCACTGTTTATATGCAAATGAAATATGCTTTTTAGAAATATTATGTTTACATTTATAAATAAATCTTAAAGTGTACATTGATTTTCACAAGTATAAAATTGAAACTACATAATGATTTTTCCTCTGAAAATATCCCATAAAATTAAGTCAAATGAAGTCTAAATTTTGCATTTTTTCCAAAAAATATTCTGTTAACATTAGGTGTTATTTATTACTATTCAGTGTTTAGTGGTTGGCAAGTGTTTCTAAATGCTGTTGCCAATGAGTTAATGATTTTCTATTCTAGAAAAGCTTATATATTATAGTAAAGTGGAGTTCATTCTGTAAAGTCATAGATAATTTAATATTTTAGTAATGATGAATGGATATGAATTTATTCATACAGTAATATTATGTAATTCATCAATATTTATAATGTGTCTTAAAATGTGAAGCATATCTTGAGCAATTTCATAATGTAAGTAGTAGGATTAGCATGGAAATGTCCTTCCCGCATTCAGCAAATCTTTAGTTGTCTAGTTCAAATTTAGTCAATTTAGCGATTAAACACAAATACACCCTAACTGCTAAAAAACATGACTGTTATTTTAAAATTCCTTAAGCCTTTACTAAAATGAATTTTAAGGGAAAAGAAGCCATAAGAAATAGACAAATGGTATTAAAGTCTTGTGATGGCTCAGTTTCCCAGAAGTTTTAGAAGCAAAGGCTATAATTTCCACCATTACAGTAAGCCATTTATTCTAAAAACAGGAAGGGAATATCTATCATTTGGATATTTTAAAGCAGTCTCCCATGATACTTTCCTGATAAATGAACTGTTAAGCTGCTGGACTATCATGGAGTAACTGAAAATACAGATGCTTATAATGAAAGCCATCTCTGCTAGGGAATGCCTCTCCCACATCGTGGAAAGTTTTTTCTGTTTTTGGATCCACATTTCAGTTCAGTTCAGTTCAGTTGCTCAGTCATGTCCAACTCTTTGTGACCTCATGAATCACAGCACGCCAGCCTCCCTGTCCATCACCAACTCCTGGAGTTCACTCAGACTCACGTCCATCGAGTCAGTGATGCCATCCAGCCATCTCATCATCTATTGTCCCCTTCTCCTCCTGCCCCCAATCCCTCCCAGCATCAGAGTCTTTTCCAATGAGCCAGCTCTTCGCATGAGGTGACCAAAGTACTGGAGTTTCAGCTTTAGCATCATTCCTTGCAAAGAAATCCCAGGGTTGATCTCCTTCAGAATGGACTGGTTGGATCTCCTTGCAGTCCAAGGGACTCTCAACAGTCTTCTCCAACACCACAGTTCAAAGGCATCAATTCTTTGGCCCTCAGCCTTCTTCACAGTCCAACTCTCACATCCATACATGACTGCTGGAAAAACCATAGCCTTGACTAGACAGACCTTAGTCGGCAAAGTAATGTCTCTGCTTTTGAATATGCTATCTAGGTTGGTCATAACTTTTCTTCCAAGGTGTAAGCGTCTTTTAATTTCATGGCTGCAGTCACCATCTGTTGTGATTTTGGAGCCCCCAAAAATAAAGTCTGACACTGTTTCCCCATCTATTTCCCAGTTCCCCTTAATTATAATATCAGAGATTGTTTAGGGATTCTTTTATTGGTAAAATTTATCAGAACATTTGCCCATATATTTATATTTTTTGAGTATTTATCTTCCATAGTGAATTAGTTCCAAGCATTCAAGATAATACATTTGTCCGATTCTTAAATGTGTTCTTAATGCAATGTCATTAAAGTGATGAGTAGCTCTGAAAAATCCATCCTCAGACAGCATGTTACTCAGCAACTTTAACCTCATCTCTTGACTGATGTGATAATTTAGCAAATGAAATAAAACATCTAATTTTAGAAAAGGAGCAATACAGGGCTAATGTACCCTTTTCAACAAGATGGATGTAGCATTTAGGAGATTACATGTGACCCCAAGAAATGCTGCTTTACTTTCGTGTTTCCTGCGGTGAATTACCAGGTGGTTTTTTATGTGCTCAAGAATGATTTGTCCAGTCAGAAAATTAGAAAAGACAAGAGTGGGAGGGATAAATTGGAAGACGGGGATGGACGTGCACACTCAGTTCAGTTCAGTTCCTCAGTCCTGTCCGACGCTTTGCGACCCATGAATCTCAGCATGCCAGGCCTCCCTGTCCATCACCAATTCCCGGAGTTTACTCAGACTCATGTCCATCGAGTCAGTGATGCCATGCAGCCATCTCATCCTCTGTCGTCCCCTTCTCCTCCTGCCCCCAATCCCTCCCAGCATCAGAATCTTTTCTAATGAGTCAACTCTTCACATGAGGCAGCCAAAGCATTGGGGTTTCAGCCTCAGCATCAGTCCTTCCAATGAACACCCAGGACTAATCTCCTTTAGGATTGACTGGTTGGATCTCCTTGCAGTCCAAGGGACTCTCAAGAGTCTTCTCCAACACCACAGTTCAAAAGCATCAATTCTTCAGTGCTCAGCTTTCTTCACAGCCCAACTCTCACATCCATACATGACCACAGGAAAAACCATAGCCTTGACTAGACGGACCTTAGTCGGCAAAGTAATGTCTCTGCTTTTGAATATACTATCTAAGTTGCTCATAACTTTTCTTCCAAGGAGTAAGCATCTTTTAATTTCATGGCTGCAGTCACCATCTTCAGTGATTTTGGACACACACACTGCTGTATATAAAATAGATCACTAGTAATGTCTTACTGTATCACCCAGGGAACTCTACTCAATACTCTGTAATGTGCTCAGTTGCTCAGTAGTGTCTGACTCTTTGCAGCCGCATTGACTGTATCCTGCCTGTAGGATAGTCTGTTATGACCTATATGGAAAAATAATATAAAATGGTATGAATATATGTATATGTATAACCGATTTACTTTGCTGTACTGTAGAAACTAATGCAACAAGGAGCATGTCTAACTGGCACAAATATTATAGCCATATATCATTTATAGGTCTTTTGCTTTTATGATACAATGACAAACAATATATTTTTGTGTTATTATATTTAAACAGAACGACTTGCCCTGAAAGAAGTCCTTGTCTACCTTTTATCTGAAGTTGTGCTTTCAAAAATTCAAGGATTTAGAGAATTACTCTGTTTAATTAAAATTTTTCATTCAAGATAAACAGTACATTGAATTTAGCAATTTACATAAACATTTAAAGATGGCTTTATTTGCATATGTGAAGTAAATAGAGATGTCATTTTTTTAGAGTGGTTCTATATATATATATATATATAGACATATCTATATATGTCTATATATATATATTTGCCAAAGATAAGTAAGACCAGACAAATATTTTTCATACATTAAAGAAGTCCAGCCCAACATTATTCTTTTCTATTTTGTTGAATCATGGAAACTCCTTTTGGGAGTCTAGAAATAAAAAGGATAATTCATTATTTTATTGTTGTGGTTCTTCAGTCACTAAGTTATGTCCAACCTTTTATGACTCCATGGACACCAGGCTCCTCTGTCCTCCATTATCTCCTGGAATTTTCTCAAATTCATGTACTTTGGGACAGTGATGCCATCTAACCATCTCATCCTCCATTACCCGCTTCTTTTGCCTTCAATCTTTCCCAGCATCAGGTCTAAAACACTATTAAATATAACACTAGACAAGTGGATGAAATCTGAAGCTTATAAATAAAGCACAGATTCAAGCTCCAAAAATATTTTTAAGATAGGTAGCTTTTGTTTCCTACAAGATCTGCTAATGTAAAACATAAATTAATATGAGATCACTAAATACATACTGATCTCAGAATGATAAATCAGAAGGAAATTGCCTTTAAAGTATATGTCAGCAGGGAATTCAGCAGTAAAAGCCTATTCTTAATTTAATCCGCGTTTTTCTTTCAATGACAATCAATCTTATAAACTGAGGCACCAGGAAAGGTATTAGGAGACTGGATAGATGGGTAGGAAGAAAAAGAGATGGAGAGTGTAGAATACTGAATATAAATTTGGTTTTCTTTTCTTCAGTATTTAACTCAAAATGGCTTGCAACCTATTCCCAACTTTTCTTTCACTGAAGGAAGTTAATATTGAAAATAGAAGATGACAATTCAATGGTTAGAGAGCCTGATGAGAGTCCACAGTTTTCTTTCCTACATACCTCTATATTAGCAACATCATACTAATTCTAAAAGTAGTTCCTTATTTAACTACAGTTAGTCACTAATTTTATTATAGCTTAGTTACTAAGTTTATTAATAGCTGTAAGACTATCTGAATTTATTCCAATGGACTACTACTGTTTTAAATATAATTAACTGAGGCAGGGGCCAGCATGAGGAACTCCGCCCATGGCAATTAACTAGTTGTGTTTTGGTGCTAAAGAAATTGAGTTTCTTAACTCTAAACTTTTTCAGGCCTCAGTTTTTTATTGAATTTAGTAGATACCTAAGTGTCGATGATTCAGTTAGTGTGAAATCATAGGAAAAAGATAGGAAGAAAGGTCTTAGTCAATGATGTGCTAAAACTTAACATTCATTTTCAGTTAAAGAAAAAGATTCATAATAAAAATTCAAGCTTTTGTATAAAGTGCATATATGCTAAGTCTGAAGTAGGAAATGGCAACCCACTCCAGTGTTCTTGCCTGGAAAATCCCAGGGACAGAGGAACCTGCTGGGCTGCTGTCTATGGGGTCGCACAGAATCAGACACAATTGAAGCCACTTAGCAGCAGCAGAAGCATGCTAAGTCTCTTCAGTCATGTTCAACTCTTTGCAACCTCAAGGACTGTAGCCCACCAGGCTCCTCTGTGCATGGGATTTCCCAGGCAAGAATATTGGAGTGGGTTGCCATTTCCTTCTAAATAAAGACAAAATATTAAATATGTTTTATTTAATACGGTGTTTTGCAAGGTGATCATTATAAGCATGAGAACTGCCTAAATATGGTAATGATAATCTGTACCGAATTTTTTGTTATTGAGAAAAATTCAGTTCAGTT
>SJXQ01012450.1:1091756-1150791 GCA_006408695.1 Aepyceros melampus | reverse complement strand
CTGATGCTGGGAGGGATTGGGGGCAGGAGGAGAAAGGGATGACCGAGGATGAGATGGCTGGATGGCATCACGGACTCAGTGGACCTGAGTCTGAGTGAACTCCGGGAGTTGGTGATGGACAGGGAGGCCTGGCGTGCTGCGATTTATGGGGTCGCAAAGAGTCGGACACGAATGAGCGACTGAACGGAACTTAGTCTCTTACAGCTTTCACAACCACAGTGTAAGACAGGATTATTAAATGAGGAACAAAGGCCCCAAGCTTTAGTGAGTTCCCCCAAATCACACAGCTATAAATATAGAGCTGGGATTCAAAACCAAGTTTGATTACAGAGATTAACTTTTTTCCTCTAACAAATTCCCACGTGATGCTGAAAATTAGATATCCTGATCTTGCTCCGCATTTTAAGAACCACTGGGCAAGACTGCTGTATTCATCATCTAGTATCAATAATACTATATGGAACATTGGGTTGAAAAACCAGCATGTACTAACTGGGAACAACTAAGATTACCCCTCTTAAAACATATACAGTCCTTTTTGTGTGTTTTTGCACTAAAAAAATAGAGGAAAAAAAAAACACATGAGACATATAGGAAGCAAAAATGACAAATGTAAATACAGTCCAGTAACCTGACATGTGGATGGATGAACCAATCCAATCAAAACGCAGACACTGTCAAACTGGACTTTTTAAAGGGATTCAACTATATATTGTCTGCAGAAGAAGCTATTATAAAACTAGACACTTTATATTCAGAAATACAAATAAATAGAAAGGGAAGGTAAAGAAAAGGATATGTAATACAAACATCAAAAGAAACTAAAATGACTAATATGACAAAATAGACAAAATCTGTTATAATGTTACTAGAGATGAAGAGGGCTTTTTCATAATGATAAAAAGGTCAGTCTATCAGGAAGCTATGACAGTTGTAAACATACCTGCATCCAACAACAGATCATCAAAAATACATAAAGCAAAAACTGACAAACGAAGGGAAAAGTAGTTCTACAATAATAACTGGAGACTTCTCCATTTAATTTGGTTGATGCAAATACAGATACACAATGTACAGTAGGGAGAAAGAGGAGGAAAAAGGAAGAGAAATTTTTATTTAAATTTTTTTTGTCTTGCCATAAAATATGAATTTTGTTTCACAAAAGAATGAAATTAGAAATAAGTAACAGAAAGAATCTGGGGAAATTCATAAGTAAATTAAAAAACAGACTCCTAAGTACCCAAAGGGTCAAAGAAGAAAGCCAAAGTGAAATTAGAAAATACTTTGAGATGAAAGAAAATGAAGCAGCATGCCAAAACTTATGAGATATAGCTAAAGCAACACTTAGAATGTAATTTTTAGCTGAAAATGCCTGAATTAAAAGAAAGCTCTTTAATCTATAACTTAACCTTCTTTTCTAAAACACTGGGAAAGCAGGAGCGAATTAAACCTTAGGCAAACAAGGAAGAAAATAATGAAGATTAGAGAGGAAATTAATGAAGTAGAGAATAGAAAAACAATAGAGAAATTGGAAACAAAAACTTGTTCTTTGACTAGATCAACAAAACTGGCAAATCTTTAGCTAGACTGGCCAAGAAAAAAATTTTTAAAGACTCAAATTACTAGATCAGAAATGAAATAAGGGGATATTCTTCTGGACTTACACAAATAAAAAGGATTATAAATGAATACTATGAACAACTATATGCCAATAAATTAAAAAATTAGATAACAGGAGAAATGGACAGATTATTATAAAGACACTACCAAAACTAACTCAAGAAGAAATAGGTAATCTTAATAGACATATAATAAGCATATTGAATTGGTAATAAACAGTACCTGAAACTGCAATTCAGACTGGGACTTGAACCCACAATCTTTTAATTGAGATCACACACTTGTTCTCAGGACTTAATGAAGCTCAGATTCTTAATGTATTGTCTCAGAATTCAACGAGAGAAAGACTGGATTTATTTAGAGAGAAACACACCGACAGAATATGGGCCATCTCAGAAGGCGAGAGGTCCTGTCTTGGTGTGGTTTATTTTTATGGACTGGGTATTTCATGGGCTAATGAGTGGGAGAATCATTCTATCTCAGGGGCCATCACCCACTTTTTGACGTTTTATGGTTAGCTTCAGAACTGGGATGGCACTGGTGGCTGTGTCATTTAGATGCTAATATATTACAGTGAGTGTATAATGAGGCTCAAGTTTCACTAGAAGTAGAATCTTCTGTCATCTTGGACCTAGATGGTTCTGACCAGTTTTTGTCATGTCCTATGACTATGTCATTCTTTTAAAGGCTGTGCCCTGCCCCCTTTCCTTCTGTGTATACCCACAAAGAAAAGCCGTATACCCCAGATGGCTTCCCTGATGAATTCTACCAGACATTTAAAGAAGAATTAGTACCAACTCATCACAAACACTTGCAAAACATAGAAGTTGAGGGAGCACTTGCCAGCTCATTCTATAAGGCCAGTATTACCCTGATTTAAAAAACTAGACAAAGCTATTCTAAAACTAGACAATCAGTTACAAAAAGAAAACGAAAACCCAGAATCTCTTATGAATGTGGGAAATCCTCAACAAAATACTAGAATCGAACCCAATAACATATAAAAAGAATTATATACCATGACCAAATGGGATATATTTCAGGAATGTGAGATTGGCTTAATTCTCAAAATCAATAAATGTAATATACCATATCAATAAAATTAAAAGGAAAAATCAAAGCAAAAAAAAAAAAAAACAACCTATGCACTGGGAGAAAAAACTTGCAGTGTTCATAGTAGCACTACTTACAATAGCCAAGACATGGAAGCAACCTAAGTGTCTGTTAACAGATGAATGGATGAAGAACATGTGGTACATATATACAATGGCATATTGCTGAGCCATAGAAAAGCATGAAATACCACTTACAGCAACATGGATGGACCTAGAGATCACTGTACTAAGCAAATAAGACAGAGAATGACAAATATGATATCACATACATGTTGAAGAAAAAAACAGTAAAAATGAACTTATTTACAAAATAAAAGCAGACTCACAGGCATAGGAAACAAACATGGTTGCAAAGGGAAAGAAGTGGTTGTTCAGTCACTCAGTCATGTCCGACTTTTTGCGACCCCATGGACTGTAGCATACCAGGCTTCCCTGTCCTTCACCATCTCCTGGAGTCTGTGATGGCATCCAACCATCTCATCCTCTGTTGTCCCCTTCTTCTCAAAAAGCATGAAATACCACTTACAGCAACATGGATGGACCTAGAGATCACTGTACTAAGCAAATAAGACAGAGAATGACAAATATGATATCACATACATGTTGAAGAAAAAAACAGTAAAAATGAACTTATTTACAAAATAAAAGCAGACTGACAGGCATAGGAAACAAACATGGTTGCCAAAGGGAAAGAAGTGGTTGTTCAGTCACTCAGTCATGTCCGACTTTTTGCGACCCCATGGACTGTAGCATACCAGGCTTCCCTGTCCTTCACCATCTCCTGGAGTCTGTGATGGCATCCAACCATCTCATCCTCTGTTGTCCCCTTCTTCTCCTGCCCTTAATCTTTCCCAGCTTCAGGGTCTTCTCTGATGAGTTGAGTCTTCTCTGATGAGTCGGCTCTTCGCATCAGGTGCCCAAAGTATTGGAGCCTCAGCTTCATCATCATTCCTTCCAATTCATGATTGAGTTTCTTGAAAGAGGGGAAAGGGATAAATTGGGAATGGGGGTTAGCATGTATACTACCATATATATAATATATAGTATATAAGGATTTACTGTATAGCACAAGGAAGTACAATATATTCAATATCTTTAGAAAAAACTATAATAGAAAAGAATTTTTTAAAGAATGTAAATATCTACATATATATTCATAACTGAATCACTTTGCTGTACACCTGAAACTAACATTTTAAATCAACTTTGTGTGCATGCATGCTAAGTAACGTCAGTCTTGTCTGACTCTTTGCAATCCCATGGCCCATAGCCTATGAGACCTCTCTGTCCATGGGATTTTCCAGGCAAGAATCCTGGAGTGGATCAACTATACTTCAGTTTTTTTAAAAAGCAAAAACCACATGATCATCTCAATAGCAGCAGAAAAAGCATTAACAAAATCCAACATCCTTTCGTGATAGAAACACTTAGCAAACTAGTGAATAAAAAGGAACTTCCTCAACCTAATAAAAAGCACCTATGAAAAGCCTACAGCCAACAATACACTTAATGGTGAAAAACTATGATTTTCCTCTAAGATCAGAAATAAAACAAGGATAGCCACTCCTGCTACTTCTAGTCAACATTATGCTAGAGGTTCTAACAGAGGAATTCAGCAAGAAAAAGAAAGGAATTCAGATTGGAAAGGAAGAAGTAAAACCATATGCACAGATGACATGATCTTGTGTGTAGAGAATCAAAAAAAAAAAAAGCACCCCCCCAAAAACCAAAAGTAGAGACTATAAAACTAGTACAATAAAATTGCAGGGTGAAGGATTGATATACAAAATTCAAATGTATTTTTATACATTAACAATGAATTGTCAGAAAATGAAATTAGGATACAATTCTATTTATAATAACATCAAAAAGAATAAAATACTTAGGAGTAAATTAAATTGAAATAAACCCATGTGTTTATGGTCAGCTTATTTTTAAAATGAGTACCAAGACCATTCAATGGGAAAAGAATAGTCTTTTCAGCAAATGATGCTGGGAAAACTGATTAGCCATATGTGAAAGAATGAAGTTGAATCCTTACCTCACACTGTGTACAAAAATTAACTCAAAATGGATCAAAGACCTAACTTTAATAGCTAAATTTATTAAGCATTAGAAAAAATAGAGGTAAATCTTCTTGACTTCAAGTTTGACAATTGATTCTTAGATGTGACACCAAAGCATGAGCAAAAAAGAAAAACAGATAAGTTGGACCTCATCAAAATTAAATTTTTTTCTGCTTCAAATGAAACTATTAGTAAAGTGAAAAGATGATCCACAAGACAGGAGAAAACATTTGCAAATCATATATTTGCTAAGAGTATTGTATCTGGAATACATAGAAAACTCTATCACCTCAATAATGAAAGACTGATAACCCAATTAAAAATGGGCAAAGGATCAGTTCTCCAAAGAAGACATACAAATGATCAACAAGAACATGCAAAACTCAATGACGTTGTAAAGCAAAACAAACTGAAAAATAAAAATTAATTAAAAAAAAACAACTCAATGACGTCAATAGTCATTAGAGATGACTGATAGTCATTAGAAATGCAAATCAAACTCAGAATAAGGTAATACTTCACACCCACTAAGATGGTTATAATCAAAAAGTCAAATAGCAAATATTTGTAAGGATGCTGAGAAATAACATTGCTGGTGGGAATGTAGAATGGTAGTCACTTTGCAAAGCAGATTGTCAGCTTTCCAAAATGTTAGACATGAGATCTGGCAATTCCACTACTGGCCATATAACCTAAAGAACTGAAAACAGGTATACAAACAAATATTCATAGCAGCACTATTCACAATAGCCAAAAGGTGGAAATAACCCAATTGTCCATCTTTTGTATATCCATATGGTTAAAAAAAAAGAATGGTGCATGCTACAACATAGAGGAATTTTGTAAACATTATGCTGAGTGAAAGAATCCAGACACAAAATGCCAGATATTTTACGATTCATTTATTGAAATAACCAGAGTTGGGCAAGTCCTAAAAACATAAAACAGATTACTGATTCCCTAAAATTGGGAATGAGGCGAGGGAGAAACCAGAAATGATTGTTTAATGGGTCAGAATTTCCCTTCAGGATGATGAAGATATTCAGGAACTAGATGGTGGTGATGGTTGTACAAACTGTGAATACACTGAATGTCACTAATGGTAAATTTTTTTGTTTTATATAATTTACCACAGGAGGATAATAAAAACAAAGCACTTATACCTACCATTGTTTAAGAAATAAAACTTTTCAAATATTAAAAGTCAAACTGACTCCAACAACAAAAATTAACATTTTATTGCCTAAAAAACATTGTGAATAATTAGTTGATTTAAGAAAGAAAAGGAAAATTTTATTCGAGCCAGTTTGAGGACTATCACCCGTGAACAACCTCTCAGAAAGCTCTGAGAAATGTCCTACTCATTAGAGGTCCAAACCCAGCTATGTAGGTTATTTTGAGACAGAAGGCTGTGCATTAAATGATGGGTTATGGGCAGTTTACACAATCCAGATCTGCAGGTACAAAGTGGTGGGTCATTGTGACCCCTTACAAGATCAAGACGGGATGAATGCTGTTATTTAAGGAGTCACATTGTTGATGCCAGGAGAATGTTGCTCTCTATGGTTGAGCAGGTATTTCTGCCGATGGGAGGCTGTGGTTGATGCATGATGCAGACACAATGCACAGTAGAGGGGAGGGAGGAGGCCAAAGGGCAAAGACAGTGTTTTCTGCTTAAATTTTTCCTGTCTTGCATAAAATAAACATGAATTTTATTTCACGAAACAAAAGCAAGTTAGACTCTTTTCCTTCATGTAGTTATACCCAATACCAAAATAATACGGCTCCAAGTTTCTTTGGTAGGTTGTGGGGAGCTAAGGTCATTTCTTGAGCAATGAAGTGACACAATCAGAGCTCTAGGAAATCCATCTGGCATCACACATTTGGTAGGCTGGAGGGGGACTGGAGGCACAGGCCTCTTGCAGTGGTCTCAGCCCCTAGGGGCACTAAACTGGGCGTTTTTCTTTCTATTCCTAGAAAGAAACATATGAAATCCTGTGTTTACCCTTTTGTTTTCTTTTATATCCACTGCACTTACAATTAGACTTCTATTATAGCAGGAGAGAGCAGACCAGAATATAGATAGTGGTATCCTTCTAGATGGGGCTTCCCAGGGGTCTCAGTGGTAAAGAACCCACCTGCCAAGGCCAGAGACATAGGAGACATGGGCTCGATTGCCGGTCAGGAAGATCCCGTGGAGGTAGGCAGGCAACCCACTCCAGTATTCTTGCCTGAAGAATCCCATGGATGGAGGAGCCTGGTGGGCTATAGTCCACGGGGTTGCAAAGAGCTGGACACAACTGAAGCAGCTGAACACTAGCACAGTCCTTCTAGATAACAGGCAAATTGAAAGCTTCCCAAGAGAAACATCAGACCAGGAAGTATCGGGCAACCTAAGATTTCTTTGTTAAATAAGAAGTTTACAGTGTTTGCTTTCTTAATCTATAGCCAACCAGCCTAAGATAAGCAGCAGCTGCCATGTACATGTTCATTAGCTGCCATGATTAGCTAATGAATCATACATGTTTTCTAGTTAGCTCACTTAGTCCTGTTTGACAAACTTGCGAGTATTATTTAGGTCCATCTTATGGATGAATAACTGGGATTCAGAGAGAACAAGAAACTTGTCCTCTAAGGTAGTTGGGCTTCACAAGACTGTATTCTCAGGAAGGAAAAAAAACAGTTAAAATTGGGAAGCATGATGTTTCTGCTGCTCTAATGATGTCTATCCCACCTGAGCTTATCACAGTACTCTTTCAGAAGGGCCAGAGTAAATGTGCCTGCTTTCTGGAAATTTGAATGTATGTCTTTTAATCAGTCCTTCGAGAACTCGCAAAAGACTTCTTTATGTATGTTACTGACTCAGAAGGATAAAGTCACAGGGCAAGGTCAGCCTGCTGACATTAGGGGTGTGAGTCCCCCATGAGAAGCGGGTCTTTACTGCGCTCAGTGTCAGAGAAGAGGTGAGAAAGAAATAGGAAACCAGAGACTAGAGGGCCAGGAGGGGGAACTTCAGGTATTTGGCTGGGAGTTACTCTGTTGTTTTCTTGAGAATTCATTTCAGGGTCCTTCTGGAAGGGAAAAAGAGGAAGACCTCTGCAACTGGGAGGCAGCCAGACCTAGCCACCAAAGTTGTAGATGAATAAGTCTTATCTTAACAAAAGATCTTCCAGGCTCATTTTATTCTTGTTCACTTTCCTTTTGTCATCCCTCAGCCTTTGGTAAAATCTTATTTAAATTAACTAGGCCACATAAAGTTAAGAGAAGAGCTTTGTCTTCCTTAGGCCAGAGGCTAAAAGGGAGAATGAAACTGGGGACTCAGTCACCCTGCTGGCCACTTCTCACCATTGCCCCCCCACATTGTCTGTTATGGAGGAGCAGAGGTGTGATTTGCATTAAGGGACTCAGGGGTTCCTTATCCACTGACCTTGGAACAATGCCTGTCAAAATGCCAGTCAGATCCTTTAGTAGGTCATGGAATCAATTTAGTGAGTGTCAATCAGCACTTGCTTTTAAATGAAATGGAGTAGGACTAGCATGGACTTAGAAAGTTTAACTATTGTTTTATGACTTTTTGTTTCAGTTTTAGAAAATATGAAGTGGTGTGTGGGTGTTGGATCACCATATCAAATGTATTTCTTACTGTGCCTTATGATCAGAAAAGTTTGAATACCACTGCTATCAGTAGTGAAATCAATTAGAGTTATCAAGGGAAAAATGAGGCTTTATATATTCTTAGGAGAAGGCAATGGCACCCCACTCCAGTACTCCTGCCTGGAAAATCCCATGGACGGAGGAGCCTGGAAGGCTGCAGTCCGTGGGGTCGCTGAGGGTCGAACATGACTCAGCGACTTCCCTTTCACTTTTCACTTTCATGCATTGGAGAAGGAAATGGCAACCCACTCCAGTGTTCTTGCCTGGAGAATCTCAGGGATGGGGGAGCCTGGTGGGCTACCGTCTATGGGGTCACACAGAGTCGGACACGACTGAAGTGACTTAGCAGCAGACTTAGCAGCATATATTCTTAATTCAGTTTTATTGGAGTGTAGTTGATTAGTTTTGCTGTACAGAAGAGTGAATCAGTTACATATGTACAGATACTCACTCTATTTTAGATTCTTTTCCCATATAGCTCACTAGGGAGTATGGAATAGAGTTCCTTGTGCCATACAGTAAGTTCTTGTTAGTCATCTATTTTATAAATAGTACAGTGTATTTGTCAATCCCAATTTATCCCTTCCCACATCTCCCCCTTGGTAACTATAAGTTTGTTTTCTACATATGTGACTATTTCTGTTTTGTAAATAAGTTCTCATTTGTATCGTTATCTTATATTCCACATATAAGCAATATAATATAACATTTGTCTTTCTCTGCCTAATGTCACTCAGTACGACAATCTTGGGTCCATCCGTATTACTGCAAATGACATTGTTTTGTTCTTTTTTATGGCTGAGTAATAATCTATTGTATATATATGTAGCACATCTTTATCCATTCCTCTGTTGATGGACAAGGTCCATATATTTCATTGTATTTTTTTTCACTTTAGAATTTCAAATATTCTCCTGTTTAACACATGTAAAAAGTAACCTCCCCAAATAAAAACTCTTTTGGGTGCTTTCAGGCATTTTTGCACTAATTAATATAGTTCAAGCTCTGTCAGCACCTTTGTTTGGCCTGTCAGGAATGGAGACACAAATCTGCTAGTGAGTTTGGGTACCTGGAAATAGTGATCTTTGGTAGGACTTGAACTTCTTGAACTTCTTTACTTCTTTTAAGAATGAAAGGTATAGGCCCTCCCCTGTTGTATCTGTGGCACAATTAACCCAGGCCTGCTGATGGACATGTGCACTGTAACCCATAACCTGAAATTGCTACTCATCACCCCTCACTTGCTTGGTCCTTGTAGTCTTCATTGTGATGCTAGATAAGTGTCATCGCATAATTTAACTATCTGTCTTTCTGGAATCAAGACAGGTCACACAGTCTCCTCTCACACCCCCTCCTCCCTTGAGTTCAACAGTAAGTACTTACAGCGTTCATTCTAAACCTCAATCATACTGACTTCCCTGGGATTAAACTGCCTCACATGTGCATGGCGTAAGCAGTGTGGATTTGTTTCTCTCCCAGACATTTTCATCACTTTATAAGTTTGATTTACAAGCTAAGTATTCAGATACCTATTTCCTTCGAGGTCATCACAGACCAGTAGTACCTCAGTTCTGGTTCATGGCATGGGAGAAGAAAGAAAGCTCTTTACCAAAACAGATAAGCAAAAAGATTATGCAGTATCTCCTTTGTGATATCAGCCAATAATTATGGCATTATAACTTACAGACAATTTAAGGGGAAACTGAGGAAGTCTCAGCAAAAGCAAAATCTTAGTATAAATAGTTGACTCTGACCTTTAATACACCTCAGAGACCAGTCTAAACTAATTATAATTATTGTGTTTTCTTTTCAGCAATTGGTTCCAAATTAGGAGAGTGACCACTTGTGCCAGGGTTCTTCTAAATACTTCCTCATTCCTAAGAGTGGTCTTCGTTCTCTGGATATTGGCATGTTTGGATTTTGATGCCAAGGTTTTTTGCTATCTGTCTCTTGCCCAAGGATGAAGCTGTTCTCTGAAGGATGAAGCTCTGTCTGAAGGATGACAGAGTAAAGATTGGAGGAGCCTTGGGTCCTTCATGACATTGTTGTGCAACAGCATATATCAACCTTGCCCTCCCTCTGAACTTCCTTGTTATATGATATAATAAATTTCCCAATTGTTTGAGTGTTAGTCACAATGTGAATGGGTTTTATTATTAGCGGCTAAAACATTCTGTTTACCAAGTGCCACTTGGTAACACTGATTTTCCACAAATGCTGGTAAAATGCTCACTTCAACTCATCCCACATTCTCCAGCATAGTTAGAGAACCCTGTGGAGAATATATATGGCTCCAGATTTTTTAGAAACTCTCCCAGGTACACAGACCTCAGTCTTGTCAGGGTTAGTCTATGTCAAAAACTTTTGTTCTCTTCCTTTCAACCAAGTACTCCACTGACCTTCATTGCAGACTCAGGCCAGGTTTGAGAATGTAATTCTTTCTTAACTGGAAGCATATAAGAGTTACCAGGAGTCAGGATGCCACGAGCTATTTGTCCCTATATCTGTTATTGAGTTGCTCCAAAAGTTTGTTTGGCTTTTTCTGTAAACTGTAACAAGTTCGAATGAACTTTTTGACAACCCAATATTTAAAGTCTGCTTAGGTTCCAGACTCTTTTGGCTAGTCTGCTTGACTGGGTTTCTGCCTTCCTGCTGTCCTTCTTCTTGCCTGTGTTACTGGCGCATGTTGAAGAGACTACTTCCAACTTTACCTTCACCCAATCCTGTTATTTAAATCTCACCTGACCACCTGAATTCCTTATTCATTCCTTCTGTGTCTTACAGCATCTTCATTTTCTTTAAAGAGTGGTGAAATGTATTTACAAGAAGGAAATGAATAGCCCAAAGTACATTGGAGAAGTCTTTGAGCAAGAGTGACTACAATAGTGTTTCATAGTTTCTTATGCCCACTATTTTTTTCTTGCCTTAGGGAGAATTTTAAGCTGTTACCCTTGAATGCTCTATATTAACTGTTGTAAAAGTTTCATGTGTATATTGAGTATAGTTTTTTTAATTACTAAAGATTCCAAAGAGAGGAGAAATTAACCAGAAAGGTTTATTTCAAAAGCAGCTTTTGTTAATTATTGTAAAATATCGTTAGCAATAGTTCAGCATATAAAGTTAGTAACTTCTTTAATATAGTCATTTGTCATTTATAAACAACAACCCATTAACCTGAATAATCAACTCTGTTTCTGCTTCAATTTCACTTAGTAGGTTTAGGGATAAGCACAGATTTTTCTCTGGCTTGTGTGTGTGTGTAAGGACAGGGAGGCCTGGCGTGCTGCAATTCATGGGTTTGCAAAGAGTCGAACACAACTGAGCAACTGAACTGTGTGTGTAAAATAACTTATTGCAATATGCTTTATGTGCATTTACACATATGAAAAAGAAGTTAAATATATTAGTCTTTATTCTCATATATTAGCTATGTGATGTTTAATTTCCTACCCATCAAAATATCTTTTAATTAATTATCAATTAGCTTCTCTTATTCTTCTTATAATACACTCTTGAATTACTTTTCTACCTGCTATATAATTCTATGAAACTTTTATTATGTGTTAGGAAAACATTATGCTGGATCCAGATCTCCAAAGCCCTTTTAAAAATGTAATTTATCATTGCTTTTTATTAAAAAACTTTTGTACTTCAAAGGACACTATCAAGAAAGTAAAAAGATAACCCCAAAATAGGAGGAAATATTTGTAAATCATATATCTGATAAAGAATTTGTATCCAGGATATATAAAGAGCTCTTACATTTAACAATAAAAAGACAAATAACCCAACTAAAAATGGACAAAGGACTCCTGTGACATTTCTCTAAAGAAGACATACAAATGACACAACATTATAGATCAACTGTACTCCAAGAAAAAAAATTTTTTAATGTGTGAGAGCACGAGAAAAAAAAAAGAAAATGACAATAAGCATGTGAAAACACACTCAACATTAGTCATTAGGGAAATACAAATCAAAATCACAATGAGATATTACTTCACACCCACTAGGATGGATAGTTATAAGAAAAAAGACAGACAATAATAAGTATTGGTGAAGATTTGGAGAAATCAGAGTCCTAATATATTGCTGGTACAGCAACAAATATATATATAAATAATATATTTATATGTATCTAAAATGGTACAGCCAAAAAGAAATCAAATTGGCAGTTCCTTAAGTGGTTAAACATAGAGTTATTATATAAACTAGAAATTCCATGCCTAGGTGTATACCCAAGAGAACTGAAAACATGCATTCACACAAAATTTGTATACAAGTGTTCATTACTCATGATAGCCAAACAGTGGAAACAACCTAAATGCCTGTCAACTAATGAAATGATAAACAAAATGGTATTCTATAAAATGGAATATTATTGGGTCATATTATGGACTAAATATTTTGTCTCCTGCCCACCCAAAGTCATGTGCGAAGCTCTTACCCCAGTGTGGTGATTTTAGGAGGTGGGGCCTTTGGGAGGTAATTAGGTTTAGATGAGGTCTCTAGAATGTAGCCCTCATGATGAGATCAATGCCCCTTCAAGGAAACAGACACTAGCACACCTCTTTTAGCAAAGGTGACTGCTAGCCAAGCGGAGGGTTCTCTCTAAGACCCAAATCCTCCAGTACCTTGCTCTTGAACTTCACATTCTTCAGAGCCAGAAGAAGTAAGTGTCTGCTGTTTAAGCCACCTAGTCTATGGTATTCTGTTAAAGCACCCGAAGTGACTAAGACAGGCTATGCAATGAACTGATATATGGGACACATACATGTACCTGGAAAGCATTTTGTTAAGTGAAAGAAGCCGGACACAAAAGGCAACCAGTTGTATGTTCTTTTTTTATGGCATTTCCAGAATAGGCAAATTCAGAGTTGATAAATAGTTTAGTGGTTGCCAGGGGTTGTGGTGAGACAGAGGAATGAGGAGTGACTGCTAATGGATATGGGGCTTTTTAATAGGGTGGTAAAATGTTCTCAAGTGGGCTTACCAGGTAGGTCAGCTGGTAAAGAATCTGCCAGCAATGCAGGCAGATTAATTGAGCCTCCAGTTCAGTTCCTGGATCGGGAAGTTCCCCTGAAGAAGGGATAGGTTACCCACTCCAATATTCTTGGGCTTCCCTGGTGCTCTGATGGTAAAGAATCTGCTCACAATGTGGGAGATCTGGGTTTGATCCCTGGGTTGGTAAGATCCCCTGGAGGAGAGCATGGCAACCTACTCCAGTATTCTTGCCTGGAGAATCCCCAGGGACAGAGGAGCCTGGCAGGCTATAGTCTATAGGGTTGCAAAGAGTCGGACATGACTAAGCATAGCACAAAATGTTCTCTAAGTAGGTAATGGTGATGGTACATAACTCTGAATATACTAAAATTTACTGAAGTGTATGATATGTGAATTATATCTCAATAAAAAAGCAATTCAGTTTTCTGTCTAAATAGAAATAGGTTCTGTCACTGTAACAAAACTTTAATTCTAGAAATATATTTAGGCTCATCGTAAGAAATATATAGAAAAATAATCAACAATAATGAATCATATCCAAATTCACATTTTACTCTTTCAGATATTTTCCTCGTGATTTACACACACATTTGTTTTTTCCTGAATTACTGCTCTCTGCATTGAAATAACAACTACCTCTAGAGATCTCTCCAGATGTCCTTGAGGAGGTTAAGGGTGCAATTAAGGTAATAATGTATCTGTTGTCACTTTTGGGGGGTGAAGTCAGAATTAGCACTCATATTTAATCTGCTCCAGCCAATTTGTTTTCAAACTGTTTAAAGAGATTTCAAAAGGGAACATAGTCACTGAAAGTTTATTCATAATAATGAAAATTGGAAACAACCCAGTAATCTGTAAAGGGGCAATAGAAAACCATGTAGTATTTCAAGATTCCTTGTTAGGTGAAAAAAGACAATGGCTTGAATTGTATGTATTGGATGAAATGCAATTACATTTCTCTAAGTTAATATTTATATGATTTTTTAAATAATCTGAGTATATAATAGGTGCTCATTAAATATTTAGGTTAGGTTAGAATTAATATATAAGTTAAAATGCACATTTAAAATCTAGAGGTTTGTGCAAAAAACTATCAGAGATTTCTAAGAGTGGTTAGGTTGACTTTCATTTCAAAGATTTTACATTTCTGAAATATATGAATTTCCCACAAAGATTATACATTTGATAATTTAAAAGGTTAATTTAAAAATCTTTTTAAGTTTAAAATTAAAAAGATTAATCTTTAAAATATTAATGATTTTAGGGCAATGAAAACACTCTACATGATATTATAATGATAGATATGTTATTATGCTGCTGCTGCTTTTGTCCAAACTTACCGACTGTTCAAAACCAAGATTGAACCCTCAGGTAAACTGTAGACTTTAGGTGATTACAATGTGTCAATGTAGGTTCATCTGTAGTAAAAAATATATCATCTACTGAGTGGCACTGATAATAGGAGAGGCTATGCAGGTATGGGGGTGAGGGGCATATGGGAAATCTCTGTATCTTCCTCTCAATTTTACTGCAAACCTAAAACTGCTTAAATTTTTTTTTCTTAAAAAAGATGAATTAAAATGGGGAAACAATGGAAATAGTGACAAACTTTATTTTGAGGGGCTCCAAAATCACTGCAGATGGTGACTGCAACCTTGCTCCTTGGAAGAAAAGTTATGACCAACCTAGACAGTATATTAAAAAGGAGAGACATTACTTTGCCAACAAAGGTCCATCTTATCAAAGTTATGGTTTTTCCAGTGGTCATGTATGGATGTGAGAGTTGGACTATGAAGAAAGCTGAGCACCAAAAAATTGATGCTTTTGAACTGTGGTGTTGGAGAAGACTCTTGAGAGTCCCTTGGACTGAAAGGAGACCAACCAGTCCATCCTAAAGGAAATCAATCCTGAATATTCATTGGAAGGACTGATGCTGAAGCTGAAACTCCAATACTTTGGCCTCCTGATGCAAAGAACTGACTCACTGGAAAAGACCCCGATGCTGGGGAAGATTGAAGGTGGGAGGAGAAGGAGACGACCAAGGATGAGATGGTTAGATGGCATCACTGACTCAATGGACATGGGTTTGAGTAAACTCCGGGAGTTGGTGATAGACAGGGAGGCCAGGTGCTGCAGTCCATGGGGTTGCAAAGAGTTGGACACAACTGAGTGACTGAGCTGAACTGAACTGAAGCACCCAGATGCATACCTAATTTGCCTGCGCTTCTCTTCTCTACAATTTCTTACAATTTTAAATTCAAATTATCAGAGAAGAGACTGGGAACTGTAGGAAATTCATAGAATCAGAAGCTTTGAAAGCTGAAAGAAACCTTGATCCAACCACTTCCTTTCACAGACCAGTAACCAGGATGTAGAGGAATTGATGACTTATGTAAGGTCATACCATAGAGGCAGTACTATACAGAGCCTGGATCTTCTGATCTTAATAAGATGGTTCTTCCTGTTGAAAGGAAAGAAACAAATTTGAAACCTCTTTTTCTCCACTAGCTCATTTGGCAAAGAATCCACCTGCAATGCAGGAGACCCCAGTTGAATTCCTGGGTCAGGAAGATCAGCTGGAGAAGGGATAGGCTACCCACTCCAGTATTCTTGAGTTTCCCCAGTGGCTCAGCTGATAAAAGAATCCAGCTGCACTGAAGGAGACCTCGGTTTGATCCCTGAGTTGGGAAGATCCCCTGATAAAGGGAAAGGCTACCTACTCCAGTATTCTGGCCCAGAGAATTCCATAGACCGTAAGTAGCAAAGAGTCGGACACAACTAAGCAACTTTCACGTTGTCCACTAGTCAAAAACATATGATTTTACTTGATGGGATTTCTGAATCAGGTCAGTGATTTTTAACTTGAAATACACTTCCTTAGTTTATAGTACACAACTGTACTATGCTACTAAAAATAGCCATTCAAAAGATGCTTATTTCATATTTTGCAAAACTAGTACATCACATCTACAACATTAAGAAATGTCATTTTTTTAATTTTTTAAATTAATTTTTATTTTTTAGTTTGTTTTGCTTTATAATACTGTATTCGTTTTGCTATACATCGACATGAATCAGCCACGAGTGTACATGAACTCCCAATCCCGACCCCCCCCTCCCCCTTCCCACCCCCCACCATCTCTCTGGATTATCCCCGTGCATCAGTCCCAAGCATCCTGCATCCCGCATCGAACCTAGACCGACGATTCGTTTCACTTATGATATCATACATGTTACACTGCCACTCTCCCAAATCATCCCACCCTCTCCCTCTCCCAGAGTCCAAGAGGCTGTTCTATATATGTGTGTCTCTTTTGCTGTCTCGCGTACACGTTTATCATTACCATCTTTCTAAATTCCATATATATGTGTAAGTATACTGTATTGGTGTTTTTCTTTCTGGGTTACTTGACTCTGTATAATCGGCTCCAGCTTCATCCACCTCATTAGAACTGAAGAAATGTCATTTTATTCATATTTATTTTTTAGGTGTTTTTTACTCTATGAAAGGAAAAGGCATTGTTTAGAAACTGGAGGCAAGATTTACAACACTAAATACGTTTTTTATACTAAAGATTCTTAAAATGCAATGGGCTGTGTCTCAATACTTAACTGTGCCATTTTAAATTTGTGTATTTATTTTGTACACTAAAATTCTTTAATTAGAAAGCAGAAGAGTGGAAGAAAATATCTAAGTGGGGACTAATCTATTAATTTTATTTTAGCTGGATTAGAAAAATAATATTTTTTAATCTTAAATAATAGTAAGTTTAAGTAACTCAAAGAAATAGAAAGTAGAACAGACATGAATTCCTATTCAGTTCCTGCAAGGCTTAGTTATTCAAAGATTGAAAAGGCCTGGAAGACCAACACAGGTATTATAGTTTATTTATGGTCATCTTCTATTATGGCTCCCATGGTAAAGCGTCTGCCTGCAATGCGGGAGACCGGGGTTCTATTCCTGGGTTGGGAAGATCCCCTGGAGAAGGAAATGGCAATCCACTCCAGTACTCTTGCCTGGAAAATCCCATGGACGGAGAAGCCTGGTAGGCTACAGTCCATGGGGTCACAAAGAGTCGGACATGACTGAATGACTTCACTTCTATTAATTTAATAAAGAATGTTTGTCAACTTTTATAAGAGAAATTTGAGGCTTAATGAGATATTGCATTTACTCAAAATACTACTTTAACCCCCCTAACCCTCAGGAGACACCATAAGAGTGACTGAAAGTACATTGGTCGACATCTGGAAAAATGTGTGTTAGTAGCCTCCTCCTTCTCTAATAGGGATTTAAATTATAATAAATAAGAAGTAACTTTTAAAAATATGTATTAGAGACAAATTAGACATCAGAGATAAGTCCTGCCCTTAGGTTTAAAGGATTAAGTACAAAATCAATGGCTTTGTAAAGCAAACAAAGAGAAACTTGATTTCAATTGATGAGAAGATCAGCGGGAACCTTTGGCACAAAACCATCATGAGATCTTGGGCTGCATTTGTAGAAAGATGGTGTTCACAACTGAAACAGGCAGCCTCTAGGGTAGCCGCAGCACCTCCTGCCCCTGATGCTCAATGTCTGTGTGTGACTCTATGGGCTGGACCTTAGTGACTTAATTCTAGCAAGTGAATATGGCAGAAGTGATGGAATACTCCCTCTGAGATTATTTTATAAAGAAGGGCAAGGATCTGGTCAGTTTTGTTCCTTTAATATCCCACTTGCCTAGAGGACTGTCTGATACATTTCAAATAACCAATAAACATCTTTGAATAAAAAAATAAGAAAGAAAGGGTGGCCTCTCTCTCTTTCCCCCCTTCCTCTCTCAGTCTCTCTCTCTCCCCTTCCCTACAGTCACTTGTTCTGGGGTGAGTGAACTGTCATGATGCATCATGATGGAAGCAGTTCTTTGGAGAGCCCCACATGATGTAATGAGAAATTGAGGCTCTCTATTCAGTATCCTGTGAGAAAGTTAAACCTGCCAACTACATGAGTGAGTTTAAAAAAGATCCTTTGGTTGAGTCTCTCTCTCTTTTTTTCCTTTAGTTGAGTCTTAAGATGACTATAGCACTGGTCAGTGACTTTTACTTCATGAGAGGCCCTGAGCCAGAATCACTCAGCTAAACCCTTTCAGAATTCCTGACCAATGGGTTCATGTTTCTTGCTGTTTAAACCTGTTCAATTTGGGGGTAACTGGTTATGTGGGGATAGGTAACCACTACAAGGACAATGGCGTGCTGCTGCTGCTGCTGCTGCTAAGTCACTTCAGTCGTGTCTGACTCTGTGCGACCCCATAGATGGCAGCCCACCAGGCTCCGCCATCCCTGGGATTCTCCAGGCAAGAACACTGGAGTGGGTTGCCATTTCCTTCTCCAGTGCATGAAAGTGAAAAGTGAAAGTGAAGTCGCCCAGTCATGTCCGACCCTCAGCAACCCCATGGACTGCAGCCTTCCAGGTCCTCCATCCATGGGATTTTCCAGGCAAGGGTACTAGAGTGGGGTGCCATTGCCTTCTCCGAATGGCATACTAGTAACATGGAACTCAGCACCCACGCCATCTCCAGAACATCACTTGTTTTTTTTCAGTTCTGGGTGTTAACTTTAGGCATGTTGGTAACCTGAAGCTTATCCAAGAAAGGATGATAAGGATTGTGAAGGAGCTAAAAACTGTCATACAAGGAATCTTGGTGTGAACTCCAGTCCTTAGGGTGGAATAAACGTAAATTTAGGGAGGAGTGCTATCTGAGGTATCCTAAGATCTTGTGCAGGAGCTACTGGAAGGAACTTAAGAGCTGGAAGAGATCCACCCCTTCATTTTATAGATCAGATGGTATGATGAGCTTTGAGTGATTGATTCTGTCCTAACCTCACATGGCTAGTTACTGGCTGACCTGAGAAGAAAAGTCCCTTGTGCTTTTTGTAGTTCCAGGGATTAATGAATAGAGGATATAGGAAGGCCAACTTTAACTACTTGTGAAAAAGAGATTTTTGGCAGTTAGAGCTCTTCAGAATGGCAATGGCTGCTATGTAGTCTAGTGGGCGCTCTGATACTGGAAATGGTTGAAATAAATGGCCAAGGTGCCTGCTTAATTAGACATTAAGTCAAATTGGATTATTTTCGATCAGTGCTAACATGTGATTCTATATTAATTTTAAGGTTAAAAAGAATTTAAAACAAGCCAATATTTACCATGACAGTAAAATCAGAATTCTAGAATCTTAAAAGCAAAGCAAAACTCTCTTTGTAGAAATAAACAATAAATGTCCATTAAAGAATTCTAGAATAAAATTCAGGCATAGTAGTCATTGTCAAGAGTGATGCTATGAAAACAAAGAATTTTATTTTCAAGAAATAAAAATAAGAGAGAAGAGTGTACATTTTTAGATTTGGACTATCTATCAAAATGAAAATGGACACCACTGTGAAATAGACCCTATGAAGTGGAGTGGAGGACATATTCTCATCCTATTTACATCATATGAACAGTTTTTAGAGTTACCAGCGTAGGACAGTGGGTAATAATTGTGGAAATTCTATACTTTTCTTTAGAGATAATTAAAAATCAGGTGATGGATAGGCTAAGAGATAATTCCTACAATTAAAGTGCTATAAAGTCAGTACCAGCACTTACTTCAACACCCACAGTGAGACAACAAAGACTCAAGCAGCTTAACTAGAGCAAAGATTGCAAGTTACACTTAACAATTATATAAGAAGTGCTGTTTTTAAAGAAGAATTGTGAATGTTTCTTTCATTTATCAGATCCTCAGGAATAAAAACGGAGAAGGCAATGGCACCCTACTCCAGTACTCTTGCCTGGAGAATCCCATGGACGGAGGAGCCTGGTGGGCTGCAGTCCATGGGGTCACTATGAGTCAGATTCGACTGAGCGACTTCAGTTTCACTTTTCACTTTAATGCAGTGGAGAAGGAAATGGCAACCCACTCCAGTGTTCTTGCCTGGAGAATCCCAGGGACGGGGGAGCCTGGTGGGCTGCCGTCTACGGGGTCGTACAAATTCAGAGACAACTGAAGTGACTTAGCAGCAGCAGCAGGAATAAAAAAAGCCACATTCTAATTCAAGTTGTTTTTTGATAACTAATGAAACATTTTTTAGAAATAAATTCACAACATTTCTAAACTCAGATGTGCATATTCATGATAGAATGTGACCTTCCCCATCTCAGTAATGGCAGCTGAATTCCTCCCGTAGTTCACCTTAGAATAGCCTCAGCTCTTTTTTTTTTTTCATATTCCACATCTAAAACCTATCAGCTCTATCTTCAAAATAAATTCAGAATATGACTCAGTTCAGTTCAGTCGCTTAGTCGTGTCCCACTCTTTGCGACCCCATGAATCGCAGCACGCCAGGCCTCCCTGTCCATCACCAACTCCCGGAGTTCACCCAGACTCATGTCCATCGAGTCCGTGATGCCATCCAGCCATCTCATCCTCTGTCGTCCCCTTCTCCTCCTGCCCCCAATCCCTCCCAGCATCAGAGTCTTTTCCAATGAGTCAACTCTTCGCATGAGGTGGCCAAAGTACTGGAGCTTCAGCTTTAGCATCATTCCTTCCAAGGAAATCCCAGGGTTGATCTCCTTCAGAATGGACTGGTTGGATCTCCTTGCAGTCCAAGGGACTCTCAAGAGTCTTCTCCAACACCACAGTTCAAAAGCATCAATTCTTCGGTGCTCAGCCTTCTTCACAGTCCAACTTTCACATCCATACATGACCACTGGAAAAACCATAGCCTTGACTAGACGGACCTTAGTCGGCAAAGTAATGTCTCTGCTTTTGAATATACTATCTAGGTTGGTCATAACTTTTCTTCCAAGGAGTAAGCGCCTTTTAATTTCATGGCTGCAGTCACCATCTGCAGTGATTTTGGAGCCCAAAAAAACAAAGTCTGACACTGTTTCTACTGTTTCCCCATCTATTTCCCATGAAGTGATGGGGCCAGATGCCATGATCTTCGTTTTCTGAATGTTGAGCTTTAAGCCAACTTTTTCACTCTCCTCTTTCACTTTCAACAAGAGGCTTTTTAGCTCCTCCTCACTTTCTGCCATAAGGGTGGTGTCATCTGCATATCTGAGGTTATTGATATTTCTCCCAGCAATCTTGATTCCAGCTTGTGTTTCTTCCAGTCCAGCGTTTCTCATGATGTACTCTGCATGTAAGTTAAATAAGCAGGGTGACAATATACAGCCTTGATGTACTCCTTTTCCTATTTGGAACCAGTCTGTTGTTCCATGTCCAGTTCTAACTGTTGCTTCCTGACCTGCATACAGATTTCTCAAGAGGCAGGTCAGGTGGTCTGGTATTCCCATCTCTTTCAGAATTTTCCACAGTTTATCGTGATCTACACAGTCAAAGGTTTTGGCATAGTCAATAAAGCAGAAATAGATGTTTTTCTGGAACTCTCTTGCTTTTTCCATGATCCAGCAGATGTTGGCAATTTGATCTCTGGCTCCTCTGCCTTTTCTAAAAGCAGCTTGAACATCAGGGAGTTCACGGTTCACGTATTGCTGAAGTCTGGCTTGGAGAATTTTGAGCATTACTTTACTAGCATGTGAGATGAGTGCAATTGTGCGGTAGCTGGAGCATTCTTTGGCATTGCCTTTCTTTGGAATTGGAATGAAAACTGACCTTTTCCAGTCCTGTGGCCACTGCTGAGTTTTCCAGATTTGCTGGAATATGACTACTTCTTAGCATTTCCACTGTTGGTCAAAGCCATCATCATGTCTTGCCTGGATTCTTCTACCTACCGGGCTTTTGTACTTTGGCTTTTAGCCCTGCCTCCAGCCTATTCTGAATTCTACAGCCAGAGGGACTCTTGTCACAACACGTGGCTTTCAGGATCTCAGTTCCCTGAGTAGGGAATGAACTTGAGCCATACAGTGAAAACAGTGAATCCTAACTACTAGACCACCAGGGAACTCCCCAGAAGGACTGTATAAAAATAAATGCCAGGGCTTTCCTGGGGGCTCAGTGGTAGAGTCCGCCTGCCAGTGCAGGAGACACAGGTTCAATTCCTAATCTGGGAAGATACCACCTGTTCCGAGCCCACGCCCTACAGCCCGCCCGCTGCAGCTGCTGAAGCTGAGGCCCCTAGATTGCTCCACAAGAGTAGCTACCGCAATGAGAAGTCTCCGAACCATGACCAGAGAAAAGCCTGCCCGGCAATGGAGACTCAGCACAGCCAGAAATAAGTAAATAAATGCCAACTTCTCATCACAAAGAAAATGTTTTTTTTCTATTTCTTTCATTCTGTATCTTTCAGATGATGCAATAAGTTCACTAAACTTATTGTGATAATTTCATGATGAATATGAGTCAAATTGCTGACACCTTAAACTTATACAAGTGCTATATATCAATTATATCTCAGTAAAACTGGAAGAAAAAAAAGTTTAAATAAATAAATAAAAACTAAAAGAAATCGAAGTAATGATTTTTTTCATTCATGTGCTCAACAGCAACAACAAAGATGCCCACCCTATCCATCCTCCAGTGGCTTTCCATCACGCTCCTCACAGTGGCCTGCGAGGCCATACATGATGTGCGCCCCTTGTTTTTCTGACCTCATCTACAACAGTCTTCATTCATTCCACTCCAGGCGCACTGACCTTCTTGTTTTCCCGCAAACATCCTGGACATACTCCCACCTCAGGGCTTTATCCTTGCTGTTCTCTCTGCCTAAAATGCAATTCTCCCAGATAACCTCAGTTCTCATGTCTTTCTTTATCACCTAACTTTGCTCAAATACCACTTTTTCAGTGAGGTCTTCCTTAACCATGTTATTTCATGCTGTTTAAAGCTGCAGTTGTGGGCTTCCCTGGTGCCCAGTGGTTAAGAACTTGCTTTGCAATGCAGGGGACATGGGTTCAACCCCTGGTCCAGGAAGATCGCACATGCCACAGAGCAACTAAGCCCGTGAGCTGCAACTACTGAAGCCTGCGTGCCTTAGGCCTTGTGCTCTGCAAAAAGAGAATGTATGTCTAGAGAGCAGACTCTGCTCGCTGCAAATGGAGAGAGCCCGTCGCAACAAAGACCGAGCACAGCGCCCCCATCCCCAAACAACTGCATCTGTCACGACACACACGTTTCCTGTCTGCTGTGTCTCCCTCTACATTCCCTCTACCTTACTATATTATGCCACGTAATGCACCTGTACTTTGAATCATCAGCCCCCCGCATTAGAATACAAGCGCCCACGGTCAGAGATTTTTCTCTGTTTTATCTGCTGCACCCAGTACAGTGTTTTACTGCTTCTCATGTACCGAGTACAGTGCTTCACACATAGTAAGTACTAATAAAATTCTGTTCAATTAAGTAGTTAATTTGCAAGACCTCACTTTTTATAGTAGAACTTTTATAGGGATAGTACTGAGGCTACTCATAACTAGAGCAAATGACTTAGCTTTAGTTTTAGATTGACAATTGCAGTACATTTTATTTTTGTAATTAATTCATTAGTTTTACTTGGAGGATAATTACTTTACAATATTGTGGTGGTTTTTGCCATACATCGACATGAGTCAGCCACAGGTGCATATGTCTCCCCATCCTGAACCCCCTCCCACCTCCCTCCCCACACCATCCGTCTGGGTTGTCCCAGGGCACCGGCTTTGAGTGCCCTGCGTCATGTGTGGAACTTGCACTGGCGATCTGTTTCACATATGGTAAATACATGCTTCAGTGCTAGTCTCTCAAATCATCCCACCCTCACCTTCTCCCACAGAGTCCAAAGGTCTGTTCTTTACTTCTCTGTCTCTTGCTGCCTTGCATATAGGATCATCGTTATCTTACAATTGTAGTATATTTTAGAAAAAATATATAATTGGCAATTTTCAGGTAGAGGGTAAATTGCAGTTTCAATGAGCAATGAGAACATCTGGGCATAGGTAAAAGATATTTTTGCCTGAAGCAGTGTGTCCAGAAGAAAATTAGAATCTTCTTAACTGTAGTTTATATTTAGCCAAACTAGAAAAATATTTGTGTTTTATAAACCTGTGTAAAAATTTCTTTACCTGACCTCAGCAATATTCAGAGATTGAAAATAAACCAAAACAGGGACATCAAAATATCACTGTACTTCACCAGCGAGTCTCAAAACCAAAGGTAAGCAAATTTACTTAAGATTACCACAACTGATTTAATAAGTAAATATGAATACTGTGTTTTAAGAAGGATAAATAGTACTTGAGATTGGTCAACTAGTGGCAACATTAGATCTTCTGGTTTTTAATATACTTTAAATATATTATCTAATTAAATGTTATTATTAAATATGTATTATATTTGAATTGCTTATAGAGTTAGCATAAACATTGAGAAAATATTCCTAATTTTTTATACTTATAAAGCATGTTGCATTATGCTTATTTGAAGGAAATTGCTCTCTGTTTTCTACATAGCAGCAGTATTATTTTATGTGACTTCCTTTTGAATGAAATATTCCATGAGTATAGGAGAGATGAGGGTTGTTTTTTCTAAATGTTTTTATTTGAAGCAAATAATTGCATTGAGAGAGATGAAGTTTTATAAACACTTCAAATTTGATTAGATCTGAAATCAAAGTTGGTAATAAAATAGAAGCACCTTTTCATTAAATTCAGTTAAATAATTTTTATTAAAATGCCTATTTCATTTATTTGGAACACTGTATAAACCTCATATATGCATAGTTTTAAATACTTATGATAAATTTATGGACCCACCACCTGGGTGAAGAAAGAGCTTACTAGTACCAGTGCTCTGCATACCTCTGCCCACCCGTCTCCAGTTTTCTCATCAGAGACAACTATCATTCTGATTTGCTTTCCCCAAAGCCCCACCATTTGTATATCTATCCCTGAAGAATACATTATTTAGAGAATTTCCTGGCAGCCCAGGGTTAGGACTCCATGCTTTCACTGCCAAGTTCCCCAGTTCAATCCTTGGTCAGGGAATTAAGATCCCACAAGCTGTGTGGCACAGCAAAAATAAAAATTACCATATATATATAATTTAGTTTTGAAAACCAGAGTAGCAATCACAAACCTAATTGCATAAAGAAAAGGCAATATTGTCATCATTTCTTGAAGAATATCAGGAAAAACATTGAACAGAGTCTCTGTATCATAGTCTAGCTTCAGCTCTTGTGAAGGTTTACAAGAGACTTCCTCTGTCTGTAGAAAATTCCTGGAAAACAGATAGCTTAATACAATTCACCCATCTGACACAGATGTGGTGTGGACCAGATCCTGGTCGTAGAGCTAAAGTTTGGCCTGACAGGAAGTGTTTCTCTGTAGTTTCTCCTATGGCCTACTTAAGAGACATCCAGATAAGACACAGATAAGAGCCTGGGTCAGGCTCACACAGGTGTCCTCAGGCTAACAGAGGGTGGAAGGGCAGAGGATGGTGGTGGTCTGACTGTGCCTGATCTGGAGTCACAGTGCCCTGCCTGGACTGGTGGCCCTGGTGTGCGGGACACAGCTATCACCTGGGACTCCCTGTATTACATGTCTTTCTCTTTCTTGGTTAATTCTCGCATACTGGTGAAGCATATCTTCCAGTAGCACCTTAAGGAAAGATAAATGGGAAATAAATTGAGATCTTGAATGTCTGAAAATACCATTTTCAATCCACATTCTTGATTGATGATTTCTAAGGATAGGATTTTAGGTTGGAGATCTTTTTGTACAAAATTTTGAATATATCTCTTTTTAAATTTTTTTACTTTTAATTGAAGGATTATTGCTTTACAATATTGTGTTGGCTTCTAAGAGTTTTGAATGTATTTCTCTTGCTTATTGAAAGCCTGTCTTCTTGCTTTCAGTGCTGCTGTGAAGGAGTCCAAAGTTGTTGCTTTCCTTTACCCTTTGTGTGTAATCAGCCTGTTTATTTTTTTCCCTGAGAGCTACTGGAATTGTTTCCTTGTCCAGGTGTTCTGAAGTTTCACAAGTGACTTGTTATGAAGACTGATTCAAGATTCTATCCTCAACAGATTCTGTCTTCAATTGTTTTTATTGGGTTCTTTTAATTTGGAAATGTAAGTCCTTGCATTCTCATAATTTTTCTTGAATAATTTTGATGATTTTCTTTGTTCTACTTTTTCTGTTTCTGCAGTTTTATTATATAATTTCTTTTTCTTATTTTGTATTCTCTCCCCTTCTTCTATTCTACCTTTAGGATGCTTTCTTCAACTTTATCCTCTAAGCCAAACTTTAATTCCCCAAGGACTCTTTGTTTATTCTCTGAGAACTCCTGTTACATGTCATCCTGCTCTTATTTCACGGATGCTCAGCCAGTACAGAATCCACCTGCTGATGCAGGAGACACAGGAAACGCTGGTTCAATCCCTGGGTCAGGAAGATTCCCCTGGAGGAGGATGTGGCTACCCACCCCAGTATTCTTGCCTGGGAAATCCCATGGACAGAGAACCCTGGCAACTGCAGTCCATGGGGGTCACAAAGAGTGGGACACAACTAAGCACACAGCACATATTTTTAAAAAATTAACTCTAAAAGATATTAATGATTTTTTTTCCTTTTTAAAGTTTTCGTCTCCTTGTATAGTCTTTAATTCCCCCAGATTGTGGGAATCTGTTGTTGTTTGTATTTGTCTGTATCTTTCATGTTAGATTTCCTCAATGACTGGTATTCCTTGAGGTTGTAACCCCATGATTAAGCATGAGGGACTAAAAGAACTCATTGAATATGCTGAATGTTGGGCCTAGTGACTGCAGTTCTCTGTAGGGCAACCTTATGAGCAAGTCTAACTCAGGTTCGATCACCTGGAAAGAGAGGTGGAGTCTCATGCCAGGTGGCTGAGTGCCTGGTTGCTAACATTCTCGGCACTAAGGCAGGGAAGAGGCCTGAGGGCCTCTGCAGTCAGCATTCAATTCGCATACAGATGATAAGTTCACTTGTTGGGGTGCCAGACCTATCCCCTCAACTGCACCAGGAACTTTCATAGTCTAGAGACCTTACGTTTTTACTTTCTTCAGAGAATAAATGTCTGATCCATCACCTGCCTTGAGGAGGAACAATTGTTCCCCAGCAAGAAAGGGAAAGTCACACTGCCTTTTTTCTTCCTTTTGTAAAGATTTCTTTATTTATGGCTGCACTATGTCTTCACTGTTTGCTCCTGGGCTGTCTCCAGCTGTGGCCAATGGAGGGCTACGCTTTCATCGCCATGAGCAGGCTTCTGGTTGCAGTGGCTTCTTTCGTGGGGGCACAGATCTGGGCACATGGTCCTCAGTAGTTGTGTTTCATGGGCTCCAGAGCCCTGGCTGGGTAGTTGCGGTGTACAGGCTTCATTGCTCCACAGCATGTGAGATCTTCCTGTCCCAGGGATGGAGCCCGTGTCCCCTGCACTGGCAGGTGGATTCCCAACCACTGGACCAGCAGGGAAGCCCCAAACTGCTCTTATCTTCAGCTTCCTGTCTGCAAGTTTCAGAGGCTCTTGACGTGCTACTTCCATGTCTTTTGAAGATCCTGTAGAGTAAATTGAGTTGGTTTTCAACTGATGTTCTGGGATTCAGGGTTCTTGGATCTAAGTTAGTACCAATGGTCTATTTTGTTTCCAGCTTCCAAAATGTTGATGCTTCAGTCTGTTTTTTCTATATTTCTTTACCCGTGCTGTTATTTGGGAAGGAGAGTGAAATAAATGCCTTTGATTTGCTACCCTAACTCAGAAATTTAGGAAATATTTTCTTAACTTATTTATAAGACAATACTGTACTATACCTTAGATCTGAGCTAAAGTTTTGCCTCTTTCATGCTTTGGGTGTGAACTTTGGGATTTGTCTTTTAGAATCATCATCACTTATCAAGAAATATGTGTGAGGTTTGACTGACAGTATTTGCCTAATTTCTTTACCTCTTTTCCAACTCAATGTTGCTATTCCTTGGGATCAAAAGTAGCTAAAGAGAAAGATGGTGGAGTAGTCATTCCTGGATACTTTGATATATCAGAAGGTGAGTGTTTTTCTCTAGCAGAACTTGCTCTCAATTTAAAAAGTAGCTGTTACGGGAATTCCCTGGCAGTCCAGTGGTCAGGGCTCTGCACGTCCACTGCAGAGGCCATGGATTCAGTCCCTGTCGGGAAGGAAGGATTCTGCATGCCACACAGCACAGCCAAAAACAGAGGAAGAGAGGAAGAAAAACTGGCACTGTGTGTGCCATTTTTTAGAAGCCATGGTTTCCTCTACATGACATGAGGAGGAATGAATTCACAGAGCAAATTAACAGAGTGACTTACAGTTCAAATGTTAACATGCTAAGAAAACCTTTAATGACTAATCCCACTGGTGGCTTTTTAGATGTAGAAGACCACTGGTGGGGAGATGATTTTGGTCACACCACTTATGTGTAGACTCAGGATGTATTAGGATTCAGTAAAATGTTCTCATTTGTCAACATATCCCCAAATTTCACAAAGATGAACTGAGAACTGTTTTTCCTTTATTATATTTTATCCATACATTATATTAAATTGTTTAAACAATCATTGGTAAATTTACTTTGATTATATGACATATGAAAAAATAGTACCAATGTTTTTGTCATCCCTCACCACATGAAAATTCATTATTTTTTTAAAAGTGAAAGTGATTAATTTTACAAAATGGTGCTCTCGTGATATATAAGAAACAATAACTACATGCTTACTGAAACCCACACTTAGAGGCAAAGACAAATGCTTCTCTGCAAGGTGGCTTCTAAATTTATACATGGGCCACATAGTCATTAGTGACTGAGCAAGTTCAGTCCAGCTGAAGCTAATGAGGGAAAAGGGCAGGAGCTAAGTAGACATTTGTACATTTCACATTTGGATTTTACGTGTCTATTTCTGGATCCCTCAGGAAGGAAGCATTGTGAGAGAGGACCCTTTTTGTGCTTAACACATTTGAGATATTAAAAAATGTGTATCTTTTTTTTCTTTGACTTACTATTAGCATAAAATTTCATCCCTCTGAAGAACAAATCTTAAGCCTAAACTAAATGCTACAGTTTAACATCATAAAGTTTACATTAAGAGTTTCCCCATTATATTTCTCTTTTTTTTCCATTTTTTATTTTTAATTGGAGGATAGTTGCTCTACAGTATTGTGTTAGTTTCTGCTATATATCAACATGAATCAGCCTAGGGAAGCTCAACACTTTAAAAAAATTTTATTCATTTTTAATTGAAGGATAATTACAATGGTTTCTGCCATACATCAACACGGGTCAGCCACCGTGCCCATATGTCCTCTCCCTTTTGAGCCTCCCTCCCACTTCCCACCCCATCCCACCCCCAAGGTCGTCACAGAGCCCCAGTTTGAGTTCCCCAATTCACACAGCAAATTCCCAATGGCTATCTATTTTACATATAATAATGTATGCATCCATGCTCTCATTTTTGCTAAGAATTTTGTCATGACTCAGTTGAGTACAGAGTAGCTAATCCTCATACTATAATGTTCAAATTGATGCTAACTGCTCATGTNTTTGAGTTCCCCAATTCACACACCAAATGCTCAAGTGGCTATCCATTTTGTGTATTAGTGCATATGTTTCCATATGATTCTCTCCATTTGCCCGCCCTCTCCTTCTTACCGGCCCCACCCTGTGTCCATAAGTCTGGTATCCATGTTTGCATCTTCACTGTATCTCCTTAGATATATTTGGTTTTCTCTTCCTGACTTACTTCACTCTGTATAATAGGCCCCAGGTTCATCCACCTCATTGCTGCTGCTGCTGCTAAGTCGCTTCAGTCGTGTCTGACTCTGTGCGACCCCATAGACGGCAGCCCACCAGGCTCCGCTGTCCCTGGGATTCTCCAGGCAAGAACACTGGAGTGGGTTGCCATTTCCTTCTCCAATACATGAAAGTGAAAAGTGAAAGTGAAGTCGCTCAGTCGTGCTAGCACTGACTCAAATGCATTCCTGTTTATGGCTGAGTCATACTCCCTTGTGTATTTGTACCACAGCTTCTTCATCCATTCAGGTTGCTTCCATCTCCTAGCTATTGCAAATAGTGCTGCAATGAACACTGGCTCTTTTTCAGTTTTGGTTTTCTCAGGGTGTATGCCCAGGATTGGGATTGTTGGATCATATGGTAGTTTTATTCCTAGTTTTTTAAGGAATCTCCATAATGTCTTCCATGGTGGCTGTATCAATTTACATTCCTACCAACAGTGTAAGAGGGTTCTCTTTTTCTCCACACTCTCTCCAGCATTTATTGCTTGTAGATTATTTGATGATGGCCATTCTAATTGGTGTGAGGTGATAATCTCATTGTAGTTTTGATTTGCAGTTTGGAGAAGGAAATGGCAACCCACTCCAGTGTTCTTGCCTGGAGAATCCCAGAGATGGGGAAGCCTGGTGGGCTGCCATCTATGGGGTTGCACAGAGTCGGACACGACTGAAGTGACTTAGCAGCAGCAGCAGCAGCAGTAATGAGCTATGTTGAGCATTTTTCATGTGTTTATTAGTCATTTGTATGTCTTCTTTGAGGAAATGTCTGTTTAGTCTTTTGCCCATGTTTTGATTGGATTGTTTGTTTATCCAGTAGCATAAGTTGCTTGTATATTTTGGAAATTAATCCTTTGTCAGTTATTTCATTTGCTATTATTTTCTCCCATTTTCACCTTGTTTATAGTTTCCTTTGTTGTGCAAAGGCTTTTAGGTTTAATTAGGCCAAACTTGTTTATTTTTATTTTTATTTCCATTACTCTAGGAGGTGGGTCACAGAGGCTCTTGCTGTGATTTATGTCAGAGGGTGTTCTGCCTATGTTTTCCTCTAAGAGTTTTATAGTTTCTGGTCTTACATGTAGGTCTATAATCCATTTTGAGTTTATTTTTGTGTATGGTGTCAGAAAGTGTTCTAGTTTCATTCTTTTACGTGTAGCTGTTCAATTTTCCCAGCACCACTTACTGAAGAGACTGTTTTCTCCATTGTATATTCTTGCTTTCTTTGTCAAAGCTGAGGTGCCCATAGGTGCATGGTGTTATCTCTGGGCTTTCTGTCTTGTTCCATTGATCTATATTTCTGTTTTTGTGCCAGTGCCATCCCCAACGCTTTCATCCTTATGTCCCCTCCCTCTTGAAACTTCCCTCCACCTAGCACGCCATATTTATTTCTGCCTCAATTTTTTTTTCATTCTGTAAGACGAATGTCTGAAGAAACTGAGAAATCAAATAATATTATTTTTATTCTATTTGAACTTAAAGAAAGTATGATTATATAAAAGTACCCTTGGCATGACTGGAAGAGGGTCTGGTGTATGAGTGGGTAGGGGCAGAAGGGAGGAGGCCAGGGTGGGAAGACATGGCTGCTGGACAATAGAAGATTCAGTCTCAGCAGAAAACTGCCAAAAAGCAATCTGGACAAAAGAAACAAACAAAGACATGAGCAAAAGGCTGCCAAAAGCTGCCTTAGTGTAGACCTGCACTGTCTGTAGGACACAAATGCCAGACCCTAAGGCCTTCAAGCAGCCCTTTGAGAGCAAGCATCCTGACTCCGCTTCTCCAGAATTAGCTGCTAGATGTATAGATGTTCAGGCATAAAGCTGTTTATAGGTGAATTTGTGACGCCTTCGACTCTTCTATGATCTCAGCTCTTCGGTAACAAACCTGCAGCTTTTTTCTAACAAATTGTGGATCAGCAAAAATAAGGGAGGCTACAGAAACACTCATTTTTATGCTATTCCTTTTGGGGCTTCGAGCAAAGACAATTCTGTGTAAATGTACAGTTGAGTCTGATTTGGAAATCTGAAAATCAGTCCATCCTTATTATAAAAATTTTTTTACAATTGTAATTATACTGATGTTCATATTGTGTAAAATAACTCATTTAATAAAGTAGTACTTTGATTTTACAAAAAAAAAAAAGTACACTTGTGTTAGTTGCTCAGTTGTGTCTGATTCTCTGTGACCCCTTGGACTATAGCCCTCCAGGCTCAGACTCCTCTGTCCATGGAATTCTCCAGGCAAGAATACTGGAGTGGGTAGCCATTCCCTTTACCAGGAGATCTTCCCAACCCAGGGGTCAAACCTGCGCCTCCTACATTGCAGGCAGATTCTTTACTGCCTGAGCCACCAGGAAAGCCCCTAACACTGGATTTTACAAAAAAAAAAAGTACCATTATTTGTGTGTACCAGTCATATGTATACTGATGATCAGTAGCCAAAACAAAATACAGATTTCTCTCCTAATATTTTATAAGTAAAAACTCCCTATAATAATGAAGGAGGCTGACATTCAAGTTACTCCAAAGAATAGAAACGGTGAAAACTTAAAAGAATTACTGCTGCTGCTGCTGCTAAGTCACTTCAGTCGTGTCCGACTCTGTGCAACCCCATAGACAGAAGCCCAGCAGGCTCCTCCGTCCCTGGGATTCTCCAGGCAAGAACACTGGAGTGGGTTGCCATTTCCTTCTCCAATGCATGAAAGTGAAAAGTGAAAGTGAAGTCGCTCAGTTGTGTCCCATGGACTGCAGCTCACCAGGCTCCTCCGACCATGGGATTCTCCAGGCAAGAGTACTGGAATGGGGTACTAATTATCTATAAAATGGACTTATTTATACTTTTGTACCTTATTTTGATGTTCAGACATTTACAGAAAACCTTCTAAAACAGTGTATGTCAGGTGCCAAACACAAAATTAATCAGTTAATAAATATTTTTAGTTAAAAAACATTTTATTTTATTGTTGGCTGTGCTGGATCTTCGTTGTTATGTGAGGGCCTTCTTCAGCTCCAAGAGCGGAGGCTGCTCTCCCGCGGGGGCGCACAGACCTCTCGCTGCAGCCGTCTGTCCCACTGTGGGACTCTAGGTGTGTGCGCCTCAGTGGTGGTGGCTCAGCGACTCCAGAGGGCTGGCTTGGCAGCTGTGGTGCACAGGCTTAGTTGTTCCAGGGCATGCAAGATCTTCCTGGACCAGGGGTCAAACCTGTGTCCCTGCATTGGTAGGTGGATTCTTTACCGCTGAGCCACCAGGGAAGCTCAATAAATACTTTTAGTTTTTATGAGACAGGTACTCTCCTAGAAGCTGGGAATTCAGGGATCAAGATGGAGGCCGTAATCTCCAGGAAATTCCCTTTTTATGAAGGAAGGCAGAGTTCTTTAGAATTTAATCTAGAAGCCATTTATTGAGCACCTACTGTTGTCAGACCCAGGATATGCCCTGGGGAGCCAGGATAAAAGACAGATTCCTTGCCTTCAGGGAGATCACTAAGGAAGCTGAGTCAGAACCAATATAGTCTCAGTTCAGTCAGTTCAGCCTCTCAATTGTGTCTGACTCTTTGCGACTCTCTGCAGCACGCCAGGCTTCCCTGTCCATCACCAGCTCCCGGAGCTTTAAAGAGCACTAAAGACCTTTGAAAATCTCCAGATCCTCTAATTTTACTTGAACTTTTCATCCAACTCTTCATCTGTAAAACGGGGATGACAGGACTTCACTTAGAGATTTGCTGTGCACATAAAAAACATCATGTGGCAAGGTGGACCCTGGGCAGGCAGGCCCCTGCCTGGCTCAGCGACTCCAAGCCTATTTCATGCCTCGGCAGACTGACAAATTACTACATGTCCTGGAGATCACGGCCGCTGGAGATATTTAAAACCTCAAGTGCTAGATTTTGGGATGCTGCGTCCACCTGCAAGTGCTATGTTTGGGGTAAAAACAGGCTGTCAGAAGAGTATATAGACAGCTCATCTGAATGCTAAGCTGCTTTATGTTAAAACGTGACAGGAACCACTGGCTTACAAGCGCTTCGACAGGAAAGACCAGATCACGTTTGGTGTGAAAGAATCTAACCTTTCAGAAGCTCCTCCTGAACTTTGCCAGATTTCTTTAATCTCTAAGGTCCTTGGTAATATTACAGAATTACTTAGAAACAGTTAACACATTTATCTTAAATATTAATCTCAAGTACCAGTGGACGGTAACTAGAAATTCTGGATTCCTTTAACTGTGCTTTTTGTTGACCCAACAATCTCAAATGTATGTTTTTAAAAATTGCCTTCTTGTGATCCCAGTAATTCAACAGAATTTCTTATCAAGGAATAAACGATAATTTTTTTTTAAGTATATAGAAGGGGCACTTGATTGGAGAAGGGACGGTAGGTGCAGGGAGTCCTGAGGTAAAATCTGAAAGGAGTTAGTCTGAGGGTGGAGAAAAGAACCAGCTTTTAAACCAGAAGAGACTGGGCAAGTAGGTCAAGGTCAGGGAGAGGAGCCTGGTGCTTCAGTCAAAGGTGTTTCAGTAGAATTAGACCCTGAGCAGGGATTTTAAGCCTTTTTTGTGCCACAGCTCACTTTGTCCATCTGGTAAAGCCAATGAGCCCTTCTCAAGAGTAACATTTTAAATGTATAAAGAAGGAAACTGTTAAATTACAGTGCAGTTATCAGAATACTTAAAAATGAAAGTGCAACATATGTATTTCTTTATTAACCTATTAATAATAAGTTGTAGCAGTGGGTGTAATAACTACTATAATTTCACAGTAGCAATGAGGATAAATAAAGTCTGCGATAGCTGCAGTAACAGGAAGGAATGTATTGTGAAAATATCTGATTTCTATCAGTTTTAGAAACATATTTAATAGGACTGTGGTTTTTGCCCACATTTATAACTGATGGTGGGTTAGTCGCAAAGTTGTGTCCGACTCTGGGATCCCGTGGACTGCAGCCCGCCAGGCTCCTCTGTCCATGGGGATTCTCCAGGCAAGAATACTGGAGTGGGTTGCCATGCCCTCCTAAACCAGGGATATAACCTGGTCTCCTGCATTTCAGGCAGGTTCTTTACTACTCAGCCACCAGGGAAGGCCCCTCAAAATATGGAACGCTTCATGGATTTGCGTGAGGGATTCCTAAATTTCAGTAAACACTAAGTAAAAATAAAGATGTATTTTCCTATCCAACTTCAACCTACTATTGACCACAGATAATGAACCCCTAATTTTAGGCTGTATCATCTAAACAAATTTCCCTGCCTTCAGTCAGATCCTGCCTCTTATCCAGTGTCTGTTTTAGGAATCACAAATCTCATAAAGCCACTCTTTCCTTAAAACTCTTCCTTTGTTCTCCTGGCTTTTAGGGTTAAATTCAAAGCCTTTCCTGAAACTCATAAATCTCTCCAGGATGGGTGCCTCTCCACTGTCTTACTCCTGTTCTCTTTCCTAGACAAACAGAACAGGTCAAACACAATCCTCTCTTGCCTTCTCATTTACTCTTTGCTCTGATGGGAATCTTCTTCCTTGACTGCACCCCTTCGCTGCTTGGGTACACTTGTTAGTGATCACCTCCTTCCTAAATCTCATTTATCTAAGTTTGTATGGTTCCTGGCCTCACAGGATTTACATCATAATAGGGAAGGCAATGGCACCCAACTCCAGTGCTCTTGCCTGGGAAATCCCATGGACGGAGGAGCCTGGTAGGCTGCAGTCCACAGGGTCGCTAAGAGTTGGACACAACTGAGCAACTTCACTTTCACTTTTCACTTTCATGCACTGGAGAAGGAAATGGCAACCCATTCCAGTGTTCTTGCCTGGAGAGTCCCAGGGACAGCGGAGCCTGGTGGGCTGCCGACTGAAGCGACTTAGCAGCAGCAGCAGCCGGGGAGCCAGATAACTACATTTCAATTGTAACATGAGGCCTTGTTTTTCTCTTTTACCTCCAAGGCTTACAAACTGCCTGAAGCAGAACCTGCTTAGTGCCTAACTGTCCCCAACTGACATCTTCAATTCACTGTACTCTGTGTAAATGGACCCTTCTGCAGTTGTGTGTCTTATCAGCCCTGGTCTGATAGCATTTTATTGATGAATAAACAGATGTGTAAGTGGCCTCAGCTGAGTGAGGAAGAGTCCTGCAGAGACTGAAAACTGGGCAAGCTTCATTCTTAGACTACATGCAATTGGTTGTTTTTAATGATCTAAAATTTTTTATACACTTCTAATTATAGTCTAGAAGAGCTGCTTGTCCTGATTATAAAAGTATTACAGGGACCTCCCTGGTGGTCTAGTGGTGACAACTCCCTGCTCCCAATGCAGGGGGCACCCGGGTTGATCCCTGGTCTCTGATAGCTCAGTTGGTAAAGAATCTGCCTGCAATGCGGGAGACCTGTGTTAGATCCCTGGGTTGGGAAGAAAACCTGGAGAAGGAAAAGGCTACCCACTCCAGTATTCTGTCCTGGAAAATTCCATGGACTGTACAGTCCACGGGGTCGAAAAGAGTTGGACACAGCTAAGCGAATTTCACTTTCACTTTCAAGGAACTAGATCCCACCTGCCACAACTAAAAGACCCTGCAGGCCCCGAAGAAAATCCAAGATGGTGCCTGCAGCAGCTAAGATCATGCAACCAAATAAGGGCCTCCCCTGTGACCCAGCAGTAAAGAATCTACTTGCAATGAAGGAGACACAGGAGACAAGGGTTCGAACCCTGGGTGTATAAGATCCCCTGGAGAACGGAATGGCAGAGGAGACTGGCAGGCTACAGTCCATAGGGTTGCAATGAGTCAGACAGGACTGAAGCAACTTAGCATGCATGCAGTCAAATATTTTTAAAATATAAATATTTAGAAAGTATTACAAGTTCATCTGTAGGAAACTTGAAAAATGTGGCAAAATATGCAAAAATAAAATTAGATGTTATAAACAATATATGACTGGATGGAACTCTCTTGGAGTGTTTATATCAGTGATCTTTGAAATGGATTATAAACTATCAATCAGATCAGTTCAGTCGCTTAGTTGTGTCCTACTATTTGCGACCCCAAGGATTGCAGCACACCAGGCTTCCCCAACTCCTGGAGCTTGCTCAAACTCATGTCCATCGAGTCGGTGATGCCATCCAACCTTCTCATCCTCTGTCGTCCCCTTCTCCTCCTGTCTTCAATCTTTCCCAGGATCAGGGTCTTGTCCAATGAGTCAGTTCTTCACATCAGGTGGCCAAAGTATTGGAGTTTCAACTTCAGTATCAGTCCTTCCAATGAATATTCAGGACTGATTTCTTTTAGGATGGACTGGTTGGATCTCCTTGCAGTCCAAGGGACTCTCAAAAGTCTTCTCCAACACCACAGTTCAAAAGTATCAATTCTTCAGTGCTCAGCTTTCTTTATAGTCCAACTCTCACATCCATACATGACCACTGGAAAAACCATAGCTTTGATTAGACGGTCCTTTGTTGACAAAGTAATGTCTCTACTTTTTAATATACTATCTAGGTTGGTCATAGCTTTTCTTCCAAGGAGCAAGCGTCTTTTAATTTCATGGCTGCAGCCATCATCTGTAGTGATTTTGAAACCCAGGAAAATAAAGTCTCTCACTGTTTCCATATTGAATATATATTTGGACACTGATTCTTGATCCAAAGAAATGTACATTATGTAAACAATAAAGAATATATGGTTATCATTGAGATGCAGTTTTCCCTTTGTTAATCATTTCATTTAGCATATATCTTCTGAACGTAAAACATGAGTAAGGTGCTGGGCTTGACACTCTGAAGAATATAAAGTTACATTGCGAACTGATCCCATGAGTCCAGTATTTACAAATTGTTAGAGAAATCAGACACATTTGGAACCTTAATACAAGGCAGTGAGGATGTGTGACTTAGGAGAGTTGCAGTCAGCCACAGTGAACTTTTAAAAGTGAATTAGGTCATATCACGTGAAAGTGTTATTGCTCAGTTGTGTCTGACTCTTTGTGACCCCATGGACTCTGGCCTGCCAGGCTTCTCTATCCATGGAATTCTCCAGGCAAGAATACTCCATTTCCTTCTCTAGGGGATCTTCCCGAGCCAAGGATTGAGCCTGGGTCTCCCACACTGCAGGTGAATTCTGAGCCACCAGGGAAACCACCAGGTCGTATCATGTTCTTACTTAAAACCTTCACTAGATTCTTATTGAATTTAGTTTTATTAAATAATTTCTTATTGAGATGTTCACATATCACACAACTTTCACTTTTTAAAGTATACAACTCACAGAGTTGTACAGACATCTCTCATTGAATTTTTAAAGAAAATTCAATCCTTTAACAATGGCCTTGTGTAATATGGCTATTGCCTGCACCTCTCCGATTTATTTCATGACACATTTGCAATCAATGTTTCCTTAACTTAAAATCCTGGGATCCTTTTCCTATGGGTATTTAACTCAGCTGGCTGATCTTGAGGGTCTCAACTGAAATAACACCTCTGCAGAGAAGGTTTTTTCTGAACACAATCTCCAAAATAGGCTCCCATCTACCCAACTACTCATTGTCAGGTCACATTTATTTTCTTCACTGACTTTTCTTATAATCTATAAAAGGTTGTATATTACTTATTTGTTAGGATGTAAATTTTGTGGAACAGTATTTTTGTTTATTTGTTTTAGCTCTCTTTCTTAAAAAAAAATTTCTGAAATTTCTATTTAAAGAATTTCAAACCTAAAGGGTAGTTAATAGTATAGTGAACACCTAAATATCCTTCACCCGATCTTCAGTTGTTAGCATTCTATCACATTTGCTCTGCTTCTGTCTTTATATTTGTATGTTTATATTTTTCTGAACTATTTGAAAGTTGTAGATATCATACCTCACCCCTAAGTAATTCAACTTGAATCTCCTAAGAACAAGAAATCTTTCTTGCATAACAATACCATTATCACTCTAAAATATTTTAAGTTGCCATAATACTATTAGTGTATAATCTATGTTCATTTTTTCCAATTGTTTCTTGTTTTAAAATTTAAGTATAGTGGATTTACAATATTATATTAGTGTCAGGTGGATAGCATAGTGAGTCAGTATTTTCGCAGATTACCCTTCATTATAAGCTATCACAAGATAATGGCTGTAATTCCCTATTCTATACAAACATCCTTGTTGCTTATGTATTTTTTACATAGCAGTTTATATTTATAAATTTCATACTCCTATTTTATCCCTCCCCACCTCTCTCTTCCCTTTATTAACCACAGGTTTGTTTTTGTATCGGAGTCTTTTCTGATTTGCATATGCATTCAGTTGTATTATTTTCTATGTCATAAAATATTTTTCTTTCTCTGTCTGACTTATTTCACTCAGCATAATATTCTCCAGGTCCATCTACATTGCTATAAATGGCAAAAGTTCATTCTTCTTTATGACTGAGTAATATTCCATTGTGTGTGTATATATATAAAATATATATATATATACATATATATACCTCATCTTCTTTATCCATTTGTCTGTAATGGACACTTGGGTTGTTTCCCTGTGTTTGCTATTGTAAATAGCACTGCTATCTATGTTGAGGTGCATATATACTTTCCAAGTAATGTTTTTGTTTTCTCTAGATATTTATCTAGGAGTGAAATTGCTAGTTCTTGAGCTTCCCCGGTGGCTCAGCAGTGAAGAATCTGCCTGCAATACAGGAGCCACAGGGAACATAGGCTCAACTCTGGGTCAGGAAGATCCCCTGGAGAAGGAAATGGCAACCCACTCCAGCGTTCCTGCCTGGAGAACCCCGCAGACCTGGTGGTTCATAGGGTTGCAAAGAGTCGGACACAATTGCAATGACTTACACGCATGCAGGAGGCAGTTCTATTTCTAGCTCTTTTGAGGAAACTTCATGCTGTTTGCCATAGTGCCTGGACCAATTTATATTCCCACTAATAGTGTACAAGGGTTCGCTTTTCTTCACATCCTTTCCAGCATTTGTCATTTGCAGACATTGTGATGATAACCATTCTGGCAGTGTGAAGTGATGTGTCTTCTGATTTGCATTTTTCTAATTATCAGGAATGTTGAGCATCTTTTCATGTGCCTATTAGTCATCTGTATGTCTTCTATGGAGAAATATCTTTTCAGGTTTTGTACCCATTTTTTGATTGGGTTTGTTTTCTTGATATTGAGTTGTATGAGCTGTTTATATATTTTAATATTGCCTCTTTGTTAGTCACATCATTTGCAAATATTTTCTCTCATTCTATAGGTTGTCTTTTTATTTTGTGAATGGTTTCTTTTGCTGTGCAAAAGCTTTTAAGTTTTATTTAGAAAAAAATAGGTCTCATTAAAAAATTTTTGCTTTTATTTTACTTATTTGCCTAAGGAGACTGGTCCAAGAAAATACTGTTATGATTTACATCAAAAGTGTTCCACTTATGTTCTCTTCTAAGAGTTTTATGGTTTCAAGTCTCACATTTATATCTTTAGACTACTTTAAGTTTATTTTTGTGTATGGTGCAAGGGAATGTTCTAATCTCATTTTTTTTTACAAATAGCTGTGAAGTTTTCCCAATACCACGTGTTGAAGAGTCTGTCTTTTTTCCATTCCTTGTATATTCTTGCCTTCTTTGTCATAGATTAATTGATCATATGTCCTTGAGTTTAACTCTGGGCTCTTGGTTCTGTACTATTGACCTATGTGTCTGCTTTTGTGCTGGTAAGTAGCATGTGTTTTGATTGTTGTGACTTGGTAGTATAGGCTGAAGTCTGGGACTTCCAGGTTTTTTTTTTTTTTCCTCAAGATTACTTCAGTAATTTGAGGTCTTTTGTGACTCTATCTGAATTTTAGGATTATTTTTCAGTGAAAAATATGGGCATTTTGATAGGGATTTCATTAAATCTGTAGATTGCTTTGGGTAGTATGGAAATTTTAACAATATTAATTCTTCTAATCCAACAGCATGGGATATCTTTCCATTTTCAATTTCCTTCATCAGTGCTTAATAGTTTTCAGAGTATAGGTCTTTTACCTTCTTGATTAAGTTTATGCTGCATTTTATTCTTTTTTTTTTTTTTTACACCTCACTGCATGGTTTGCAGAATCGAAATGTCAGGACCTAACCTAGGGCCGAGGCAGTGAAAATGCCGAATCCTAAGCACTGGCTCCGGCTCCTTGTCTTGTAGAATCTTTTCTGATCTATTTTTGGCAAGAATATTAATGTGATGTGCTAAGTAGCTTCAGTTGAGTCTGACTCTTTGTGACCCTATGGACTGTAGCCCGCCAGGCTCTTCTGTCCGTGGGATTCTCCAGGTAAGGATACTGCAGAGGGTTGGCATGCCTTTCTCCAGAGGATCTTCCTGACCCAGGGATCAAATCCACCTCTCTTGCCTCTCCTGCACTGGCAAGCGGGTTCTTTTCCACTAGCGCCGCCTGGGGGCTTCCCTGGTGGCTCAGCTGGGAAAGAATTTGCGTGCATTGTGGGAGACCTGGGTTCGATCCCTAGGTTGGGAAGATCCCCTGGAGAAGGGAAAGGCTGCCCACTCCAGTGTTCTGGCCTAGAGAATTCCATAGACTATAGAACTCACAGGGTTTGACTGAGGACTAAGCTACGTTCAGTCACTCACTCAGCGCCACCTGGGAAGCCAATACAGCGATGAGGTACTTACTGCATCAGATCAGGAGACCTAGTATTAGTCTGTGCTGTTGCTGGGGATGCTGTTGGGGCATTTGGTTAAGATGGGGTCTATCAGATTGCTTCCTTCTAAAAATGCCTTTACTGAACAACAGGCAAAATAAGAACTGCTTCTATCAGACTGTAAACTCCTCCAAGGCATGAACTGTGTCTTTTCTCCCTAAATCTAGAGTTTTAAAGTGCTACATAATATACAAGTTAGAGATCAAATGAACATTAAACAGAAAGCTGTCCCATCTGAAAAAATACCTTTACCACTTGATAGTTAATATCGATATTTTGAAAACATGTGAATATTTAGTTCTTTAACAATCTTTCACTCATTGGTTTTAGTGTCCTTTGATAATTCTTGAATTATTTTACAATGGTAGCTGAAAAACATGATTTTTTTTTTTTTTCTTTCTGAAAACAGTCCTCTTTTCTGACCTCCTCACAGCTGTGTCCTCAGTTCCTGGCATAGTGTTGAGAATGAGGTAGGCACTGAATAAATATTCTGTGAATAAGTGCACGAAACTTTTAAGTCAGTAGCGTCAGTCAGTCACATGCGTGCATACTCAGTCACTCAGTCATGTCCGACTTCTTGTGACGCCGTGGACTGTAGCCCGGCAGGCTACTGAGTCCATGGGATTCTCCAGGTAAGAATTTTGGAGTGGGTTGCCGTTTTCTCCTCCAGGGGATCTTCCCAACCCAGGGCTCAAACCTAGGTCTCCTCTACTCCTGCACTGGTAGGCAGGTTTTACCACTGACCACCCGGGGAAGTCACAGGTCAGTCACAAATCCTGTCAAAACAGCAGCAAAATAATAGATTGTTTTAGTATTAAGAATAGAACTTCAAAGTTACTTCTGTTGTTGAACCTAATTTTGTATGCCTGATGCACAGTGAGGCCAAACAAACTGAAATATTGGAATTTGGAGGAGAGGAAGTTTTATACCATGGCCAAGCCAGAACAAGTGACTTGTGCTCAAAACACTTGAACTGCATAGTGATTATAAAGGCTACATATAGGATGAGGGCTACAGGGTGCCTGAATTTCTTCTGATTGGTTGGTGTGAGCTAACGGGGGAGTGAAATCTCAGTCATCAACCCTCTGGTTCTGACCCATCTGGGCATGGAAATACCATCCTCTACTTGGGTAGGGGCCTGTATTTTAAAACATCAAAAGAAGTATAATGTATCATAACATATGAAAATTTTATGATATTCAAATTTCAGGGTTCATAAATAAAATTTTATTGGAATACAGCCACTCTCATTGGTTTAAACAGTATCTATTGTTGCTTTCTGGAGAAGGCAATGGCACCCCACTCCAGTATTCTTGGACGGAGGAGGCTGGCAGGCTGCAGTCCATGGGGTCTCAAAGAGTCGGACACGACTGAGCGACTTCACTTTCACTTTTCACTTTATGCATTGGAGAAGGAAATGGCAACCCACTCCAGCATTCTTGCCTAGAGAATCCCAGGGACGGGGGAGCCTGGTGGGCTGCCGTCTATGGAGTCGCACAGAGTTGGACACGACTGAAGTGACTTAGCAGCAGCAGCAGCAGCATTGTTGCTTTCCCATTGCAGTGACAGAGTTAAATAGTTGAGACAGAGACCATTTGGTCTGTAAAGTCTAAGATATTTACTGAATACTTATTTTTAAAAGTTTGCAGACTAATGCATTAGATCTTAAACTTCTTGATGGCACAGTGTTTTGTACACAAAAGATATTCAGTACATGTTTGTTGGATTAAAATGAAACTATAAAAGTCTTGATTTAATTTTTCTGACTTAAAATTCCTTGTCTGAATCTACTTAAGACAATTATAACACTGATTGTATAGTATCTAATATGAATAAGTAGTATCTTAATATGATGAAAAGAAGATTTAGTATTTGTTAAAGTCTGTTTATCCCTTACAGACTAATAAGCGATACATTTACCTAACTCTAATACTAGGCTGAATGTATTTAATGCCATCAGAAATCGTACATGTAACTGAGACTTCTCTGGTGGTCCAGTGGCTTAGCCCACTCCCAATGCAAGGGGAGCTTTTGAATTGTGGTGCTAGAGAACGCTCTTGAGAGTCCCTTGGACTGAAAGGAGATTGAACCAGTCAATCCTAAAGGAAATCAACCCTGAATATTCGTTGGAAGGATTAATGCTGAAACTGAAACTCCAATACTTTGGCTACCTGATGCGAAGAGCTGACTCAATAGAGAAGACCCTGATGCTGGGAAAGGTTGAAGGCAAAAGAAGGGGACAGGAGAAGATGAGATGGTTCGATAGCATCACTGACTCAGTGGACATGAGTTTGAGCAAACTCTGGGAGATGGTGAAGGACAGGGAAGGCTGGTGTGCTGCAGTCCATAGGGTCACAAAGAGTCAGACACAACTTAGTAACTGAACAACACAGCAGCAATGCAGGGGGCCCGGGCTCAATCCTGGTCAGGGAGCTAGGTCCCACATACCGCAGCCGAAGACCCATGTGCTGGGCTTCCGTGACATTCCAGTGCTTAAGAAACTACCTGCCAATGTGGGGACACCGGTTCAGTCCCTTGTTGGAAAAAATTTCACATGCTGCAGGGCAGCTAATCCTAGGTGCCAAGCTACTCTCGTGTGCCTAGAGCCTGTGGTGGGGGTGGGGGGCGCGGAATCAAACTGTGTGCCACAATTAAGACCTGGTGCAGCCAATTAAATAAATAATTTGTTAAAAAATAAAGCTTGCATGTTATCAGTTTCAGGGCAAAACAGAACATATTAAGCTGGAACAATTGAGAAAAAGCTTCTGAGTTTCAGGATACTTGACACTGGAGCCTCAGGTCATTTGGGGAGACCAAGAAGGAAATCCTGCAGATAGGAAATCACTATGTATAAAAAAGAAGTCGTGATATGGCTGGCGTGGCTGGACAGTAGACTTGTGGAGGGCATGGATGTGTCATCCTGGACCTGAGCTCACCCTGAAGCAGAAATAGTCTATAACCTATACTGTCTTCCAGCCAATTATCTCCACTCACTCACTTTTAAGGATTTTGAGGCTTCCCTTGTAGCTCAGTTGGTAAAAAATCTGCCTGCAGTGCAGGAGACCTGGGTTTGATTCCTGGGTCAGGAAGATCTCCTGGAGAAGGAAATGGCAACCCACTCCAGTATTCTTGCCTAGAGAATCCCATGAACAGAGGAGCCTGGCAGGCTACAGTCCGTGGGGTTGCAAGAGTCGGACACGACTTAGCAACTAAACCACCACCACTCACTTTCAAGTCTACAGTAAGCTGGCTTTTCCTTATCACTTAACCGAGGCCGTTCTTGCTCGACTGAAGGTCATCCCTAACCACCAGGAAAACCAATGGACCTTTATCAGCCCTCATCCTTCCCTAGCTATCTTCATTTAGCAATTTGATCTTCTGTCTTTCTTAAAAGGCTGTCCTTACCAACTCATTTTGATGGTAGCTGTACTCCCTCCCCTGGTCATTTTCCACTGACAGAGAATAAAAAAGGGCTCCAGTCAGGACATGACTGCCAATGGGAAACAGCGAGACCCTGTAACAGGTTCTATGTTCAGCTTCTATCATTTCAATGCAGGCTTTTATGGAAAATGTACTGCATCTAAGACATCATGCCAGAGGTTGTAAGGGGGGAAAGACTCAAAGAATTCAGTCTTGTGGAGGAAAGAGATTGGTAAGCAAGTGAATGTGAAAGTGTTAATCTCTCAGTCCTCTCCAACTCTCATGGACTATAGACCACCAGTCTCCTCTGTCCATGGAATTTACCAGGCAAGAATACTGGAGTGGGTTGCCCTTCCCCTCTCTAGGGTATCTTCCCCACCCAGGAATTGAACCCTGGCTGCTGCACTGCAGGCAGATTCTTTACTGTCTGAGCCACCAGGATAAGCAAGTAATTAAACTCAAAGCAGAATAAGGTGAGTGTTGATAAGAAGCATAAGCAGCACGGGGATGATCCAGAGAGATGATATGGGGAGGGAGGTGGGAGGGGGTTCAGGATTGGGAACTCATGTACACCCGTGGTGGATTCATGTCAATGTATGGCAAAACCCATACAGTAATGTAAAATAAAGTAAAAAAAAAAAAAAAAAAAAAAAAAGCATAAGCAGTATTTTGTGGATGTGAAAAGGAGAGGTAACTAAAGGTGACCTTGAAGATAAGATTTGTTCATATCTTTCCACAGAAGAGGGTGTCTATTACCAATGTTTCATTGGTAATAAGAAAGGAACTAAGTTATAAAGTTTGTGTGATTCCCAAAGAAAAATTGGTTTTCCAATTATTTGTTCATTAGAAAGTGAAAGTGAAGTCGCTTAGTTGTGTCCGACTCTTTGTGCTCATGGACTGTAGCCCACTAGGCTTCTCTGTCCATGGGATTTTCCAGGCAAGAGTACTGGAGTGGGTTGCCATTTCCTTCTCCAGGGGGTCTTCCTGACCCAGGGATCGAACCCAGGTCTCCGGCATTGCAGGCAGACGCTTTACCCTCTGAGCCACAGGAAATGTATATAAAAACTTTCTTTTAAAAGTGATTACCATAACTAGTGGTAATTGTTTCCTTGCTTGATCCTTGGAAGAATCCATTTCATAGGTTTTATTAGTCCTGTTTTATAGATGAAGAAAATGAGACTCAGAGAAATTAAATAAGAATATACGAAATGGACTCCACATAGAATTAAACTCTCCTTTCCTCATTATTTGAAATGAATTCTTTAGGCAACTTGAATGAGAATATTTATTTAAGTGTATTCCTTCCTTTCATTTCTATTAAATCAGGAAGCTAAATGCCATCATTGAAACGGAATGGATTCGGGAGTCCTTAGATTCAGTACCTTTTATTTAACCCAGGGGACTCATTTTCTTCATTGTCAAGGTGGCCCAGCAATTGGCTAGGTTCTTGGAGACCTAACTCTTCCATTCCAAGAGAGTATAATAGAGTCTGTACTGTTTGTAAGAACAATGCAACTCTCTAGAGCTCTGTCAACATGGCAGTCCTAAAATGGTTTTAAAAAAAAGTATATTAGTGGTCGTTCACAGGCCTCAAATTCAGTTTCTGCACTGAGAAATCCAAACAGTGAGGTTATTTTGTCGTTTCCATTTTTTTGCTAAAACTGGGGTAACCAGCCATCTTCAAGCAGTCAAACCAGTTTGATGGGTACCTCACCCCCCTGACTTCCCCTGTCGGAAACTGGCTTCAGAGTCGGTTCGACAGGTGCAGCCATGGAAAAAAAAGGGGGGGTGGGGTGGGGGAGGAAGAAACAAAACAACCAACCAACTTCGAAAACTCCGCAGAGAGATTTTGTAAACAGAAATGCAGGCTGTGTAAACATAGTACCTGTAATTTTTCTAGTTGGCACGCTAGGAACGCAGTAAGAGATCACGGTAGATAACCCACAGTCCACAAAATAAGAGTTTTATTCAAGGAGGTGGAGGTGGAATAGGAAGACTGTCTGGTTGCTCCTGCATTAAAAAAAAAAAAAAAAAAAAACTAAAAAAAAAAAAAAAAAAAAAAAAAAAAAAAAAAAAACTATCCAAAAGTTTTGACTCAAATGCTTCATGAGTAGGAACCCTGAAGCATTTTCAGTGATTAAAAAAGGGACCAAGAGGTGAGTGAGAACTCGGCTTACTCCAAAAGAAGTCAGAATAATTCTTTATTGATGGAGGAGCAAAAGGATCTGGCGAGGTTGGAACCCTGGTGCAGGGCATAGTCTGTGAGCCGCTGGGGAGGTGCCGGAGGCGAGCGCAGCTGCTGTTTCAGGCGGAGCAGAACTCAGGAGCTTCTCGGTGCCGGTGAACTTTGCTCGGCCTTCTTGCCTCTCCCTCCCTACGGAGAGCGGTAGAGGAAGCTGGCAGCTTTGACAGCCTAGCGGGCAGGGCAGGAGTCTCTACCCGTTTGTCGTGTTTAGTCCTAGATTCTCGTTGATATATTTTATCAGATAAGCACTGTTCGTGTGCTTAGCGCTGTTAAGCACTGTTCATTGGTGATTTGAAATTTTCTGAAAAAGATCAGTTAGTTTGGCTTTATGTATGCCTAATGGTCTAAGTAGGAGAAGGCAATGGCAATCCACTCCAGTGTTCTTGCCTGGAGAATCCCAGGGACGGGGGAGCCTGGTGGGCTGCCGTCTACGGGGTCGCACAGAGTCGGACACGACTGAAGCGACTTGGCAGCAGCAGCAGCAGCAATGGTCTAAGTGAACAAAGAAAAACCCATTGTCAAGAGTTACCTCTTTGGGTCCAAGAAACTAAAGAAATTTGTGATTGAATCAAAAATTATATGCAAGGTCTGAATGCCAGAATAGCTGGTAAACGGAACATTAGATAGCTTTATTGATCAGCAGTGTTTATAATTTTTTCAAAAAACTAAAAGCACAGTCAGTTAACAACATGCACTTTAATTATTGTTATAACGGCTTACATTTACTGAGCACTAATTGCTTTTAGGGTACCATTTGTTGTTATTCAGTTACTTAGTCATGTCTGACTCTTTGCAGCCCTATGAGCTGCAGCATGCCAGGCTTCCCTGTTCTTCCCTGACTCCTGAGTTTGCTCATACTCATGTCTAATGAGTTGGTGACACTGTCTAACCACTTCATCCTCTGCCGCCCCCTTCTCCTTTAGCACTCAGTCGTGCCAGACTCTTGTGACTGTAGCCCACCAGGCTCCTCTGTCCATGGGCTTTCTCAGGCAAGAATATGGGAGTGGGTTGCCATTTCCTCCTCTTGCAGAGGATCTTCCCAACTCAGGACTGGAACCCGAGTCTCCTGCATTGGTAGGCCTATTCTTTTTTTTAACCACTGAGTCACCTGAAAAGTCGAATAAAGTAATAATATACAGCTATTTTTAAGGTCACGTTTAAAAGACTAGTGACACAGAAAATGTTACTGATACATTTCTGAGTGAAAAAAAGAAGGCTACAAGCAGTATGTTTCACCTGATCTCACTTTTATAATAATCATTTATTTATGGGGCTACATTTGTACACCAAGGGCCAAAGATGTATGGTAATTGCAATAATGGGTGTAGTTCTTTTTTATTCAGACTTATTTTTTCTACATTTTCCCAAACTTTCTTCAACTGACATGCATTATTTTTGTTTTGTTTTCTTGTTCTTTTCTTCTTTTTGGCATACACATTACTTTTTACTGTAAGACCCTTCAGTGTTGTTTAAAGTAGAAGAGGAAAATACCATAAGAGGAATAATAAATGTACCATCATCAATTTTGTCGCAGATAACAACATTTTGTGGGGAGCAAGGGTGGGGTGACCTGAACATATGAATGCAGCTGTGAACAAAAGCCCATTCTTTCACAGGTGCAGCCACCGGTACAGAGATGTCTCAGAATTTTCCATGAGCCAATATCATATTAACCAGGGTCATGAGTAAGCACAGTCATGCCCTGATCATTTTCCTCGTGGTTGACTTCTTCCCTTCTGGCTTCTGTGACTCCTCACTCCTGTTTTTCATCTACCTTGTCGGCCTTCCCTTTCTCAATCTCCTTCTCCTTCGTCAGTTCCTTCTCTTCTCCTCTCCTCCCTTTACATTTCAGAGAGCTCCAGGCTTGTCTGGGGTTTCCTCTTCACCATCCACTTAGAGGGGGAAAAAAAAATAAATTAAAATGCCTTCGGGAGCTATGGTAGTAACAAGTGAGTGAAGCAAGTCCTTGATTACACTGCCAACTTTTCTCCCAACCCAACTCCAGTCACCCCCACCTCAGGCAATTGCATATCCACAAATTGCTCAAGTCAAGAAGTAGAAGCCACTTTTCATTGCTCCCTTTCTTTCATCTTTGCCCACAAATATCCAATACATCAGAGAAGGAAACGGCATCTCATTCTAGTATTCTTGCCTGGTGAATCCCACGGACAGAGGAGCCTGGCAGCCTATAGTCCATATGGTTCCTAAGAGAGGAACATGAGCACAATGCATCAGCAAATTCTGTTAGTTCTATTTTAAAAGTATGTCTTAAATTCTTTCCTTTCCCCTTTCTGCCTCCATCTTGTGTATGCTACTTAAGTGTTATCCTAAATAGTCTCTTTGCTTTTACTCATGGCCACCGAAAGTTCCTCACACACACCCAGACGTACTAACAATCTCTGGATTTGGGAAGAAAAACTCAGTAGATGTCTCTGGTCTTCTTTTATTCTTCCTATTGAAAAGGTAAGATTTACCTACCTTGACTGAGTTATCACAATTCAGAATTAACTAACAGTATATAAAAAAAAGTGAATTCACTTTGGTTTTTTGGCAGTCAAATATTTAGGAACCTGAGGGGAAAAAAACACAAAATTTATTTGCTCAGTTGTTCTGCTCGTTTTGTACTCTACCGCCTTGTTTAACAATGGTTGAGGGAGAATTTAAAAAAAAATTATTTTCTATTCTTAATTCTCATCCATCTGTAAAGAATAAAACAGAAGGCTGACATAAATGTGTATTATAGTCTGGGGGTGGCTTACCATACTTGTTTCCGCTGAAGTTCATCTTACCTCATTTTTCCAGGACTTCAATTCAATAGTTTTTTTCTTTGCCTTTTAAGCTTCTACAACTATGACTCACGGAACTAGTTCTATCTCAGTACTGGTTTGTTTACTTTCTGTATGAGATTTTTCTCAAGTGGTTAAAATGACATAAGCAAAATACATTTTGTTTTTCTAAAGCTTAAAGACATAAATGTTAAACTATCATTTGTTAGCTATCATTCTTTAACTTTCCACTAAAAGAAACTGAATTTAGCAGAAGAATAAAGACTTTTCAATTTTACTTTACAACATAAAATAATTTCCCTCAGCTGTTTCTTCCATAGTTGTTGATCACAGACTTTTAGTAATCTCATGTTTAGATCTTGGACACTGCATTTTCTTAAATGCTAATTTCTTACTACATTTTACTTTAGAAATAAATTATTTTGAAGTTGACACTATTTCTGTCTTGCTTTTAATAGGAAATCTAGCAACTCTCTGTCATTTTCTATTTACACAGAGCTCTCAGTTGTTTTCCCTCTGATTTAGAAGACTATTATTTTGGGGCTAGAAATACATGATCCAGATTGTCCAGATTTAGAGACTTTCCAAGTGGTTTCTAATAATCTGAGTGACACTAAAATCTTTATATTACTACAGCTTATTTTTAATTAACATAAACATATTTCATTATATATATACACATATATGTCATCACAGAAGTCATGAGTAAGCACAATCATATGCTAATCAAATAAAAATTAGTTCAGGGAATCCCCTGGCAGTTCAGTGGTTAGGACTCTTATGCTTCCGCTGTCAAGGGTACAGGTTTGATTCCTGGTCAGGGAATTAAGATCCTGCAAGGCTGAAAACACTTCCCTGGTGGCTCAGAGGTTAAAGTGTCTGCCTGCAATGCGGAAGACCTGGGTTCAATCCCTGGGTCGGGAAGATCCCCTGGAGAAGGAAATGGCAACCCACTCCAGTATTCTTGCCTGGAGAATCTCATGGACAGAGGAGCCTGGTGGGCTATAGTCCATGGAGTTGCAAAAGAGTCAGACACAACTGAGCGACTTCATTCACTCAAGGCCGGAAAAAAAAAAAAAAAGTTCAGTGGTTTTAAACTAGGCCTTATATTGTAATTACCTGGCATACCTGGGAAGCTGTAAAAACTATTGATGCCTGGGTCCTACTCAAGATTCTGATTTAATTGGCGGGGGCACTGGGATTTATAAAAGGTGATTCTTGAGAATGGTCAGTGGTAAGAACCACAGAATTAGGCAGTTATGGCTTCAAAATGTCATTTTCTATGTTTGAGCCTAGCTGCATATATGAAGAAGGTGGCAATATACTTACCTTTTCATTAAAAAAAATATGGCTTAAAACAGTACAAATTCATCTTACAGTTTTAGAGGTCAGAATTCCAAAATGGGTTTCACTAGGCTGAAATAAAGGCACTGGTGGGGCTGCGTTCCTTCTGGAGATTGCAAGTGAAAATCTCTTTCATTAACTTTTCAGCTTCTAGACACTTCCTGAATTCCTTAGCCTGTGGACTCTTCCTCCATCTTCAAGGCCATCAGGGTGGTCTCTTCAAATCTCTCACTGACTCTATACTTTTGGCCTTTCTTTTTCACATATGGGGATCTTTGTTATTATACTGGGCTGAAATATTTAATGCAGGATAATATCCCATCTCAAGATCTTTTAATATAATCATCTATAAAGTCCTTTTTCCATGTGAATTAATATATTCACATGGTTCCAGGGATTGTTTTGTTGGTGCAAAAGTAATTGAGGTTTTCTATTGTTGCTCTTTGCCATTTGATGTTGGAATATATTCTTAAATAAATGTGGCTATGTTATACATCATTTTAATTTAATTTCTTGCATTCTTTATATATATGTTTTGCTAATGACTTATTACTTGCTGTTTATTTTTTAGTTATTTTAGACTAGGGAAGTGATGTTAAACAAAAAGCAAATTTGAGTGATTTTCTTATTCAACTTCAAAACGGGTCATAAAGCAGTGGAGACAACTTGCAACATCAACAATGCATTTGGTCCAGGAACTGCTAACAGATGTACTATGCAGTAGTGGTTCAAGAAGTTTTGCAAAGGAGAAGAGAGCCTTGAAGATGAAGAGTGCAGTGGCTGACTGCTGGAAGTTGACAACCCCAACTGGGAGGATCATTGAAGAGGATCCTCCTACAACTACACAAGAAGTTGCTGAAGAACTCAGTGTCAACCATTCCATAGCCATTTGTCATTTGAAGCAAATTGGAAAGGGGAAAAATCTTGATCAGTGGATGCTCATGAGCTAACACCACCCTAATGGCAGAAAGCAAAGAGGAACTAAAGAGCCTCTGGATGAAGGTGAAAGAGGAGAGTGCAAAAGCTGGCTTAAAACTCAACATTGAAAAACTAAGATCATGGCATCTGGTCCCATCACTTCATGGTAAGTAGATGGGGAAACAATGGAAACAGTGACAGACTTTATTTTCTTGGGCTCCAAATTCAGTGCAGATGGTGACTGCAAACATGAAATTAAAAGATGCTTGCTCCTTGGAAGAAAAGCCATGACAAACCTAAATAGCATATTAAAAAGCAAAGACATTACTTGGCCAACAAAGGTCTGTAAAATTCAAAGCTACGGTTTTTCCGGTAGTTATGTATGGATGTGAGAGCTGGACCATAAAGAAGGCTGAGCACCGAATAATTAATGTTTTTGAATTGTGGTGTTAGAGAAGATTCTTGAGAGACCCTTGGACAGCAAGAACATCAAACCAGTCAATCCTGAAGGAAATCAACCCTGAATATTTATTGGAAGGACTGAAGCTGAATTCTGGGAGACAGTAAAGGACAGAGAAGCCTGGCGTGGTGCAGTCTATGGGGTTGCAAAGAGTTATATACGACTGAGCAAGAGAACAACAACATGAGCTGATGGCAAATCAAAAAAATAGTCATTTTGAAGTGTCTTCTTTTACAACAGTGAACTATTTCTTGATCAGATGGTGACATGCAACAAAAAGTGGATTTTATACAACAACTGGCGACAACCAGCTCAGTGGTTGGACACAGAAGCTCCAAAGCACTTCCCAAAGCCAAACTTGCTCCAGAAAAAATCATGGTCACTCACTGTTTGGTGGTCTGCTGCCCGTCTGATCCATTATAGCTTCTGAATCCCAACAAAACCATTCATTTGAGAAGTATGCTCAGCAAATTGATGAGATGCACCAAAACTTGCAATGCCTGCAGATAGCATCTGTCAATGGCACCCCACTCCAGTACTCTTGCCTGGAAAATCTCATGGATGGAAGAGCCTGGTGGGCTGCAGTCCATGGGGTCGAGAAGAGTTGAACACAACTGAATGGCTTCACTTTCCCTTTTCACTTTCATGCATTGGAGAAAGCAATGGCAACCCACTCCAGTACTCTTGCCTGGAGAATCCCAGGGACAGCGGAGCCTGGTAGGCTGCTGTCTATGGGGTCACACAGAGTCAGACATGACTGATGTGACTTAGCAGCAGCAGCAGCATCTATCAACAGAAAGGGTCCAATTCTTCTGCATGATAACTCCTGACTGCATGTCACACAACCAACACTTCCAAAGTTGAATGAATTGGACTACGAACTTTTGGCTCACCAGCCATATTCACGTGACCTCTTGCCAACTGACTACCACTTCTTCAAGCATCTCGACAACTTTTTGCAGGGACAATGCCTCCACAGCCAACAGGAGGCAGAAAATGCTTTCCAAGAGTTTGTTCAAACCTAAACATGGATTTTTATGCTATAGGAATAAACAAGCTTATTTCTCACTGGCAAAAAAAAGTGTTATTTTAATGATTTCTATTTTTATTAATAAAGATATGTTTGAGCAGTGTTATAATGATTTAAAATTCACAGTTCAAAACTGAAATTAGGTTTGCACCAACCTAATAGAATGTGGATATCCTTATGGCACATTCTGTTATCTATCACAAGCCCCGTACTCTGTAGCTGTGTTCCTCTTCATTTTACACACTCTCCCTGATGATGTTTCTCATCTTAGTAGATGATCTTACATTAACTATTCATTGGATATAGCTCCTGTGTGGTTCTGTAGGCCCTAGAAACTATGCTTTTCCTAACCTTTAGGTCTTGACAGTCTTTGCTATCTTGGTTTGAACACTTCAGAAAAATTGCCTTCTTTCAAGTCATACTATCTTCTTTGTTCTAGCTCAAGGCATTTCCTTCTCCAGGACGTTTTTTTTTTTTAGTTGAGATATAATTGATATATAACATCATGCAAGTTTAAGATGTGAGAAGGGATGACAGAAGACTCAATGGACAGTTTGAGCAAGCTCTGGGAGTTGGTGAAGGACAGGGAGGCCTGGCGTGCAGCAGTCCATGGGGTCGCAAAGAGTCGGACACAACTGAGCGACTGAACCGAAGTGTAAGAGGTACAGTGTGTTGATTTGACATGTTGTCAATATTGTAATATGATTATCACTGTTGGTTTGCTGACACCTCTACCACATCACTTTCTTTTTTGTGGCGGGGACAATTAAGATCTAGACTCTTAGCAATTCTGAAGTTCATAATATAGTATTGTTGACTATAATTACTATGCTGTGCATTAGATCTACAGGACTTATTTTTCTCTTAGTTGTTCTGGTTCTCAGACAACATCCCCCCAATTCTCCCACCCTTCCTTCCAGCCTCTGGTTATCACCATTCTACTCTGTTTTTATGAGTTTTGCCTTTTTTTTAAGATTCCACATATAAGTGATATCTAGTAGTAGCCTTTCTTTGTCTGATTTATCTCACTTAGCATAATCCTCTTATGGTCTATCCATATTACCACAAATGGCACTATATTCTTCTTTCTGTTGGCTGAGTAGTAGTCCAGTGTATATACCCCATCTTCTTTATCCATTCATCCACTTATGGACACCTAAGGTGTTTCCATATTGTGGTGCTGGAGAAGACTCTTGAGAGTCCCTTGGACTGAAAGGAGATCAAACCAGTCCATCCTAAAGGAAATCAAACTTGAATATTCATTGGAAGGACTGATGCTGAAGCTGAAGGTCCAATACTCTGGCCACTTGATGTGAAGAGGTGACTGACTGGAAAAGACCCTGATGCTAAGAAAGAGTGAGGGCAAGAGGACAAGGGGGTGACAGAGGATGAGATGGTTGGATGGCATCACCGACTCTATAGGCATGGGTTTGAGCAAATTCCAGGAGACAGTGGAGAACAGGAAACCTGGCACACTGTAGTCCATAGGGTCACAAAGAGTTGGCCATGACCTAGAGACTGAACAGCAACACAAATGTTATTTCCGTATCTTGGCCCTTGTGAATAATGCGGCCGTAAAAATGGGAGTGCAGATACATTTATAATTTCAATATCCTACTTTCATTTCCTTTGGATATATACTCAGAAGTAGAATGGTTGGATCATATGGTAGTTCTATCTTTAATTTTTGAGGAACTGCCATACAGTTTTCCATAGTGGCTGAACAAATTTACATTCCCACCAACAATGTACAAGGGTTCCCTTTTCTGCACATAATTTCCAAGGCTTTTCATCTCTTTTCTTCTTTTTTTTTAAATATTTGTTTAATTTTGGCTGTGCCGGGTCTTCATTGCTGCTTGGGCTTTTCTCTAGTTGTGACGAGCAGTGGGGCCACTCTCTGGGCTTCTCATTGAGGTGGCTTCTCTTGTTACCGAGCCTGGGCTCTAGGGCGTGCAGGCTTCAGGAGCTGCAGTATGTAGGCTCGGGAGCTGTGGTTGCTAGGCTCCAGAGCACAGGCTCGATAGCTGTGGTGCATGGGCTTAGTTGCTCTGAGGCATGTGGGATCTTCCCAGACCAGGGATCGAACCGGTGTTCCCTGCATTGGCAGGCAGATTTTTTTTTTTTACCACTAAGCCACCAGGGAAGCCCTCTATTGTTTTCTTGGTGATAGCCATTTTAGTAAGTGTGAGGCGATACCTCAATGTGGTTTTGGTTTGAATTACCCTAATGATTGACAGGTAAATAATATTTATAAACTTCTGAGCCCCTCAGAAAGATGGTGCGATATCTACTAATGGGAAGATAAGACTTTATTTTTTTTTGGCTGAGTTGTGAGGCATGAGAGATCCTAGTTCCCTGACCAGGTATTGAACCTGCACCCACTGAATTGAAAGCGTGGAGTAGCAACTATTAGACTGCTAGGGAAGGCCCTGGAGAAGGAAATGGCAACCCACTCCAGTATTCTTGCCTAGAGAATCCTGTGGCAGAGGAGCCTGGTGGGCTGCCATCTCTGGGGTCGCACAGAGTCGGACACGACTGAAGTGACTTAGCAGCAGCAGGGAAGCCCCAGAGAAGACATTTTAACTTTACTTTCAGTTTCTCAACATTTTGAGGAAAAAGACTAAATCTAAGCACCCTCCTACAATGAATGTGTTGATCTCATTATTCCACACAGCTGCACACCTCTATAAATGCAAATTACTGTAAACCAATATAAAAGCTGCATCCCACCACTACTATACAATGGGTGATTCTACCCAGATATGTGTATTGGGGTGGGGTAGTTGCTAGTGATTTTAGGAGTCTAGTGAAATCCTATCACTAGATAGGGTTTGACATTCCCTAAAGTCAGCAGGTTGCCTTCAGGGTAGAATCCAGGCATTAGTCTGGTTTGCTGTGGTCCCCTCAGCCTCTGTAGCTTCCTCTTTCGTCAGCTTGCTATTAACGATCAGCCTGCCATCCCATACTCATCATTTTTATATAACAATTATAATTTAGCCATGGGTTCTTGATTATGCTAACATAATTTTCACCCATAATAAAGCCAAGAATGGAGCTTAATCTATTCAGTGTTTTCCCTTCTGCAGACTATTTTATAAACACAGACTCAATTCCATTTCCCTCTTTGTGCAGGGACAACAAAAGCTTTTAAACAATTTTAAACAATCAGAATACCATTTAACTTCATGGGATGAGAGTTTCCCACACTTAGGTTCCTCATAAATAAACAGTATCACACAGGATCCAAATGGGGGTGGTAGGATCTGCTTTTCAATATATGTGTTAACAGTATATGCATATATATATATATTTACTGCTCTATAGCTCTATCCATAATAAATATATAATTATTTAAGAAAGACAATTTGATTCAGTTGTCTCCTAGGAGTTAAAATGTCCAACCATTCTGGAGACTTTTTTTAAAATTGAAGTATAGTTCATTTACAATATTGTGTTACTTTCAGGTGTACAGCAAAGTGACTCAATTATACATGTCTATATTTTTTTATTTTTTCTACTACAGGTTATTGCAAGATATTGAATGTAGTCCCCTGTGCTATATAGTAGGACCTTGCTGTTTACATATATACAGTAGTGTATATCTGTTACTCCCATACCTTTAATTTACCCCTCCTTCCCCCATCTTTCCTCTTTGGTAATCATAAGTTTGTTTTCTATGTAAGTGAGTCTGTTTCTGTTTCATAAATAAGTTCATTTGTATTTTTTTAGATTCCACATATAAGTGATGTATAATATTTGTCTTTCTCTGTCTGACTTCACTCAGTATAATAATTTCTAGGGTTGCAAATGTTGCTGCAAATGGCAATATTTCATTTTTTTAATGGTTGAGTAATATTCCATTGTGTGTATATATCACATCTTTATCCATTTGTCTGTTGATTGCTACTTAGGTTGCTTTCATATCCTGGCTATTGTAAATAGTGCTGCTATGAATACTGGGGAGCATATATCTTTCTGAATTAGAATTTTCATCTTTTCCAGGTATATTCCCAAGAGTAGGACTTCTGGCTCATAAATAACTCTATTTTTAGTTTTCTAAGGAAGCTCCATACTGTTTTCCTTAGCGGCTACACCAATTTACATCCCATTAACAGTGTAGGAGGGTTCCCTCTTCTCCTAACCCTCTGGAGATTTTTCATATCATGGAATTACCTTCCCTGACTTTTTCATCTGGCCTGTTCTATTTATTTTTTAATACTATTTATTTTGTAATCTTTCTTGGAAGTCTATTAGGTTTTTATAGGGTCAATATATTGCATTGTGATGTCTGTCTCAATGATTAGACTGTGACTTCTCAAGACGGGCTAGATTTTTCTCTTCTAGCCTAAATGCCTAATGTATAATTTTAATGTCTGGTGTACTGCTTAACACTCAGGAAATATTTTTGGAAAGATTTGAATTAGTAAGTGAAGTCCCTCCTGCTTTAAATATTTTTTGTTTCTGTTTGGTACCATATCATCAGTGGTACATGATTCAAAAAGGCAGAGTCCCTTGATTTACTATATATGAAAATTTTGTATGTCCATTTACTCTCTTCAATGTCATTTTTAATGGTTTAAAGAATCCCACAGTGTGGAAGAACCACAGTTTATCTAACCAACCTTTTTTTTTTTTTGGTGTGTGTTAGGTACATACATTGATTCTAAATGTTTGAAACTATAAATAATACTGACATAAACATGGTTTTAACTCTACCTCTGAGCTACTTGATTATGCTTAGGATACATTCTTAAGAGTCAAAGAGCAGTATACTACAAGACTCTTTCTCAGTGATGTTATATATTTGCAGTAAATAAGAGTACACATTTTTTCCTGTGCCAACACTGAGTACTATAAATATTTGCAATGAGAGAGAGAAAATGTGTTATCTCAATATTATTTTAATTCATGTTTCTTTGATTAGTAGTAGAATTGAACATTTTATTCCTGTGTTTTTATTTATTTTTTGGTCACACTTTGAGGCATGTGGTATCCCTGGCCAGGGATCCAACC
>SJXQ01012450.1:1030900-1091543 GCA_006408695.1 Aepyceros melampus | reverse complement strand
TGGAAGTGCAGAGTGTTAACCACTGGACCACCGTGGAAGTCTCTCTTGTATTCCCCCCGCCACCCCCCCCCTTCCTGTATTTTTAATACAGGTATGCATACGAATGGTGGTTGTAACATTTCTCAGCAGAGAAATAATTTGGGGTGGTGTCTGTAAGGAAATGGGTCCTTTTTAAAATAAAATTAAACCTAAGTCTTCTCAGTTAGTAACAAAGAGAAAACCTCCCTAGAAAATTTCTTGTGAACTTTATAACCCCAAATGTGATTATAACATAAAATCCTCCTTTCCCCTTGTGGCTCTCTAGCTAAATATGTTACTACCACCTTCTTTAATGTACAGGCCCTCTTCGTTATAGCATAGCTGTGACCAAGCTGGAATATTTTTTAAAGTTTATACACTGGACCAACAAAAGTAACATGGTTAGGGAGAGTAATCCAAAGTTAAATAATCTGTTTTATCTGATATTTTAGTTTTCTATCTATTGCCATATAACAAAAAATTCAAAAATTCAGTGGCTTTATTCAACAAGTATTTATAGCCTCTTACAATTCCTATGTGGGTTAACTGGACCCAACAGTGCAATTTATATCACATGGTAGGGCTGCAGTCTTCTGAAGGCTCAACCTGGCCGGAATATCCAAAATGGCTCACTCTCATGGAGGACAGACATTGTCTGGTGGCTGGGAACTCAGCTGGGGCTACTGACTGAAGGCCTTTGATTGTTCTCTACAGTTTCTCCATGTGGCTTGGGTTCCATGATGGAATACTCTAAGTGCGCCTCTGTATGACAGAAGTCACCTTGTGGAGTGAAAGCGAAAAGTGAAAAGTGTTAGCCACTCAGTCGCATCCAATTCTTTGTGATCCCATGGACTGTAGCCCGCCAGGTTCCTTTGTCCATGAAATTCTCCAGGCAAGAATACAGGAGTGGGTAGCCATTCCCTTCTCCAGAGGATCGAATATTAGCAAGCATTTCAAAGTTCAAACCCCAGAGTATGAGGGCTGGAAAAAGGAATTTCCTCTCCGTCTGCTTGGAAACAATCTCCTGTTGGTCTCATTACCTATATCAATCACCACTTATATTTTGGTGGCTGAAATGGTAACCTACCACTTTCAGGGGACATGCTGACTTCTTAGAGACCTCACTTAGATAAGCCATTCAGAATTGAGGGAACAGTGCCAAGAGGGGTCGCACAGAGTCGGACACGACTGAAGTGACTTAGCAGCAGCAGCAGCAGCAGCACTTATATAGATTGCAAAGGGAGGGGAGAGTAGGGTGGTGGTACATTTCATTGCAGTCTCATGACAATTACTATCTTGTAATTATCTCTCATTGTAAGAGAGATACATTTTGAGAGCTACATTAGCTCTCATTGTAAGAGAACACTGTAAACAGGCAACCTATTTATACACTATTTAAGAACGAAATTGACATGGGAAAATAAAAGAGACAAATCAACCAATCTGGTGTATATGTCCATGTCCACTACGCTAAATACTTCATTAATATTTTATGCCTTAAAATGTATGTCTTGGCTAGCATACTTGCCCCTTTCAAAGTCTCTATCCATGTGTGACCTACACAAGGAAAACAAGAATTTAAAAATGCTCCAAATGTAATTAACTTGATGTGGATCATTTTGAACTTCTAGATGTTGAATAACTGCATAAATTTTTCATTTTAAATGTTTGAGTTTCCAACTATAAGGGTAGGCAAATGTCTTTTCCTCTTAAATTGCAATTGTTCCAAGGGTCTAAAGCCCAATAAAGATGTCATTCGAAGTTCTCCTTAACGTTTGTAAGATTTAATGAATAGTAAAAGCAACATGTGCCTTTCTCATGAGGAGGGTGCTGCAAGCCAAGGCCATGAATTTCCAGCCTATGATATGTTATATTGAATAATAATTTGAAGAAAACTACAAATCCAGCAATACACATTTAGGTGTGTAGTAAGTCATGTAAATGGTACCTTTTCCCTAGATTATAATCTAAATTATACTCTAGCAAAATGCCAAGAAGTTATAGTGGACTGGGTGTACTTTCTGGTGAAACAAAGAAAAATTCCATCCTATTTTTATTATAAAAATTTTCTTTTATTTGCATATAGTGAAGGCTTATAGATCAAGTCTTTTTAATTTCACCTTGGAATTACATTCTCTTTGCTTCAAGCTGAGTTATGCACAAGGCCTCTTGTTCTAAATCCACTGCTTTTTTTCTTCTCTGCTATGACTTCGATGTATGCTGAAGGCAAGTAAAATTATGAAAACCCTTAGCCCTTAATTCTGTGAAGGTGGTGATGTCAGAGATACATGTTAGATGATGATGAAAAATTTAAGTCTGGCTTTACAGAAGGTAGTCTTTTTCCCCCATTCCTTCCTTTCCCTTTTGTTTTAAAAGCAAATTTTTTCATCTTTATTCTCCAAATTTGGGTGTATTTCCCCCTCAGAATTTCAATACCTTTTTTCCTCTCTGCTAAACAAGACTTGTGATGATCTTGAAGGCAATGGCACCCCTCCAGTACTCTTGCCTGGAAAATCCCATGGACGGAGGAGCCTGGTGGGCTGCAGTCCATGGGATCACGAAGAGTCGGACACAACTGAGAGACTTCCCTTTCACTTTTCACTTTCCTGCATTGGAGAAGGAAATGGCAACCCACTCCAGTGTTCTTGCCTGGAGAATCCCAGGGACGGGGGAGCCTGGTGGGCTGCCGTCTATGGGGTCGCTTAGAGTCGGATAGGACTGAAGTGACTTAGCAGCAGTTTTCCTTTCATCTTAAAACATTTTGCTTTTATCTTTCTTTATGTAATATATTTGGGCTTCCCTGATGGCTCAGACAGTAAATAATCTGCCTGTAATGCAGGAGATTACCCTGGGTTCGATCCCTGGGTCAGGGAGATCCCCTGAAGAAGGAAATGGCAATCCACTCCAGGATTTTTGCCTAGGAAATCCCATGGACAGAGGAGCCTTGCGGGCTATATCCCTGGAGTCACAAAGAGTTGGACATGACTGAGCAACTAACACTGATGATGATGTGATACATAAATTCAAATGATTGTGTTAGTTTTGTTTCTGTTGAAACATAATATATTTGGGCTTCCCTGATGGCTCAGACAGTAAATAATCTGCCTGTAATGCAGGAGATTACCCTGGGTTCGATCCCTGGGTCAGGGAGATCCCCTGAAGAAGGAAATGGCAATCCACTCCAGGATTTTTGCCTAGGAAATCCCATGGACAGAGGAGCCTTGCGGGCTATATCCCTGGAGTCACAAAGAGTTGGACATGACTGAGCAACTAACACTGATGATGATGTGATACATAAATTCAAATGATTGTGTTAGTTTTGTTTCTGTTGAAACAATCACACTGTGTTTGGGGCATGTAGCATCATCTGCTTCTTCTCAATGAGGGCATTTATTCTTACAAATACTCCACGAGCACTTATAGGCCAGATATATTAAAGTGCTCAAGATTAGACTCTGCCCAAATCAGAGGGAACAAATGCTATGAGAAGACTTCCATGGTTTAAATGCCGCCTTGCCTCCTTCCACAGGTGTTAACAGTGAAGTGAAAGTTGTCTCTCTGTCCTGCTGGCACACCCACTTTTCCTCCAGATTTATTCACTTAAGGATTTAAAATGTAAACCTGAGGTGTTAGAAGTTTTCAGGAATAGCAAGTTCTTGATAACTGCCTCTTAACCTGGTCATGCACAAGTCATCATTTCAGATCATGAGAAAACTGCCTGCCTCATCTTTGGAATATTAAACCCACTTAGAGAAAACAAACATTTGCAACCATGAGCTGTGGAACAGCTGAATTCACTTTAGTATTTTCAAAAGGTGTAAATCTTTAAAACTTTTTAAAAGACACTCCTGTGCTTCTGGTCGTTTCTCATGTTGCTCCCCTCCTTTCTAAATTTCCATGTGATAGTTGAAATCAAATTCATTTTTCAAGCCCATCTCAAATAACCCTTTCTGTAGGAAACTATTTCCTCTCTCAAACCAATATAATTTTTCTCCTGATTCCCCGTAGTACTTCCTAACTTTGACGCCATTTTTGTTTCACTTTTGACTGTATTTTAACCATAATATATATATTTAAGGCCTTAAGGCTTCTAATAGTAAGTACCCTAAGGGTGAAAAGCCACTTTCTTCTCTAATGTGTGTTTGTTTTCCACTAATGCGTCAGGAAGCACCCTTCACTGTTGATGGGGGGCAGGGGGGAAGGACACAGATGATGATCCGAGTTGTTTCTAGTCCTAATATACTTGATCTCATAAACTAATCTGAGAATGAGGCGAAACTAACTTTCACATTGGAAAATCCCGAGAGGAAAACACCCTTCAGAGATCTACAGGCAGAATGAACCCGCCTCCACGCTGTTTAGAGCAGCTGTCTCAGGAACCCTCCCTTCCTTAGAATGTGGGAGAGGTTCGGTGGGGCGGCAGCTGCAAGGAATCTTCCCCGTTCCTCGTGCAAATGATCTTCCCGCCCTACCCTCCCTTCCGAGGGGAAGGTGGCAGCTGTCAGGGCATCCCAGTGGTAATCTCTTCCCGAGTCNTCTTAGCAACCTCAGCATATGAAGTTGAGTGTTTTCAACTTTTTGCTTAAAATAAGCACTTTATGGCTTCTCTTTGGAATATCCAAATTGCCAGGATCACTACTCTTGCACTTTGGGCCATTATTAAGTTAAATAAAGGTCACTTGAACCCAAGCACTGTTACATTGACAGTTGACCTGGTAAGCTTGATGGCTACTAAGAGACTAAATGGTGGGATATGCTGGACAAAGAAATGATTCATGTCCTGGGTGGGATGGAGTGAGAGGGCCTGAGATTTCATGACTCTATTCAGAATGGTATGTAACTTATGAATTGTTTATTTCTGGAATTTTCCATTTAATATTTTTGAACCATAGTTGACCTAAGGTAACTGAAACTGTGGAAAGTGAAACCGTGGAGAAAGGGGAACTACTATATTAAAATCTGATAAGATTTTCTTTTCCTAATTTCATTTCTTTCAATTAAATTTTTTTTTTTTTAGTTTTAAAATAATTGTTAGTCTGCTGTCTCTTAAGTCATTGTGAAGATTCTAGTGAGGTTATGCTGTGTTGCCTTTATTTCCTACAGTTATTTTATAAAAAGTTGTTAAACATATAATTTATAACAATCAATTTTATTTAGAGAAGTCATGCAGGTAAACTAATTAGTAGATAGGAAAACAGACGCCTGATGATTCCCTCCTAAGATTGTCAAACAAACCTGTATTTCCTTTTGCAGTCCTCATTTTAATGCTGTCATTTTAACTTTACCGGGAACTTGGCCTTAACCTTGACTTTCCTAGTCATTGTGAAGATTCTAGTGAGATTATGCTGTGTTGCCTTTATTTCCTACAGTTATTTTATAAAAAGTTGTTAAACATATAATTTATAACAATCAATTTTATTTAGAGAAGTCATGCAGGTAAACTAATTAGTAGATAGGAAAACAGACGCCGATGATTCCCTCCTAAGATTGTCAAACAAACCTGTATTTCCTTTTGCAGTCCTCATTTTAATGCTGTCATTTTAACTTTACCGGGAACTTGGCCTTAACCTTGACTTTCCTTCCTTCATCATTCCTGCAACCGGTCTGACACCAAATGCCTCTTAATTCCAAGTTCAGGTATCTCTTGCTAGGATTATCATGAAGGCTTTCAAAACTGTCCTTTCCCTCTGCTGTGCCATTCCACAGCATGGTCTAAGGCCCCAGCTCCTCCTGTACTTTTTCTCCTCCTTCCTCATGTTCACTCCATATCCATACTCACGCTGCACGGAACTTGTGCTTATTCCTCTAACAGGTATTGCCTGCACAACCTCTGTGCTGCTGTTTCAGCTCTTCTCTCCACTTCCATCTTCCTTTTCTGCCTGTCATAGTCATGCTTATACCTTAAGACATAACTTAGATACCATCTTTCTAGGAATCTCTGCCAAACTCTGAGACAGATACTGTTCTCCTTCCATTCCACCACAGAATATTTTTTATAACTTACAGCATTTACTTAATTCCATTATATGTTTACATAGTTCCGCCACTAGACCATGAGCTTGAAGGCAGAGATTAAACCTTAATTATCTTTTTTAGTCATGTTTATTATATATATTTTTTATATATATTATATAATAAACCATAGTCAATTTTATATATTTATTATACATTATATATATTTATTGTATATATATATATATATATAATAAAATTTGTTGCTTTTAGATGTAGAGTTTGATATATGTTGTTCTGTAACCATCATCATAGTTGAGATTATTTCTATCTCCCTGGAAAGGTCTGTTACACCCCTGACTATAGCAGGCCATTCTGCCCATTCTTAATCCAGCAAACACTGACCTAATTTCTGTCCCTGTCATTTTGTCTTTTCCAGACTGTCAAATTAAGATAAAATCATGCAGTAGGTAGCCTTTTGTGACAGCTTTTCATGCTTGTTGTTTAGTCGCTAAGTTGTGTCTGACTTTGTGACCCCAGGACCGTAGCCCACGAGGCTCCTCTGTCCGTGGAATTCTCCAGGCAAGAATACAAAAGTTGGTTGCTGTTTTCTTCTCCAGGAGATCTTCCCAGCCCAGGGACTGGACCCACGTCTGCACTGGAGAGCAGATTCCTTACCGCTTAGCCTCAGGGAAGCCCCTCATACTGGGCGAGTTGCATTTGCGTCTTTCCTGCTTTTGCGTGCTCCCCTTATTGCTGAGTTGTATTCATTTGTATGGATGCACCAGTTTGTTTACGGCGTTGCCACGTGGTTTCCATTAGGACTAAAGCTGCCGCCAGACATTTTTGTATAAGGCTGTGTCGACTTGTTTTCCTTTTTCCTGGATAAATAACTAAGAGTACAGTTGCTGGCTCATAGAATAAATCGTTATAAATTTATAAGAAATTGCCAAATGGTTTTCCAAAGTAGCTGTACTATTTTGCCTTCTTAGCAGTAATGTTGAGTTTTAGTTTTCCGTTCTTGACAATACTTGGTTTTGTCATTGTTTTTAATTTTAGTCATTCTGGTAAGTTTGTTGTGATGTTTTGTTGTGGTTCATTTTTTTAAATTTGTTAATATTTAATAACATAGCTTCTGGCATATTCAAGGTGGGATAACAAAATATTTTCTTTGATCAGTCAAATGCCTTACAGTTTATGCTACTGTGCATCTTAAGCTGCATCACTGTAAGCCAAGTCATTTTTAAGATAAAGTGATTTGAATTCAGTTCACTTCAGTCACTCAGTCATGTTGGCTCTTTGCAACTCCTTGGACTACAGCTCACCAGGCTTCCCGGTCCATCAACAACTCCCGGAGCTTGCTCAAACTCCTGTCCATCGAGCCTGTGATGCCATCCAACCATCTCATCCTCTGCCCTCCCCTTCTCCTCCTGCCTTCAGTCTTTCCCAGCATCAGGGTCTTTTCCAGTGAGTCAGCTCTTTGCATCAGATGGCCAGAGTATTGGAGCTTCAGCTTCATTCCTTCCAATGAGTATTCAAAACTGATTTTTTAGGATTGACTACTTTATATCCTTGCAGTCCAAGGGACTCTCAAGGGTCTTCTCCAACACCACAGTTCAAAAGCATCAATTCTTTGGCGCTCAGCTTTCTTTATAGTCTAACTCTCACATCCATACGTGACACCTGGAAAAATCAGACCTTTGTCGGCAAAATAATGTCTCTGCTTTTTAGTATGCTGTCTAGGTTGGTCATAGCTATCCTTCCAAGGAGCAAGTAAGTGTCTTTTAATTTCATGGCTGCAGTCACCATCTGCACTGATTTTGGAGCTGAAAAATAAAGTCTGTCACTTTCCATGTTTCCGCGTCTATTTGCCGCGAAGTAATGGGACCAGTTGCCATGATCTTAGTTTTTTGAATGATGAGTTTTAAGCCAACTTTTTTACTCTCCTCTTTCACTTTCATCTAGAGGGTCTTCCGTTCCTCTTCACTTTCTACCTTAAGGGTGGTGTCATCTGTGTATCTGAGGTTACTGATGTTTCTCCTGGCAATCTTGATTCCAGCTTGTGCTTCAGCCACCTCAGCATTTTGCGTGATGTACTCTGCATATAAGTTAAATAAGCAGGGTAACAGTATACAGCCTTGATCTACTCCTTTCCCAGTTTGTTAACTAGTCTGTAATTTGAATTAAGACATAAGAATAAGAAGCATACTTCAACTATTTCTGTGGTTGAAATTGTTCTCCGCCAGTTTTAACATATGTAATCAAAAATAATTAAAAACCACTAAAATTTATTGTAAATACTGTTTAGTCAACTGTTGTGGGATGTGAATTTAGTCAGCCAGTTACTTAAAATAGACTGATTTTTCCCTTCCACCTTATATCTTTGAGATGATTGCCTTTAGATTTTTCATTTCTGTTTGCTGACAAGTTCTCTCTCTTTTTTTAATATATATATATTTTTTGGATGTGGATGATTTTTAAAGTCTTTTGTTGAATTTGTTACAATATTTTATTTTTTGGCTGCAAGGCATGTGGGATCTTAACTCCCAACCAGGAGTCAGACCTGTACCTGCTGTATTGAGAGCAAAGTCCTAAACATGGAACCACCAGGGAAGTCCCTCTCCCCTTCTTTCTTTTTTTCAAGCCTTTTATTTGGTATTGGGGCACAGCTCTCTCCCACCTCTCCTCTTGTTTTGTTTTGAACTAGAGGCAGCAACAACAGAGGCATGCTTAAGAGAGATTGCAGGTGCAATTCTAGACTGTCATAGTAAAGTGAGTCACAGAAATTTTTTGGTTTTCCAGTACATAAGAAGGTTATATTGTATTCTGTTGGGTGTGTGTACTAGTATGCCTAAAATTAAAATGTACATACCTTAATTTAAAAATGCTTTATTGCTAAAACATGCCCAAACAATTATAATAGTAACACCAAAGATCACTGATCACAGATCACTGTAGTAAATATGACGATAATGAGATACCTAGAAGAATTTCTGACCCTAGCAGAGTGTTGGTTTTTCTTCTGGCTGCACCCCACAGCGTGTGGGATCTTAGTTCTCTGACCTGAGATCTGGCCCATGTGCCCTGCAGTGGCAGCACGGAGTCCCAGCCATCAGACCACCGGGGAATTTTCCTGAGAAGAGTTTTATGAACTTTGACTTGGGCGAATGGCTGCCATGAGGGTGATTCCTGCTGGGCACCAGCAATGGCAGAAGCATCAAACAGAACAGCTCCATTTTTGGAAATGGCACCAAGAAGCAGAGGTTAAGGAGCAGTTATTAGGAATTTAAGTTTCTGAGTGATCATGGAGAGCAGAGTTGCACTGCTAACTTTACCTTTTGCATTGTTAGAGGCAAGAGAAATAAACTTTTTTGTTCATTAGACCATTGCACACACACACAAAAAGATAATAAAGAAATTTTTAATATTGTGAGAATTTACCAAAATGTGGCACAGAGACATGAGCAAACAGTGTTGGGAAAATGGCATGGATAGTCTTTTTTCATGCAGTTCAGTTCAGTCACTCAGATGTGTCCAACTCTTTGTGACCCCTTGGACTGCAGCACGCCAGGCTTCCTTGTCCATCACCATCTCCTGGAGTTTGCCATACACATGTCCATTGAGTCAGTGATGCTATCCAACCATCTCATCCTCTGTTGTCTCCTCCTCCTCCTGCCTTCAGTCTTTCCCAGCATCAGGGTCTTTTCCAATGAGACAGTTCTTCATATCATGTGGCCAGAGTATTGGAGTTTCAGCTTCAAAATCATCCTTCCAATGAATATTCAGGACTGATCTCTTTTAGGATGGACTGGTTTGGTCTCCTTGCAGTCCAAGGGACTCTCAAGAGACTTCTCCAACACCACAGTTCAAAAGCATCAATCCTTTGGCCCTCAGCTTTCTTTATAGTCCAACTCTCACATCCACACATGACTCCTGGAAAAACCATAGCTTTGACTAGGTGAACCTTTGTCACTAATGTCTCTGCTTCTTAATAAGCTGTCTAGGTCGGTCATAGCTTTTCTTCCAAGGAGCAGGCATCTTTTAATTTCGTGGCTGCAGTCACCATGTGCAGTGATTTTGGAGCTTTCAAGGTTGCCATAAATCTTCGATTTATAAAAGATTCAGTATCTGCATAGCTCAGTGAGGTGCATGCAAGAAAGTAACATATGCCTGTATTTGCATTTCTTAGCATGTTGCAGAACCTTTATTGCATGTCAGGGCATGTGAGGATCCTTAGAAATAAGACACTAATTCTCTCAAGTTTTAGGTGGGAAATTGAGGATCAGTGGTGTGTCCCAAGCAGGCCAGCCGGTTAGGGCCAGAACTGGCTCTGGTGCGCAAGTCTGTAAACTGCAACACATTTCTCTCTCTCTTTAGACTTTGGTGGCTTTCAGTTTAATGAATCCAGTGTTATAATTTCATTTTACCTTTGAGGCACATTTTTGTATCTCTTGCCTTTCTGTTTCTTCAGATTGACTCATGGGTAGTTTTGCTATCCACGTGTGTGTCTTCATTTCTGCTCTGCCGGGTCCTCGTTGCTGCAGGGGCTCCTCTGCAGTTGCGGGGGGCTTCGCTCTGGGGTGGCTTCTCTCGTGGGGGAGCGTTGGCTCTCGGGCGTGAGGGCTCCTGAAGGTGGCACGTGGGCTCAGCAGTTGTGGCCCCCGGGCTCTGGAGCGCATGTTCTGTAGTAATGCCACACAGGCTTCCCCAAGGCATGTGGGATCCTTCCGGATCAGAGTTCGAACCCATTTTCTCATACATTGACAGGTGGGTTTTCTACCACTGGGCCAGCAGGGAGGCCTTCTGTATCTTTTTGTGGTTATTAGTGGGGCAGAAATGGAATTTTTTCAGGATTTGATGTGTTGGAGCTAAAGGAAAGTGCACACATATTTACATTAACAGCATAATTACAGGTTTTAAAGTTCAGTTGTGCTTTTGTCTTTTTCCTTGAATAGTTGTCATTGAATACTGCAAGACTCTCTCAGCTTGTGGATTTTTCCTGGATCCTGTGTCTCTGCTTTTGTCTTCTGTGTGTTAGTGCAGTGGCGGCTTCTTTGCCTTTAGCCATCCTGTGGTCTTCCTCCTTTTTTCCCCTCACCCTTCTCTCTTTATCCCTCCTTTATTGGTTGTGATTCTTAGTTAAGCTCATTAGTGATCGTGGGCAAGAAAATTTATCCTTCCAATTGTTATTTTTGTCTTAATGTGAAAATAAAGTGAGTGAAAGTGTTAGCTGTTCAGTTGTGTCTGACTCTTAGCGACCCGCCAGGACTGTAGCCCTCTGTCCATGGAATCCTCCAGGCAAGAAGACTGGAGTGGGTGCCTGTTCCCTTCTCCAGGGATCTTCCCAAACTTAGTGATCGAACCCAAGTCTCCCACCTTGCAGGCAGATTCTTTACTATCTGGCCACCAGGAAAGCCTTAATCAATAAAAGTGAGAATTTTATCATGGAAAATGTCAAACATATTCAGAAATGTGAGCGAACGCCTGTGTACCTGTCAGCCAGCTTCAGGCATTATCAACATTCTTTCATTTATTCTTATGTTGTTTTAATTAATGATACATGGCTTCTGTAGTTTTGTTTTCTTTAGTTCTCATAATTTGGTCCTTGGGATTTTAAGGCTTTAAGATTACTAATCTTTGGGGAACAGTTTTCTAGGAACCTAAAGTCTGCTGCCGGAGTTTGTAAAAATCGCTGAGAGGGTGTGTTAGATGAGGTAATCCTGTGCTCGGTAACGGGGCCCAGTGTGTGTGCTGCTTGTGTTTTGAAGAATTTTATCATGGAAAATGTCAAACATATTCAGAAATGTGAGCGAACGCCTGTGTACCTGTCAGCCAGCTTCAGTCATTATCAACATTCTTTCATTTATTCTTATGTTGTTTTAATTAATGATACATGGCTTCTATAGTTTTGTTTTCTTTAGTCTCATAATTTGGTCCTTGGGATTTTAAGGCTTTAAGATTACTAATCTTTGGGGAACAGTTTTCTAGGAACCTAAAGTCTGCTGCCGGAGTTTGTAAAAATTGCTGAGAGGGTGTGTTAGATGAGGTAATCCTGTGCTCGGTAACGGGGCCCAGTGTGTGTGTGCTGCTTGTGTTTTGAGAGCAGTGGTATTTTGCTTCTTTATCCCTTGAAATGGTTTTATATTTAAAATTGTCTAGGGTCAACATGTATCTATACATGGGGTTTGACTTTATTTTTTTCTCCTGTATTTGAGATAGAAGTTTACTAATCTAATTTCTGATAACAGATACTGCCCTGGGTTTGGTATTATAGGGACAGTGTGCAGAAGCTGAGTGAGCTTGTCTGAGCCACTGGGGAAGCCCTTAACCTGTTTTGGTTCTTTTTAATATGTAAATTTTTGATCCTGGCTACCTGGAAGCACTATTAATAGACTGGTTTCGTGTTACAAATAGTTGTTTGCCTGTGTGACTGTGAAGAGTACGCTTTTATACATTTAATATGTAATTAGTTAAAAAATTTATGTCTTAGGCATACTGGAAGAATGTTGATGTTAGTTTAGTGATTGGATTAGTGAAGAGTTATTTGGATTTCTGGCTGTCATTCTTGAATATCATTTTCTTCTCCAACAGGAGGATATAAAAATAGGTCTATTAAATTTATGTGAGTTCTAGATTTCAACATATATACATTAAATTTTTGTCTTGGCTAAAATGCTGAATAAAAACACTTTAAAGTGTGATTAACCCTGAAACTTCCCTGGTGATCCAGTGGTTCAGAATCACCTGCCAACGCAGGGGACGTGAGTCCTCTGTCCCCATCACATGCGGTGTGTGAAGGTCCCCCTATTGCAGAGCAGTTAAGCCCGTGTGCCCAGAGCCCCTGTGCCCAGAGCCTGTGCTTTGCAGCAGGAGAGGCCAACACAGTGAGAAGCCTGGGCACCACACTAGAGAGTTAAGGCCACAGGCAGCAGCAGAGACCCAGACAGCCGAATATCAATCAATCAATCTTAAGAAACAAGTACGACTGACATAGACCTAACTAACACACAGTAGTAGTTACTTTGATTTTACTAGTTCCATAGTGGAGCTTATCTCTCAGGATTCATTTTGGAAGTAAGTAAGAGTTTGTGGGAAGAAAATCCTTTGGCTTAAAATTTAACTTTTTTTATACTTAATAAACAAAAGTTTATACTCTGACGAGTAAGACAGCTAGGTACACAAATGAATGTTAGAGCATTTGCTTCTAGCAAGGATGGTTTTGTAATTCGTATATTGTAATTATGCTACTGCTTTTATGATTTCATTAATGTCTCTACTTCTTTCTTCCACATTAAAGTGTGAGTATAATAAAATAAAAATTAAAGCCTCTCCTTTTGTTTATTACACACACACACAATTTGAAATTTCTTTGGTAAATTGAAGCACAGTAATGAAGAAAATGTGTATATTAGAATATGTAGGAAGATTAGTGTTTAGGGTAAAGATTTATAATGGACTACCATTTTAATTTTTTCGTGAAAGATGACATGTCAGTTAAGAAAATTGCATATTTATTTTGAAATACTGGATAAAATAGCAAATCCTAACTATTAAGTCATTTAGATTACAAAATTTTCTTGTGTATAGCATATATTTCTCTCTTACTGGATGTTAGCAGGTTGTATGTAATCAGCTAGTTTTATTAGCAGTTTTTTTGTGGTTCACTTTACTCATTTTATGGTTCAGAAAAATTTGAGCTGCCTTTGAGCTATGGAGGGCTTCCCTTGTGGCTCAGCTGGTAGAGAATTGCCTGTCATGTGGCAGCCCTGGGTTCGATCCCTGGTGGCTCAGATGGTAAAGAGTCTGCTTGTAGTGCGAGGGACCTCGGTTTGATCCCTGGGTCGGGAAGATCCCCTGGAGAAGGAAATGGCAACCTACTCCAGTATTCTTACCTGGAAAATCCCATGGGTGGAGCAGCCTGGCAGGCTACAGTCCATGGGGTTGCAAAGAGTCGGACACAACTGAAGACTTCACTTCACTTGAGCTTGTTGAAGGGAGTAGTGTAGGAAATGAGCCTTGTGACTTGCATTAAGGTGTCTTTTCCCGAGACTGGAATTAAATAAATATTTGTTAAATACATGAATAAATAATGAATGCATGCCTGAACGAAAACATCTCAGAAGTTAGAGAGAAGCCACACACCATTTCTTTTCTAGTAAACATCTTGAGTCTTCAGATGACCAGTCTCTAATTCTTACCCATCATCTGCCAAGAATACAAAGAACCATCCTCTGGATGAGGCTCCTGGGGAAAAAATTCCTACATGCTTGCAGTTTGAAGTAAATAGTCAGGAACTTTTATTTAATGGAATATCTTGTATCACCCAGGTAAGTAATGTCAAATACTTGATTTTAATATGTTGTATTTTATTTATTTATTGGGCTTCCTTGGTGGCTCAGATAGTAAAAATCTGCATGCAATGAGGAGACCCAGGTTTGATCCCTGGGTTGGGAAAATCCCCTGGAGAAGGGGATGGTTACCTACTCCAGTGTTCCATGAACAGGAGCCTGGTGAGCTATAGTCCATGGGGTTGCCAAGAGTCAGACATGACTGACTGACTAACACACACACACATTTTATTTATTATATTTTTAAACTGAAGTATACTTGATACACTAATACATTTTATTTTGAACAGACGTTATGCAGTAGAGAGAGAACTGGTTTTAAACCTATTCTTCCACTTCTAAGTTAGATGTGACTTCATCCTAGTCATTTAATCACTTTTTAATTAATTAGTTGGGTGCTGGGCCTTAGCTGTGGCGTGTGGGGTCTTTTGTTTTGGCGTTCAGACTCTCTATTGTGTTGGGGCATGCGGGCTTAGTTGCTCTGGAGCATCTGGGATCTTAGTACCTTGACCAGGGTTGGAACTTGTGTCCCCAGTATTGCAAAGCAGATTCTTAAACCGCTGACTTCCCTAATCACTTAATCACTCTTAATCTCCTCATTTACAAATATTGTAAACATATTGAAAAAAATTTCACTTAAAGCCTGAATAATGGTTATATGGTTATAATAACATAATGATGCTCTTGAGAGCTGTTAAATTAGGTCGTATAACTTACCCTTTAATATGTGGAGATTACTAGATTTTGAGATCATTAGTCTGATTTTTATAGGATTTTTTTTACTTCTTGATATTTCGGTTATCAATTTGCTTTTTTCCTCTAATTTAAAAAATTGTGTTACAATGTATATAACAAAGTTTACCATCTTAACCATTTTTAAAGGATACAGTTCAGTGGTATTAAGTACATTGATACTGTTATACACATCTTTCATCATCATCCATCTCCAGAACTCTTTATCTTGCACTAGTGAGTCTCTGCATCTCGCCTCAGGCAGCTGCCATTCTACTTTCTGTCTTTGTGTATCGTTTTCTTTTAATTAGTCCCTTGTTGGGGCACCAGGATCGTGCTGGCTTCTCGGTGGGGCGAACAGCAGAAAACAGAAATGTGCAGAGGAAACCTGGCAAGGCTGGACCAGCTGATGGTAAATGGTCTGTGACTGACTCGGAGGGACCAGTTTTGACCCTGTTAGTTCAGTTCCTACATTTGATACTTCAGCATAAAACCGTTAAAAAAAAATAAATAGGATGTTTACTGAATTCACATTCGGTAGCTAGTTGAAGTGGAACATTTTAAAGTGGAAAAATCATCAGACTGGATAATTCCTGGTGCTGCTGCTGCTAAGTCACTTCAGTTGTAGGCGCCAGCGCCTTCTCCAGTGCATGAAAGTGAAAAGTGAAAGTGAAGTTGCTCAGTCGTGTCTGACTCTTCGCGACGCCATGGACTGCAGCCCACCAGGCTCCTCTGTCCATGGGATTCTCCAGGCGAGCGTGCTGGAATGGGTGCCAGCGCCTTTTCCGGGACAGTTCCTAGGGACTCAGTTGGCACACATTTTTTTCCTCCCACTGCTCAGTTTCACACCTGTCATTTGCGTAAATGCACAGGTCACAGTGTGGGTTTTCTAGTGTTTTACCAGCTCAGTGAATTGCCTAAATTTCTAAGTTACTTTCATAGTCTCCCGATTCCACTTTGTTATACTGATAAGCATTGCCCTATATTCTGTGCCTTTTAAATTTGCTACCTGTCCTCTGTAGCATTCATTTGACTATCTTAGTAGTTTCTGTCTCCTTCTAGAAGGAGAAATACAGAGGTAAAAATCAAGCGAATTACAAAAGTAACCTGTACTTTTGATTTTGTGGGCTTTTCTTTTTGACAGACACGCTGTAGCATGCAGATGAAAGCAAAAATCTCTGGTAATCTTGGCATTTATCTTTTTTTAATTTAATTTTATTTTCCTGGCAATTGAATTATGTTTTACCACACACTATATTTGAATCCTAGATGTACTGTAATCTTACATTCTTTCCCTTGTTTTTAGTTTATCCTTTGTTAACATTTAATTTTGGATGGTCACCTGTTAATGAAGCAACCTAAAACCGTTTCCAGTAACCTCTAAGCCTAGTTTTCAAAGGGTGTTTTATTTTTTAATCATTTACAGCCCATCATGTCAATGTATAGCAAAATGAATACAGTATTGTAAAGCAAAACAAACTAAAAAATAAAAATTAATAAAAAAAAACATATTACATATTTAAAATAGCTATGCATTGATTTCCTTAAAGTATATGTAGGTACTTTTCTGATTGTTAAGTAAGTGCACATATTAGAGAAGAAAATAAGAAATGATGAAAAAGTCCTAATTGCTTGAAGGCCACGTTGATAATAATAAGTCTTTTGTACCTCAAGTAGTCTTAATTTAGTGTAAGTGGTGGGTCTTCTTTTTCCCTAAGAGCTGGTTAGTTGGATAAAGAAAACTTACCAAAGATTTGTTTTTTTTCTTTGCCTATCCACTATTTTTTTCTAACTCTAAGATGCTATTAATTGCTAGATGCATCATTATTTTATGTACCATCAAGAAAGAGAAAATATTATTGAACTATGAAACAATGCTTTCTTATCACTAACTTTTAAAACAGTATTTATTAATAATTTCAAACTTAAAAGTTGCAGGAACATCTGCATACCTTTTTCTAGATTCACTGATTATTAACAGTCCAGCTCATTGGTCTTATCATTGCTTGCTTCTCTATATGTGTATACACACTTTATTTCTGACATTTGAAGATAAGTTGAGCATATTGGCAGTTCAGTCCTAATGCCATAGTGAAGAAGAATATCTCTTAGACATGACCAAAATATAGTTATCAACTTCAATTCAACAAATTTAACTTTGATAAAATATTTTTAATACACTGTCTACACTTCATTTTTGTCAGTTGACTTGATACTATCTTATCCTTTTTCCTCTCCTATCAGGTTCCAGTCTAGGGTCAGCTATTGAATTTACTTGTGCTGTTTCTTTAGGTTTTTTTTTTTTTTAATTTTGTTTATTATTTATTTGGCTGTGCGGGGTGTTCCTTGCTGCTTGGGCTTTTCTCTAGCTGTAGCAAGCGGGTGCTGCTCTCCAGTTGCGGTGCTTGGGCTTCCGGTTGCAGTGGCTTCTCTTGTGGAGCACGGGCTCTGGGCACATAGGCGTCAGTGGTTGCGGCTCCCGGGTTCTGGGGCACAGGCTTGGTAGCTGTGGCACAAGGGCTTGGTTGCTATATGGCATGTGGAATCTTCCCAACCAGGGCTTGAACCCATGTCTCCAGCTTTGGCAGGTGGATTCTTTACTGCTGAGCCACCTGGGAAGCCCTTTTTAGTTTTTTAGGTCTAGAATATTTCTACCTTCTTCTTTGTCTTTTATGATGTTGGTAAATAGAATAACCTTTTTTTTTTTTTTAAAGTTAGAGTGTTCCTTGTTCTGAGTTTTTCTGCTATTTGCTCATGATTAGATTCAGGTTATGCATTCCTGAAACTAATTCTACATAAGTTATGTTGTGTTTTTCATAAGCCGTGAAATCTAGAGTCCCACAATGTTTATTTGGTCTTCATTGGTGATGTTAATTTTATTACTTGCTTGTCTGATTTATCCACTGCATAACCATTATTTTTATCCTTGCAATTAATAAGCCATCTGTGAGGAGATACTTTAAAACTATGCACTACCTTTTGTTTGTTGTTCAGTCCCTAAGTCACGTCTGACTCTTTGCAACCGCGTGGACTGCAGCACGCCAGGCTTCCCTGTCCTCCATCATCTTCTGGAGCTTGCTCAAACTCATGTCCATTGAGTCAGTGGTGCCATCCAACCATCTCGTCCTCTGTTGCCCCCTTCTTCTCCTGCCCTCAGTTTTTCCCAGCATCAGGGGTCTTTTCCATTGAGTCGACTCTTTGCGTCAGATAGCCAGAGTATTGGACTTTTAGCTTCAGCATCAGTCCTTCCAATGAATATTCAGGAATGATTTCCTTTGAGATTGACTGGTTTGATCTCTTTGCAGTTCAAGGGACTCTCAAGAGTCTTCTCCAACACCACAGTTCAAAAGCATCAATTCTTTGGTGCTCAACCTTCTTTATGGTACAACTCTCACATCCATACGTGACTACTGGAAAAACCATAACGTTGACTAGACGGACCTTGGCAAAGTGATGTCTCTGCTTTTTAATACACTACCTAGGTTTGTTATAGCTTTTCTTCCAAGCAGCAAGCATCTTTAAATTTTGTGGTTGCAGTCACTGTCTGCAGTGATTTTGGAGCCCAGGAGAATAAAATCTGCCACTGTTTCCATTTTTTCCCTATTTGTATGCCACGAAGTGATGGGACCTGATGCCATGATCGTAGTTTTTTGAATGTTGAGTTTTAGGCCGGCTTTTTCACTCGCCTCTTTCACCCTTCTCAAGAGGCTCTTGAGTTCCTCGTTGCTTTCTGCCATTAGAGTGGTGTGCCATCTTCATATCTGTGGGTGTTGATATTTTTCCCAGCAGTCTTGATTCCAGCTGATCTAGCACATCTTGATTCCACACATCTAGCATTTCTTGCTCCTCATCAAAAAATCAAAAAGTTTCCCTAGATTTAACATCCATGGATGATTCTTGCCTAAACAAATGTTTATAGTGATAATGGCAAAATGATTTCAACTCCAGGATTCCTTCATGTTTACCAGTCAACTTTTGACATTCTAGCTTAAGCAGAATCGTCTGTTTTCCCCCATTTATACTTTTATCTACTATTGATATAAACTCTTGGATTCCCATTTTTTCCTATTTGTAATTCATTACTGTCCTTAATTATTTTGATGCTTAGATTTTGATGTACTGCCATATATTCTGACATTGTAATATATTTCAGGCTATTAAAAAAAAAGACTCTTTGTACTTCTTTGGGGCTTCGCAGGTGGTCTCAGTGGTACGGAATCCGTCTGCTACTGCTAGAGAGGCAGATTTGATCACTGGGTTGGTATGATCCCCTGGAGAAAGAAATGGCTAAGAGTTGGACACAACTGAGCGAGCTTGCCTGTATTGACTTAATTAAATGATGTCCTTTCCAACTGTCATTATTCTTTTGCTATAGATTCTTGCTTTTTTTCTATTTAGAGACGGTCTTTGTTTCTTTTAGGATAAGGTTCAGTTCAGTTCAGTCGCTCAGTCGTGTCCAACTCTTTGCGACCCCATGAATCGCATGCCAGGCCTCCCTGTCCATCACCAACTCCCGGAGTTCACTCAGACTCCCGTCCATCGAGTCAGTGATGCCATCCAGCCATCTCATCCTCTGTCATTCGCTTCTCTTCCTGCCCCCAATCCCTCCCAGCATCAGAGTCTTTTCCAATGAGTCAACTCTTCGCATGAGGTGGCCAAAGTACTGGAGTTTCAGCTTCAGCATCATTCTTTCCAAAGAAATCCCAGGGCTGATCTCCTTCAGAATGGACTGGTTGGATCTCCTTGCAGTCCAAGGATAAGGTTAGCCTTGCTTATTCTTTTAGTTTTTGCTTATTTGAGAAATTCTTTACTTTTCCTTCTGTTCTAAACAGTAGTCTTGCCATATGGAGTATCATAGATTGCAGGTTTTTCCCTTCCAGGTCCCTGACTGTATTTTGCCACACTCCATTTTGGCCTTCAGTGTTTCTGTGGAGAAATCAACTGACAAACTTATGAAGATTCCCTTGTAATTAACTCTTTGTTTTTCTCTTGCTGCCTTTAGAATCCTCACTTTAACTTTCCCATTTTAATTACATGTATTGATGTCAATCTGTTTGGATTCATCTTGTCTGGGACTCTCTTTCCTTCCTGTGCCTGGATATCTATTTCCTTTTTTAGGCTTGAAAAGGTTTCAGCCTTAATTTCTTTTCTCTGTCCCCCTTTTTTTTGGCTACACTGTGTAGCTTGTGAGCTATTAGTTCCCTGACCAGTGATTGGACTTGGACCCGCAGCAGCGAAAGCATGGATTCCCAACCACTGGACTGCCAGGGAATTCACGTAATCTTTTCAGACACATTTCATTTCTCTTTCGTGTCTTTCTGGCATTCCCTGTTAGGTGTGGATTGGGCTGTTTTATGTTACACAAGGGTCTTATGTATGGCTTTCATTGTTTTCATTTGTCTTTCTGTCTGCTATTCTGATTGGTGGATTTTCTTTAGTCTGTCTTCCAGATCAGCTATTTCTTCTGCATTGTCTAGTTTGCTGTTTATCACCGTTATCTCAGCTTTTGTCTTGGCTAGTGAGTTTTCTCACTTTGATCCTCTTTGTAGTTTCTAGGTCTGCATTTCCCTGGGTTGGCTGTCTTTGTTCAGTGTTTCATTTGTTGCTGTTGCTTGCTGGCTTTCCATGGCTGTCTAGGGGCTGTCTCTCGCTGCAGCGGTTGGGGCTGCTCCCTGGTAGCAGTGTGGGCTTCCTACCGAGGTGGCTTCTCTTGTCGTGGTGCCCAGGCTCAGCTGCCCTGTGGTGCGTGGAATCTTCTGGACCAGGGATTGAGCCTGTGCCCGCTGTATTGGCCGATGAATTCTTTACCACTGGACCACCCGTAGAGTCCTTCAGTATTCTTATTACCTCCTTTTTGAACCTGGGGTCTGGTAGACTGGAAGATGTCTGTTTTATTGTTTGTTCTTTCAAGGGAATTCTCTTCATCTTTTAGTTGGGAATGGCTCCTCTGCTTCTTCATTTATTTGCATTTCTCAGACTACGAGTTTAGGAGAAGCAGTTATCTACTGTGGTCTCAAAGGGCTGTTCCTGTGTGGGAATTCCTCTGTGCAGCCTGTATGAGTCTAGTGGTTTTGGTGTGAAGGCTGTTTTTAGCATGGGTGCCTGCTCTGCCTTTCATTGATCTGTACTGGCTACTGTCCCCAGGCGCACCGGTGTATGGTGATCGGAGGCCTGCTGGATGTTGAGTGGGGCCTTCTCCTTGATCTGTGGTTGAAATAGCCCTGTCAGGGGCAGAGTCTGCTCCCCAGCTGTTGCAGTAGATAGCCCAGAACTGTCTCTGAGCTGCCGTATGAGGTAGATGGGACCAGAGCACTCCCTTTGGGAGAGGAGACACTGGGTTTTCCTCTGTAGGAGCTGTCCACCACAGAGTGAGCTCTGTGATGTCACTTGTTGCCTGTGTGCGGGCTCACGAGGGACACTGCTTGTAGCACTGTCCTCGGCCCGGCCTCAGCCGTGGAAATTCAGGCAGGCCCAGGTGTCCCTCAGGCGCTGTTCTCACAAAGCTACCAGTGCAGGTCCGCAGGCACAGTTCTGGTGCCAGGACTGCGGTAGTGCACATCTGGCCTCTCCGTGGAAGCTGTGAGTCAGCCCAGACGCTGGCTCCGCCTCTGAGTGCACACTCACGCATGAGCCTGCAGCCACACCAGTTGTCTGCTCGGACGCCTGAAGGCGCTGAGTTTAAGAAACTGCCCGCGGCACTGGAATCCACAGAGCCCGCAGCCGAGCACACTCAGGTTCAGCCCTGTGTCGGAGCTGCATGGCCTCTGGGGCTGGCTTGGATTCCAGCCTTGCCCCCGCTTGTGGGCAGCCTGCTGGTGCTTGTGCACTGGTCCAGAACTCGCATGGCCACGCCCACTGGGAGCACACCGAGAGGGAGGCCTCTGTGGTGGGCTCTGGTCCTCCCTTTGTGCGTGCATGTTGGCAGTGGGTCTTTAATGGTGGCCGTGGGTTCCTTTCTCCATACATCCCTGGGTGCACACCTTACTCCCACTCCTTCAGCCTGTCTCTACACAGCCAACCCCAGTCCTCTCCCCAAAGTTGAAGCACCCAGCATCCTTCTACCCAAGCCCCCACGAAGCTCCAGCAGACTCTCATCTTGGGCTGAGAACTCAGCAGGGTAGCCAGGACCTTCTACACAGGTCTCTCTGTTCTGGCTGCTGCCAGCCAGCTGCTGCACTCTCCTCTGAGCCTCTGAAGCTCCCTTTCGGTCCCGCTGGTCTACCCCTGGAGAAGGGGCTGGCCAGGGTGAGGGAAGCTTGCTTCTTTCCCAGCTCCCTCCTAGGACTGCAGCTCCTGTCCTGATTGCCTTTTTTTTCTTTCATCCTACCTGGCTATGTGCTTATCTTTCTTGCAATTTTGGTTTTATGAGATTATCTGCCAGCATTCAGCAGGTATTCTGTGACAACTGTATCACATGTAGATGTATTTTTGATATATTGAGTTGGCCAAAAGGTTCATTTGGGGTTTTCCATAAGATGTTAAGGAAAAACCCAAATGAACCTTTTGGCCAACCCAGTATTTGTGGGAGAAGGTGAACCCCATGCCCTTCTGTTCCAGCATCTTGATCTGTCCCTGGTCCAGGCTAATCTTATACCTTTTCTGTAATGAGCCCCTTTCATGAGGAACTTAGGTTCCTTTGTGGAGAATGGTCTTACAGAGACCAAGATTTGGGTGTTCTTGTTATCCCTGAGGCATCTTTGCTTATGGATTTTTTTCAGTTGATAGAGGAAAAAATGCATGTATTTGTATATGCAAATATGAGTATATGTACTTGTATGCACACATTCATATTTAATTACAGGCTTACATGTCTGCATGTACGCATACATACACACACATATATAGTACAATTTATGAGTTTATGCTGCCCTCCCCAAATCAAGTCCATCCCTATAGGATTCTTGCTCATCTCCCCTCAGTCTATAAATGTATGTCTCCTTCACACTGAGAGCCCCAGCTTCCAAAAGTATCTACATATCCCATTTACTTGGAGAACTTCTTACATAGTTTTATAATTGCTGTGCTTATACCAGTGTTATATACAAAATGTTCACCTAGGAAAAAGATTGAGAAGTTTGTAGTTAGCTTCCTACTCCGTCTAAAACTGTGTGTATGTGTGTGTGTGTGTGTGACACACACACAGTCAAATGTTGTGTTCCTAAATTATTCGACTTCTCTCTCTCCCTTTTGTATGACTATGGTCTTATTTTGAACTGCAGTTGAATTCTTGGTTTTGATTTTTGTTTTCCCTCCTTTCCATCTTTCTTGATTTAATTAAAATTTTTGTTGTATAAGTGGAACATCTTTTTTTCTTTCTTGCAGGCAGTCAGGTTGTTTTCTGGCTTGGCTTTCGTTTGCTTATTTTCTTCTAAGTTTATGAGCACACTCTTGTGAGCTCAGTAGTTGCGGCTCCTTCCTGGCTCTGGAGCTCTGGTTTAGAGGCCGTGCTGCGTGGCCTTAGCTGTTGAGTGGCATGTGGGATCTTCCTGGGCCTGTGTCCCCTGCATTGGCAGGGGAATTCTTAATCACTAAACCACCAGGGGAGTCCCCACTGTAGTTTTGATTTGTACTTCCTTAATGATTAGTGATGTTGGGCATGTTTTCATGTGTTTATCGGCCATTTGTATTTTCTTTTCTGAAGAGATGCTTAAGTCCTTTGCTTTCTTTAAAACATATTTTTTGGCTGCGTCAAGTGGCATGTGGGATCTAAGTTCCTGGGCCAGGGATTGAACACCCTGTGTTGGAAGCATAGAGTCTTGACCACTGAATTTACATGGAAGTCCCTGCTTATTCTTGAATAAGGTTGTTTATTGTAGAATTTTAGGAGTTCTCCATAGATTCTAGCTGATAATCTGTTGTCAGACACATGATTTGTAAATATGTTCTCCCATTCTGTGAGTTGCCATTTTACTCTGAAACTGTCTCTTGTTGCTCTAAGTTGAGTGCTGGAGAATTGATGCTTTTGAGCTGTGCTGTTGGAGAGGACTCTTAAGAGTCCCTTGTATTTAAGGGAGATCAAACTAGTCAATCCTGAATATTCATTGGAAGGGCTGATGCTGAAGCTGAAGCTTCAGTACTTTGGCCACCTGATGTGAAGAACTAACTATTAGAAAAGACTCTGATGCTGGGAAAGATTGAAGGCAGGAGAAGAAGGGGGCAACAAAGGATGAGAAGGTTGGAGGGCATCACCAACTTGATGGACATGAGTTTGAGCAAACTCCGGAAATTGGTGATGGACAGGGAAGCCTGGCATGCTGCCATCCATGGGGTCACAAAGAGTCAGACATGGCTGAGTGACTGAACTGAAGGTTTAAACATTTTCACGAAGTCCAGTCTGTCTGTTTTTCTTCTGTTGCTTGTGCTTTTGGTGTTGTAGGCAAGAAATCATTGTCAGATTCAATTGTGAAGCTTCTGCCCTGTTTTCTTCTAAGAGTTTTATAGTTTTATGTCTGATATTTAAATCTTTGATTTATTATGAATTAATTTTTTCTACATAGTGTGAGGTGTCAGGATATAAATTCATTCTTTGGCTTGTGAATATCCAGTTTTTCCAGCACTGTTTGTTGACAAGACCATCCTTTCTGCTTTGAATAGTCTTGGCACTCAGCGTCTACTCTTAACCTTTTCTGTTTTCACAGACCCAGTCGATATCATTCCTTACAGGTCTTCCTGATTATTATTACTAGTACTGCATAGTTTTGTGTGTATACTCCATGATTAAATCAGTCTCCTATACTTGGACATTTAGATAGCTTCCAGTATTTCTAAATAATGGTATAATAAATCTATTTCAATAGATATAATAAATCTGTTCAAATCTATTTTTGTATAGTTGGAGGTGTATCTTTGGGATATATCCTGGAAGAACAGCTGGGTAAAAGTGCAAATGCTTTTGTGATTCTGTTAAATATTAGAAAATATTCACCTTCATGTGGGTTGAACCATTTTGAGTTCCCAGTAGCAATATATGAAATGAGTTTACTCACAGTGTACTGTCAAACTTCTGATTTTTTTTTTTTTTTCTATTCTGGATGTGAAAGTTAGTATTTCAGCATGGTTTTAATTTGTATTCCTTTCCTTATGAGTGAATTTTTATGTCTTTACATGTTTGAAGATTGTTTTACTATTTTTTGTAAATTGTATGCTCATTTTTATATAGGTTTTTTTGACCTTTTTTCTGTCATTAAAAAGTATGTTTGGACTTCCTCGTGGTCCCATGGTAAAGAATCTGCCTGCTAATGCAGAGGACACAGGTTCGGTCCTTGGTCTGGGAAGATTCCATATGCCATGGGGCAGTTAAGCCCATGTGCCAGAACTGCTGAAGCCCATGTGCCCTAGAGTCCATGCTCTGAAACAGGAGAAGCCCCGGTAATGAGAAGCCGCGACACTGAGAGTAGCCCCTGCTTGCCGCAGCCAGAGGAAGCCCGTGCTCAGCATCGAAGACCCAGTGTCGCCAAAGCTAAACATCAATCAATAAAAAACGTTCTTGCATGAGACGGTTATTAGCCTTCTGTCTTTGTTGTATGTTGCCAATAGTTTCTCCCAGTTTGTCTTTTAGCTTTGTTTATGGTATTTTGCCATACAAGCTTTTTATTTTAATATAGTCAAATTTAATAATCTTTTCCTTTTTTGCAACTGAATTTTAAATCATAATTGGAAAGGCTTTTCTTAATTTCAGCTTATATAGAAATTTACCCATGTTTTTTCCTATTTGTATTTTTATTTTTAAAAATAATTTAAAATGAAACAAAGGTAAATATTTTAATGATAAAAGGTACAATTCATAAAGAAGGTAGACATCATAAACCATTAGATGCCTAACAACAAAGAAACATAAAGCAGAAATCAGAAGAAATACATGGGAAAAGAAAAAAATACATAATGATAATGAGACATATTAGCATTTCTCTGAGAATATTTTATCAAATGCAGATAAACTAAGAATAGGAACATCTTGAATATGCCGTTAATTTAAATATAATAGATTTCTGTCTGTATTGATCTTGTGTCCTGTTGATCTCTGATCCTGTCTGTGTAGTATGGGGAATGGGTCCAGTTTTGTCTTTTCCCAAATGTCTGTTCACTTCTCCTAACACTAAAGACCAGCCTCACCACTTGATTTGGGATGCTACCTTGCTTTTTGCTTATATTAATGTTTTACATCATTGGCCTGTTTCTGTACTTTTTTGTTCTATTTGTCTATCTGTGCTTCATTACCACACTGTTTTAATTTTAGAAACTTTATGGTACTTTTAATTTTTAAATTTTTGGCCATGCTGCATGGCTGTGGGACCTTAGTTTCTCGAGCAGGGATTTAACTCAGCCCACAGCCATGGAAACAAGCACCAAATCTTAACCACTGAGCAATCAGAATCCCCTTAGTACTTTTTAATGTCTGATAGCATTAGTGTCAGAGAAGGCAGTGGCACCCCACTCCAGTACTCTTGCCTGGAAAATCCCATGGACGGAGGAGCCTGGTGGGCTGCAGTCCATGGGGTCACTAAGAGTCGGACACGACTGAGCGACTTCCCTTTCACTTTTCACTTTCATGCATTGGAGAAGGAAATGGCAACCCACTCCAGTGTTCTTGCCTGGAAAATCCCAGGGACGGGGGAGCCTGGTGGGCTGGCGTCTATGGGGTCGCACAGAATTGGACACAACTGAAGCGACTTAGCAACACCAGCAGCAGCATTAGTATATTGTCATAGCTCTCACTTTTTAGTGTTTTCTTAGCGAATTCTTGTGAATTTATTTTGCTATATTTTGGTATCTACTTGTCTAATTCCATTATGAAGCTCATTGATATTTTCATTGGGAACACATTACATTTATTAAATATCTTAGGTGGAACTGACATCTTAATTACGTTGAGACATTTTCACCTAGAACATGGGACGTCTTTCTGTATGTTTAAGCCTACTTATATAGTTTTCAAGAAAGTTTGTTATTTGCTTTATATATTCTGGATTTCTTGTTAAGTTTATTCTTAATTATTTTTTTCTTTTATGTTTCACTTGTAAATGGTGTTTTCTCACTTATATCTTCTAACTGGTTGTTATTTGTCATCAGTGAGGTATCTTATTCAATACTTATTGAAAGAACTCTTTTAGACTTATTTGAACATGAGAATTCTTACTGTTTCTCTTTTGTGTGTGTGTGTGTGTATAAAGGAAATATAAGCAAATTATATAAGGTATATCTAAAACTGATGTTCAGTTGAAATCTTCTGCATCGCTTTTTGATACGGCGTTCTTGACATCTGTGTTAACTAACCAGTATTATTCTCTTGGCCATTAAGAATATTGATGATGTAACATTTTTAAAGTGCTTCATTATTGTCTTGGATTTTTTTCCAAGCCACTGTCACCCGTTTTGCAAATTTCGATGCTGGTGTTTTCTTGATTTTTATCAGAACGTGTTAATGGAAGGTTTTAAAGATAAGCCTCATATTCAGATGATACTTAGTGGTTTTTTGACATGAATGGTTACACTTAGTCAACAGAAATAACCACCAAATTTCACAGGACTGCTGCCTGACCAAAAAAAGATAACCACTGAATATAATACACAGATTATTTCAGAGACACTGGAATATGAAAATTAAAAGAGCCTTAGAATTGATGAAATGTGGTATTTACTCTTGCATTTTCTTGTCTATTTATATTTTCAGTTAACATTTTTTTCTTCAAAACCATGGTTTGATTGAAAATTTTCTTACTAAGAATGAAATTTCGTTTTTGATAGATCTGATCCCCAACGTGGAGTGAAGGAAAGAAATACGGACTTCTAATTTTTAAAAATCATGTCCTTTTAAATTCCAGTTTTAGTGCCTGTGCTTAAATGAACATACTGCATTAGTAAAATAGTATGTGCTCTATCCCACAGATGTAGAAGTCAGACTTTGGGCAAAGTTGCTGGCAGACAGCCCTGAGGCAGGTGGTGTTTTCCAAACACGACAGCAGCAGTGTCTCTGCCTCACAGGTTCTCACGTATGAGGCCTCTGTCCCCTCCCTTTGAAACTGGAAGGGCTTTTGTGGTTTTCAGCTTATTGAGTATGATAGAACTGACATGATGTGACTTTTGAGGCTAACTGAAATGCTTGTGCTTGGGGCCCTGAGCTGCCGTGCAAACTCAGCTGTTTGAGACCGTATAGCTATGAAGCTCAAGTTAGCCCCTGCAGGGAGATCATATGGGGGTCTCTCAAACTATAAGAGGCTGTCCCGCCACCTTCTCCAGCAGCCCCTCTTTCCCCACTGTTAAAGGTCTCGCCACTGTGTGCACCTGCCCCAAACTGGAATGTAAGAGCACTCGAATATTTAGCATAGGGTTGTAGTTAACAATGCATTACATAATGCGTGGACTTCTTGACTCAAAATTTTAAATTTCTATTGCTTTTATTGAGATGTAGTTTTAAGATATGTGGAATACATATCTTAAAACCAACCATTTGAAAGCCCACAGTTCAGTTACTTTTAGTGTATTCAGAAGGTTGTAAGACCAGTACAATATCCAAATAATTCCAGAATGTTTTGTTACTCCAGAGCGGTCCTGTACCCATTAACAGTCACACCCTGTTCCTCCTTCCCTCCAGCTCCTGGCAACCACCCATCTCTCTGTCTCTATTATCATTCATATTTAACATTTAATTTTTAAACTTGTCTAATTTTCTTTCTTAGCATATTTGAAGTAATGCACTAGAGGGATCTGGAGCGTGCTTTAGACTGATGGAGAGGTGACAGCTGAAAATGTAACTGTGGAGGATCCAGAATTAAAAAGCAAATACAGTGCTTTATTATTCAAAGACTAGTGAATGAATCTGTGTCATCAGGAAAAAGTTACATGTAGTTCTCTTTTTAAGAAGCCAGGGAATACTGCATTTAAATTTTAAACTTTAAAAAAAAAAAGTAAATTTATTTGTTTATGACTGCCCTGGGTTTTGTTGCTGCACACATGCTTTCTCTAGTTTCAGAGTGAGGACTGCTCTTGGTTGCAGTGCTCTGGCTCCTCTCTGCAGGGGCTCCTCCTCTTGCGAAGCCTGGGTCCCAGGGCCTCAGTGGTTGCAGCCTGTGGGCTTAGTTGCTCCGCAGCACGTGGAATCGTCCCGAACTAGGGACTGGACCCAGGTCCCCTTCATTGGCAAACCTTAACCACTGGACCACCAAGGGAGCCCTGCTGCTGCTGCGAAGTCCTGCATTTCTTGTTAAAAAGTTGATGGGGAAATACCAAAAAAGATGGGGGCAAATCACATTAGAAGGGGTGCTTATTTCTGTCTCTAAAATGAAAACACTAGATTTTAATGTCTGTTAGGCTGTTAACATTAACATATATCCTGTCAGTAATGGATATATGTTGTTCTTTAAAAAAATTCATATAAATTTTATCCTACTTTCAGATACAGATACATATATTTCTTTGTTTTATGAGAAAGTTATCCAAGCCACCCATATATTTTACCTTGGGAAGGTTAAGACTTGGTAAAACTTGGATTGTAACTTTAAACTTAGAAATAATCATTTTTTAATAAAATATGGGAACAAATGTAGTCTCCGAAGTGAGATGCTTAAGATGACTCACTAAAGTACATTAACAAAGTATTAGATTTATATTCATTTTCTTAATAATAATAATAATAAAAAATAGCTCTACAGTGGCGACCCTCATTCTGTCTGATGGTCAAGTGAGATTTACAGTTTGCATGGCATCCTGAGGAATCCTGGAGGGGTGGTAATAGAAACCTCACTTTAGTGTTTCCTTTCAGTTTATTGTAGTACGTTTACTTGTGCCTGGGTGAAAGAAATTAAAGATAATATGCTTTTAATAGTAGACTTTTAACAGTGATGAGAAGGGATTGTAAAAATCTTTTAATAACTAAAGTTTAACTAGTTACAGTGTGGTAGTGTATCTAAACTTAAAATTTAAAAATGAGTTAGGCATTTTCCTATTATAGAAAGAAGGGTTTTCTAAATTTATCTTTTCTAAGTAATTGTCAGTGTAATTTTTATGAATATAAACATAATGTGCCCCTCAACAGTTAGCTATGAGTGAGAAGAAAGTAACTTCGTTTTGAGTGGAATTTGTCCTATGAAAATGGATATTTGGAAGTATTTACATTGTTTTCCCACTCTGTTTCTGGAAAGGATGTGTCAATTTAAAAAGTGCTTATCCTTTGAAAAAAAGAGGGACAGAATTTCAAATCCATTATTTTTTTCAAGGAATTATATTGAATTTTGAATTTATTTTTAAAAACAAAGCAGCATTTTATAATAAAGTTTGTAAGAAAAACTGGAAAATTATACCTGAATTTTGGCAAAGCCAACATATCTCATCTTACAGTTGAATTTATATGTGTTTGTATATTCCTCTTTCTAATCCATTATGACATTAAAACTGAACTTAGACCTTCTGATTTCTGTTTCACAAAGTTCTTAAGCCAGGATTAAAAAAATGCACATTCATTCACGTTCCTTTCAAGTAGGGAAAAAATCAATCAAGAAGAGAGTGGGCTTCTTTGGTAGCTCAGTGGTAAAGAATCTGCCTGCCAATGCAGGAGGCAGGCACAGCGTGGGTTTGATCCCTGGTTTGGGAAGATCCCCTGGAGTGGGAAATGGCAACCCACTCCAGTATCCTTGCCTGGAAAATCCCATGGACAGAAGAGTCTGGTGGGCTATAGTCCATGGGATCTCAAAGAGTTGGACGTGACTAAGCAGACACACACACACAAAGAAGATAGTACAAAAGGTTTTTTGTATCAGTATAAAAATTTTAAAAATTATTTTTTACCTCCTTTTCTATTTTTTTTTAACAGATTAGTATTCAGTAGTCCATATATAATTTATGCATTAACATGGCTATGACCTGACTACTTATTTTTTACTGATAGGAATGTGTAATCTGAGGTTTGGAGATCATTAATCCAGATTATTGTCTGCTATTACAGGGGAGAAATTTGAACTCTGCATCATTAATTAAGTGGTTTTGCCTGGAGGGCCCCTGTTCTGTTAGCTGTGTGAAGTTTGAGCTCACAATGACTCTTTATTCAAAGTAATTTGTATTTCACCAAGACTGTAAAGTTTAGTCAGATATTTTCTGCTTCAGTCTCTTTCTGTTCTCTTCTGAGCCTCCAGTGACATGTTCATTAGACTTTTTGATACTGTCACATGTGTCCTGGAGCCTATTCGTTTAATTCAATTTTTATTCTCCCTGTTCTTCAGATTGGATAATTTATACTGATACCTACATATTTGGGCTTCCCAGGTGGCCAGTGGTAAAGAGTCTGCCTGCCAATGCAGGAGATGAAGGAGACACAGGTTTGATCCCTGGTCAGGAAGATCCCCTGGAGTAGTAAATGGCAACTCACTTCAGTATTCTTGCCTGGAAGATCCACAGTCCGTGGGGACACTAAAGAATCTAACATGACTTAGCTGCTGCTGCTGCTGCTAAATCACTTCAGTCGTGTAACAACCTGTATATTTACTGATTATTTCCTCTGTCAGCTCTATTCCACAAATGAACCTGTCCAAGTTCAACATGTTTTTCAATAGATCTTTCACTTCTGAGACTTCTCTGTTGAGAACCTTTGTCTTGCCATTCATTTTTCACTTTGTTACCTTTGCTTTACTTCGGGAAGATTATTTATGATAGCTGCTTTAAAATCTTTGAGAATTCCAACATCTAGTCATCTTGTGGGCATCTGTTTGTTGTCCTTTTATTTCACCACATTTGCCTGGTTCTTGTTTGTTAAGTAATTTTGAATTGGTCTTAAATTTGGTGAATGTTCTGTTGGGATCTTGAGTTCTGCTGTATTCCTTGGAGAAAGTTGATTTTTTGTTTTAACACGTAATCAGCCTGGCTCGCATCAGACCATGGGTTTGTCTTGCTTTCTGTGTGTGATGATTTCAGTGTCGGTTCAGTTTTCAGGACTTTGCTTTGCTTCTTTGGGTCTGCCTCGTGTACCTGGGCCACTCGGGGGTTAGCCTGAGTCTTGATCAGTTAAATTCTCAGAGCCTTTGCTTTGCTGGCTTCAGTCTGTCACTTGCATTGCTCAGGGATGAGTCTGAGACCTGTGTGGATTCATAACAGGCTTTCTCCTTTCTGTGCCTCCTGCACCATCTGCAGCCTATCCCAGTTTGTCTGGCTTAAAAGACAAGGTTTCTATCAGTATTTTAGCTACACCTTCCATTACTCTGCTGTGCAGCTTCCTCAGGGTAGGGTCAAGGCTTGCTTTTAATTTTTATTATTTTTAATTAATTAAAAAAATTTATTTTTTGGTGGGATCCTAGTTCCCAATCAGGGGTCGAACTTAGGCCTAGACAGTGAAAGCTCATAGTCCCAAACGCTGGACTGTGAGGGCATTCCTAAGACTTACTTTTTAAATATTCAGTTCAGTCGCTTAGTCATGTCCGACTCTTTGTGACCCTATGGACTGAAGCACGCCAGGCTTCCCTGTCCATCACTAACTCCCAGAGCTTACTCATATCCATCCAGTTGGTGAGGCCATCCAACCATCTCATCCTCTGTCATCCTTTTTTCCTCCTGCCTTCAGTCTTTCCCAGCATCAGGGTCTTTTCAAATGAGCCAGTTCTTTGCATCAGATGGCCAAGTGTTGGGAGTTTTCACTTCAGCATCAGTTCTTCCAGTGAATATTCAGGGTTGATTTCCTTTAGGATCGACTAGTTGGATCTCCTTGCAGACCAAGGGACTCTCAAGAATCTTCTCCAGTATCATGGTTCAAAAGCATCAATTCTTTGGCACTCAGCTTTCTTTATAGTCCAGCTCTCACATCCATACATGACTACTGGAAAAACCATAGCTTTGACAAACCAACATTTATCAACAAATGTTGCTGTGGTATATATATATAAAGTAGCCTTTAAGAATAATTCAGCCGCATTCTAAGGCTTGATCCTTTGGGATCTTTCTCAAAGTCGTGGCTCTTCAAGGTCTTTCTGCTCTGATGAGAATTCAGACTCCCCCAGTGCTGTGTAATCTGTTAGAATTGTTTACAGTCCACAGGAGTGGTTCTCCTGGCGGTGTTCTGAGTCTCCCACTGTGCTTGTGCAGCTCGGTATTCATCTGTGAGCTCACAGGGACCATTGCTTAGATTTCTGGAGCAGTTTCTCAGGCAGTCTTCTCCTCTGGTGCCACACTCCTTGGATTCTGGCTGCCTCAGTCACCCTGAATTCTGATTTATGTGTCTTCAGCTTTTGAGATAGTCTTCTTAGCTCAGTTTAAAAAAAAAAAAAGGTGTCATCATTTTTCACCTTTTTGAAATTTGTGTTCTGCTTGGGTTCTCTTTCCCCATTTATAGTTTAAAAAGTGCCTCTAGGCACAAGGTTGGCAGAAATCTTACTTTGCTCACTTCTCTCAGGGATCACAGGCTGATTCTGCCTGTCCAGTGTCTAGAAATAGTTGCTTAACTATACTTTGTTTAGTTTTCTGTTGTTTTGGGTAAGAGGTTAAATCCAGTATTGGTTACTCTGTCATAACCAATGGGATTTGTGTTTTCCCATTTTCTTTTTTACTGTAACAACTTATTAAATAGATTTGTGCTGCATATCAAATTAACCCCAAATATTGACGCTTAACAAAAATACACGAAATTTCATACCATTACAGTGCCTCAGCAAGTTCGAGAATCTCAGCATCTAGTCCAAGTATGGGTGAGACTCCTTAGGAGCAGTTTCTTAAGTAACACTTTCTGCGCACAGTTCCTCTCGCTTTGTAAACTTGTAAAGCTAGAGACAAGTTATCTGTTCTCACTCTAACATATGATGGTGAACTATTCTGAATAACTGTGTCATACATTCATGTTTAAAAAAGCAGAGGGGAATGCACAAGGGAGCCGCTAGTCTGTAGTATTGAAATTCAGACAGGTGTGGAAAGTTCCTTGGTTGAGTCTCAAACTGGGAATGATTTTCCAGGGCTCTTGATTTGCTCTCTAGGTTCTTTGTTCTCCCATCTGAATCATGTTCCCTTTTCCAGAAAGATAGAGTATCTTTATAGCTGAGCAGAAGCCTCAGCTTGCTTCCTACCAGTAAAATTCTGGGAGTCCAAAGACCTCTGCCCTCACACTCCCCTGTCTCTAGCTTCCTCAGTCCAAGCTGGCAGTGTTCCTGCGTATATACCTCTTTTGTGAGTTTCCTGTGAATCTTCTTGGGGTTCACTCAATTGGAGAAAGCCTTACCTATAAATATTTCCTAGATTCTAGATGTGGATTTGTTAAGGAGATTTGACTGTACCTAATTGTAGGAGTCAGTTAAACTCTCTAGTTTAAGTAAGGCTCTTGTCTTTGTGTCTGATTCTGGAGTTCGAAGTTCATGAGGCAATGGTCAGGAAGAGAAGATGAAAGTGAAGTAGAGGAGACCAGGGGTAAGCTGGAGCCCACAGGTGCAAGCTGGAGCCCTGAAGGACAGGCTGCGACCCTGGCAGGTCTGGCTTGTTGCCTCTGAGCTTGTTGGTGTGAGTGTCTTGCAGAATTTGGGTTCTTTTGCTATGAAGCCTGACCGGTACATCTGGTCCAGAAGTGTAAGAAGTGGAAAGACAGTGAAGGGGAGGGTGGGGCAGTGGTCGGCCCAGCTGCTGTATCGCACCCTGGAGATGAGCTGTCAGATAAATGAAAGTGTGTGTGAGCTCCAAAGTGGCTGTTACCTCGCTTCCAGCCTCCATATTTCCCATAAGCATCTCCTGTGGTTACTCAGCTAGCTACAAAGGGATTGGAATTTTGGGGAGTGTAGCTTGGCCTCACCAAGTCAACACATTACAGTGCCACTCCCAGTCAGACTGGAGAAGGGAATGGCAACCCACTCCAGTATTCTTGCCTGGAGAATCCCAGGGACCAGGGAGCCTGCCAGCCTGTAGTCCATGGGTTACAAGAGTTGGACATGACTTAACGACTAAACCACTAGTTAGATATGTAAGTTGTTTGTTGCTATTTGTACAAATAATACTGTAACTTAACTAGTATGTATAGTGATTTAATTATTTTGGTTTATTGGGATAGATTTCTTTAAGTCCAGTTGCTGGATAAAATGATATGAATTTTACCTTAAGGCTTTTGAGACTTTTATAAATATATTTCATTCCAGAATGTTTGTGAGTGTTAGTCATTCAGTTGTGTCTGACTCGTCACGACCCCTTGGACTGTAACCCACAGGCTCCTCTGTCTATGGGATTCTCCAGGCACGAATACTACAGTGGGTTGCCATTCCCTTCTCCAGGGGATTTTCCTGACCCACGGATCGAACCTGGGTCTCCTGCATTGTAGGCAGATTCTTTACTATCTGAGCCACCAGGGAAGCCCAGAATTTCATTCCAGAATGCTTGTATTAATAGATAATCTCATGATGGTTATTGGCTTTACTGTGTCATTGCATACATATATATAGTATGCTTATATTCATATGTCTTTTTTGTATCATCCACTCCATTCAGGTAGATGCAAAGACCAGAAGTGATTGAAGAATGGTCTGTTTTCATTTTTTTTTTTTTTTGGTATTTAAGACATTTTTATGCCTTTTTTTTTTCCCTACGAATAATATGTTTTTGGTTCTAGGAGGTTTTTTTTTTTTTAAGTACTTGTATATATCTCATTGTTAATTCTCCTCATGAAACATGAATATGATCCCAAATCAATGTATGCCTCTTGTATTAATATTTGATCTTGTGCTTGGTTGCTGCTTGATTTTTGCTGGTTAATAGATTCATTTGCAGTGATCCATACTTGCATTCTTCTCTTCTAAACTTTTCTTCATTGCTGATACTTAAAAGCATTTCTGGTTAATTTTTATTTTAGAGCTATTGAAGATTGATTGGAGCTGTCATATTTCAGTGTGGGCAGGGTAAATTCAGTCAGTGCTCTCATTTTGGATAATGAAGTTTTCACTTCTCTTTTGGAGGATTGTATGAGGTAGATGTAAAGATAACTTCCATTAATGTTAATATTTTCAAGCACAATATTCTTTATATAAGTTAACTTAAAAATGTTAGAAAACATAAGGGCCCATAATATACAATCTGAGTAATGTGAGTTTCACCTTCGTCTTTTAATTTGTAAATACTTAAGTGTGTTTCTTTAAAAGATAAAGACTTTTAAAAAGTGAGTCATACCACAGCATTATTATCATTCTTAGAGCACTTCACCAAGTATTCTGAATTCAAAATTTCCTCGTGTTTTATTAGTATTTTTTTTTGTTTTAAATATGGTTGGTTTATTTGAATCATGAACCAAATAATGTGCATACTTCATTTGGTGTATGTGTCTCTTAAATATTTTTGAATCTATTGGTTGCCCTTACCTCCCTGTTTTCTTGCTGTTTTTCTTTTTTCAATAGAATTGGGTCTTTTTTTTTTTTCTTCTTCTATAGAATTTTCACAGTTGGGGTTATTTTCTGTAAATTGGTCAAGGCTTGATTAGCTTCAGTTTTGTTTTGTTTTTGTAATGAGAATTGTTTCTAGAAGCATTGCATCAGGAAGTGCTTAAGATCTAACATGTCTGTTTCTGTGATGTTAAGATTGGTGAGTATGAGATTGCAAATCCAGTGGGTTTAGATATTAACTTGATTTTCTGGTCCCATCACTTCATGGGAAATAGATGGGGAAACAGTGTCAGGCTTTATTTTAGGGGGCTCCAAAATCACTGCAGATGGTGACTGCAGCCATGAAATTAAAAGACGCTTACTCCTTGGAAGAAAAGTTATAACCAACCTAGATAGCATATTCAAAAGCAGAGATATTACTTTGCCAACAAAGGTCCATCTAGTCAAGGCTATGGTTTTTCCAGTGGTCATGTATAGATGAGAGAGTTGGACTGTGAAGAAAGCTGAGCGCCAAAGAATTGAGGCTTTTGAACTGTGGTGTTGGAGAAGACTCTTGGGAGTCCCTTGGACTGCAAGGAGATCCAACCAGTCCATTCTGAAGGAGATCAGTCCTGGGTGTTCTCTGGAATGAATGATGCTAAAGCTGAAACTCCAGTACTTTGGCCACCTCATGGGAAGAGTTGACTCATTGGAAAAGACTCTGATCCTGGGAGGGATTGGGGGCAGGAGGAGAAGGGGATGACAGAGAATGAGATGGCTGGATGGCATCACTGACTCGATGGACATGAGTTTGAGTGAACTCTGGGAGTTGGTGATGGACAGGGAGGCCTGGTGTGCTGGGATTCATGGGGTCGCAAAGAGTTGGACATGACTGAGCAACTGAACTGAATTGAACTCTTATTTTCAAGTTCCCTTGAACTTTTCACTTTTTTAACTGAATGTCTTTAGTAGTCATTAGTAACTATTACTTAAATCCATTATTTCATCAGTGGCTCCAAATGTTGGTGATCTCAATTTGTCATTTCCACATTCTCTAGCTGGAATTTTTTGTAATGAATTTCTGTTCCAAAAGAAAAAAAAAAAAAAACAGGGTAAATGCTTGATTCTTTCCCTTTGTTTTACATATTTCCAAATAATGTATTGGTTTCTTTAAAGGGAATTGATTAATAGCTTTTATTTGGCAAAAATTCACAGAGAAGTTTTCATTCAGACATCTTTTCATCTTAAGTATCATCACATAGTTGTGAGAACAGAGTTATTACCAGTTCTTATTCTTTGTTATAAAAAGTATTGATTTATACATTTTGCTTCTTTTGAAATCGTAATGTAGAACAAAAAGATTAAAGTTGGTAAGACCAATTATTGATACATTTTCAAAAATACAATTTTTTTGTACTGTAAGTTTGTCAGTCCTTTTAACAGTATAAGAAGATACTTGATCAAACTATTAACTTACAGAAAGTGAGTCCGTGTAATCTGAACTAAGAGAGAATTTGATACCGAAGCGCTTCAGTGAGTGTATATTGCTATTGGATGAAATTTCAGGTCGGAAATAATTACATTGTTTGGTGTCAGGCGGTCAAGTTAGTATATTCTATTTGATTGCTTTTGGAAAATGAGCTTTTATTTTACATAAGCGGGTCAGAGAAACATTAGCAAAATTTGCTTTAAAGTGCTTATTTTTCTTTGGGAAATTCCTATATATTAAATGCACAATATTAGAACATTTTTTTTGAAAAAAGCATCTCTTCTGACCTTTTTTTAAATAGAAAATTTGTTATTGGCCACAAGGAAGGGTCAGTTTCTGTTACTTTACAGAGTTGTTGTTGCTGTTTAGTCACTAAGTCACGTCTGACTCTTTTGCGTCTGCATGGACTGTAGCCTGCCAGGCTTCTCTGGGATTTCCCAGGCAGGAAGGAACACTGGACTGGGCTGCCATTTCCTTCCTTCAGGGATCTTCCCCACCCAGGGATCAGACTTGGCTCTCCTGCTTGGCAGGTGGGTTCTTTACACTGAGCCATCAGGGAAACCCTACAGAGTTGGCTAAACCTATCCAAACACCTGGCTTGTCTTGTTTAATCCTGATGTACTGTTATCTTTTTTTTTCCCCACCAGTTTATTTTGCTTCTATTCAACTCTTCTGTAATGTTTGTTTTGTATTTGTCATTGAGAATCATTTTTTAGTTCTCATTTGTTGAAGCTATTTGAATACTGACTTAACTATTATTCCTGTTTATTTAAACCATTGGCTTTTTGACATATATGTTCAAAATTTGACATTTTCAAAGATTTACTGTCAGGCTTTTACAGAGTAGCCTGACTTTTGAAAGCCAGTGCCAGGGCTGATTTTATATTACTTCAAATGCCCATGAGATGGTGCTCATTTCTCTCATTTGATCGTGTGATGTTTTATAAGATGTTTATAAGAGAATCTATAAATATATTCTATAAACTTCTAACTTTCTTAATTATTATGGTATGGAGGTACATTATGCCAGTATGGTATAAATCTGTTATTCATCGTAGTCTAATCATATTTATATATTTCTTCCGTAGTCTGTTGGCTAATATGTTGGTTTGCTGTAAGTCTTCAAATGAATGATACCTTTGATGCATCTCCATTAAAAAATATATTTATTTTATATTGGAGCATAGTTGATTGGCAGTGTGTTAGTTTCAGTTATAGCAAAGAAATTCAGTTATACATATACAAGTATCTATCCTTTTAAAAATTCTTTTCCCATTTAGGTTATTACAGAATGTGGAGCAGTAGTCCCTGTGTTATACAGTAGGCCCTTGTTGGTTATCTGTTTTTTTAAATAAAAATAGCCGTGTGTACATGTCAGTCTGAAACTGCCGCCACCCTTCCCCCCTGGTAACCATAAGTTTTCTAAGTTTGTGTGTCTGTAACTTGTAAATTCTTTTCCCGTTTATCTTTGGGCTAAACCAGTAGTAATTCTTGTAAAACATAGATGAGACTTAGAGCTCTTACTTTTTCCACTTGCTCCAGCTGTTTGCTAAGTAAATTTCAGTATATCTTATGATTAGAAAGAGAAGGATGTTTTGTGATCTAGGTTCTCTAAACGGAGAGCATTCTACTAGTTTTTTGACCTCTATGTTTTTTTAACTTTTAATACTTTATTTACTTGTTGGCTTTGTTGGCTGTGCTGGGCCTGTATTGCCGTGTGCAGGCACACAGTTGCGGCGAGCAGGGGCTTCGCTGTTGCAGAGCAGTCTTTTCCTTGGGAGGCTTCTCCTTTAGGGCGCAGGCCCGCCGTGCACAGGCTTCAGTGGTTGCGGTGTGTGGGCTCAGGAGTTGTGGCTTTGAGCTCTGAAGCACAGGCTCAGTGGTTGCAGTCTCAGCTGTCCTGCATGTGGAATCTCCCCGGACTAGGGGTTGAACCTGTGTCCCCTGCATTGGCAGGAGGACTCCTATCCACTGTACCACCAGGGGAGTCCTGACCTTTATTTTTTCAATCTATGTTTTAGTAAGAGCTGAGGAACAGAGTGTATTTCTACATTTTTACCCTTGTCCCAACTATCCCTTTTGAATTATTGAACTTTTATTAAAGTTGTGTTGTATTGAGTTAGAGAAGGTAAACATGGTCTGCATGAGGTAGAAAGAACTGCATAGCGATAACGTCATGAAGAGGATCAAACCCCTGAAAGAGTCTGGCCTGCCTTACATCACGATCCTACCACTGAACAATCCCTGTATCTGATAGCATGTGACATTTTGATTGCCTGACCTGTGTTCCAGACCACTGTGTGAAACTGGGCACCGTGACTGACATCGCTCTCAGGACTGTGTGAAGTCAGGAAAGAATTCCCCTGAAGAACCAGAGGAAGGGGGATATGAAAGCATGTTTGCCAGAGAAAGATGTTAGTAATTCTGAATAAATACATCACCTTCAAGGGTTGCTGCAAAAATAAAATAAGTGAATAAGTGAGCACACTTAAAGATATGCTGTATATTGTACAGTTTTTTTAACAGTTGTGAATTTTTTTTTTTTTTGAGAGACAGTATCCTGGATGGAATCAGAGGGATTTCAGTGTGATTCCTAAATGTGTCACTTCTTAGGTCTGTGATGTTGGGCAAGCCATATACTCTTTCTGATCTAGTTTCTGTGCCTGTGAAATGAGATAATGCTACCATTTGTATAGAGTTGTTGTTAGAATCTGGGAATAATGCCTGACATGTGGTTCTTTCTACATTTTCCTTCTCAGTTTACAGTCCTGGTGGCCGTAGGACTCATGTTAAGATAATTAACAATCCAAAGCAGCGAGTGTGAACTGTGCATGCTTTGCAATAGTCAGGGTCTAACCTGAGTGGGGTTAGAGTGGGGAATCATTACTTCCTTTTGGTTTCATCTGGATATACCTTTGCAGAAGTGAGAATTGAGCTTTGAAGGGTGAACAAGGATAAGGAAGTAGAACTTTAAAGCTTGTTCTTGTTACAAATGTAGTCTGGACTGGCTCGATCACTAAGATTATATGCAGACAGAATGGACGCTGAGGCTTTTTTAGATTTTTTTGGGGTAGGCCAAGTGATAGAAAATTCATTCTGTGTGTAATGAGCCACAATGACTTTTATGCAGGAATTATTACATGATTAAAATGCTTGATACCGTGGTAATAACATAATGTTATTGGAATTTCTGAATTAAATTGCATTATTTTTCAGTGAGACTTTTTCTCATGTAGTTAATATTTTACTGATTTTAATTCCTGTTTATACAGATTAGATTAGGCTTTCATTGAAAATCAGTGTTTAGTTGATATTTTCGTTTACTAAGTGAATAGTAGATCTGAAATAGCTAATAGGATCTAGATGAAGGCTTATGTTTCTGTCTTGTTTGGATTTCAGGGCTGTGAGCTAGTCTCTAGCTTCAGCCTGAGATTTCTGATGGCAGAATGCTGTGGAAGTCATTTAAATATTAATTCTTGCCAAAGCTGTCTAATTTTAACCTTGGTCTTTGTACATGTTTGTTTATACTGGTAGAAAATGTACTGTAATAGATGCTTTGGGAAATAACTGGTACATTGACTTTAATGTGCTTTTGTTTGGGAGTGTTTGTTAATTCTGTTAAATATTTCAACTTTTAGCACTGCTTACCTTTCTGGTTTTATAATGTGTTAAGCTGTAGGAGACTCCTGGTTTAGCGTTAGCCAGTTTGTACAATTAAGAATGAAATATCTACATACGAGCCAGAAGGAGCTGAGCTGGGTCTTGGCTTTGCTGTGCGGGTTTCCTCTGGCTGCAGTGAGCAGGGGCTCCCCTGTGCCGTGTCCCCCAGGCCTCTCAGTGCGGTGGCTCCTCTTGTGGCGGCTCTAGAGTACGGGCTCTGGAATCCACAGGCTTTAGGCTCATGGGCTTAGTTGCCCCGAGGTATGTGAAATCTTCTCGAACCAGGGAGCGAACCCGTGACCCTGCATTGGCAGGTGGATTCTTAAACACTGTACCACCAGGGAAGTCCAAGGCTTAGTTAGTTAGCATTTTTGAGAATAAGATACAGAAATACCATTAGGATATTTTGCTTTTAATGGATTTATTTTAAAATAGCTGATTCATTAAATTCTCCTTCCCTATCCACCTTCCTCCACAACCTCCAGTTTGCATTTTCTGTTCTTTGAGGGTGAAACATCCCACATAATGCCAAGACGAAAAAGAAAATGAAGATGGGCCATGTGTTAAAGACCGCCTTTACTGATGGTAAGAGGGTAGCTGGTTGTAGTAGCTAATTCAGGCTGAGTGATCTGTGGAGTGGTATTTTTCCGAGATTTTATTGGCTATCAAATACATAACTGTTTTTGTGTTTGTTTAATACTTTATGTAGGTAATACGTTAACAGTACAAAAAAGTCAGTATAATGGCTTACTTCACTCCCACGTCTGTGCCACATTTTCAACAGCTTATCCCTGCCAAATCCTCTCTCACTCAAAATTAAGTCAGTCACTGCTAAGGGAAACCCGAAAAATAGCTATTATTATCATCTTAAACCTCCTTCCAAATTTTCTATAGGTTTTTATAAACAAATATAAAATTCTTATATGTTTAATATCTTTTCAAATGTATATTTCCAAGTTATATACATGCAGAATTGAAAAAAGTGGTCTTACAGGAATATTTTAATATGTAGTTATTTCCTTGTTTTAATCTCTTATTTTTTTTCATTATGATTAGAACCTTTACATGAGATCTAGCCTTTTTTAAGTGTCAAATATAGTAATATTAACCATAGGTGCAAAGTTGTACAGCAGATCACTGGAACTTATTCGTGCTGATAATTGAGACTTTATTCTCATTCACTAGTGACAGCCCGTTTCCCCTTTTCCCTAGCTCCTGATAACCACCATTCTACTCTCTGATTCTTACTTTTACTATTTTAGATACTTCATTTAAGTGAAATCAGGAAGTATTTGTCTTTCTCTGACTACCTTATTTCCCTTAGCATAGTGTCCTCAAGATTCATTCATGTTGCAGTATTTCCTTCTTTTTATAAGACTGAATAATACTCCATTGTATTTATATACTGTATTTTCTTTATCCATTCATCTATATATGGACATTTAGATTCTTTCCATATCATGGCTATTTGAATAGTGCTGTATTGAACATTGGAGTGCTAGAATCTCTTCTAGCTCCTGATTTCAGTTCTTTTGAATACATACTTAGAAGTGAGATTGCTGCTGCTAAGTCGCTTCAGTTGTGTCCGACTCTGTGCGGCCCCATAGACGGCAGCCCACCAGGCTCCCCTGTCCCTGGGATTCTCCAGGCAAGAACACTGGAGTGGGTTGCCATTTCCTTCTCCAATGTATGAAAGTGAAAAGTGAAAGTGAAGTCGCTCAGTCGTGTCTGACTCCCAGTGACCCCATGGAGTGCAGCCTACCAGTCTCCTCCGTCCATGGGATTTGCCAGGAGATTGCTAGGTCATATGTAATTCCATTTAAAAAATTTGAAGAATTTCCTTATTGTTTTCCATAGTTGCTCCACCATTTTTCATTTCGATCCACAGTGTACAAGGATTTCAGTCTACATCCTTGACAGTACTTGTTTTTTTGGGTAATAGCTATCCTTTTACACATAAGGTGATGTTTCTTTGTGGTTAAAAAAATTTTTTTTTTTTTCCACTGCATTGCACTATATGTTGGATCTTAGTTCCCTGACCAGGGATAGAACCTGCAGTGGAAGCATGGAGTCTTAACCACGGACCACCAGGGAAGTCCCTCTTTATAGTTCTGATTCTAGTTTCCCTGATGGTTAGTGAGGTTGAGCATCTTTTCATATAACTGCTGGTCATTCGTATGTCTTCTTTGTGGAAATGTCTGTCAAGTCTTTAGCAGATTTCTTAATTGGATTATTTTTGCTATTGTGTTGCAGGTGTTTCTTATGTATCTTGGAAATCAATCTCTTGTCTGCTTTATACTTTGCAAATATTTTCTCCCATTCTGTAGCTTTTTATTTTGTTTATTGTTACTGTCTCTGTCTGGAAATGTTTTCGTTGATATATTCCTTCTTGTTTATTTTTGCTTTTGTTTCTGTGCTTTTGGTGTCAAGTCCAAAATACCATTGCTGAGATCTAGAGCTTTTACCCTAGGTTTTCTTCTAGGAGTTTATTGGTTTCAGATCTTAAGATTGAGTCTTAAATCCACTCTGAATTGGTCTTTGTGTTTGGTGTAAACGTGGTGTCTGGTTTCAGCATGTGGATGTGCGGATCCCCCAGCACTGTTTGTCGAGGAGACTGTCCTGTATCGGTGTCTTTGTTGAACATCAGTTGATCACATCTGCATGATTTATTTGTGGGCTATTTTGTTCCATTGGTTTATGTGTCTTTTAAAACGTTAGTATCATATGGTTTTGATTACAGTAGCTTTGAGATGTAGTTTGAAGTCAGGAAGTGTCATGCCTCAAACTTGGTTTTTCTTTCTCAAGATGGCTTTGACTATTTTTGTGTTTCCGTTTGAGTTTTAAGTTTATGTTTTTCTATTTCTATGAAAAATGCCATTCATAGGAATTGCATTGCATTTATGCTTTGAGTAGACTGGACATTGTAACAATATTCCTGCAGTCTATGAACATGAATATCTTTCCATTTATTTGCATCTTCTGCAATTTTTGTCATCAGTATGACCTTGTTCTTACAGTTTTCAATGTACCAATCTTTCATTTTTTGGAGTCAGTTTATTCCTAAATATTTTATTCTTTCATTTGCTATTATAAATGGGATTGTTTCTTAATGTCTTTTTAAGGTACTTGTTAGTGTATAGATGTGCAGTTGAATTTTTTTAATGTCACTTTTGTACAGCAACTTTATTGAGTTCATTTAGTTTAGCTGTTTTGTGGTGGTGGTTTTCAGATCTTCTGTAGGATCACGTCATCCACAGAGAGAGAATTGTATTTCATCCTTTCCAGTTTGGATGGTTTCTATTTGTTTTACTTGCCTAATTATCCTAGACTAAGCCTCTAGTAATTGTGTTGACTGGTGGTGAGAGGAGACACCCTTGCCTTCTTCCTGATCTTAAAGGAAAAGTTTTCAGCTTTTCACCATTGAGTGTGATCTTAGCTAAATTGATTTGTCATGTATGGCTTTTGTTATGTTGAGGCACATTCCTTTTATATCTAATTTATTGAGTTTTTATCATGAAAGGATGTATAATTTTGTCAGATACTTTTTCCTGCATCTATTGAGGTGATCATAGTTTTTTTTCCTTCATTTTGTAAATGTGGTATTTAATGGTTTGCATCCCAGGTATAAATCTGACATAATCATGATGTGTAATTCTTTTAAAACACTGTTGACTTCAGATTGCTAGTCTTGTTATGGATTTTTGTATCTATGTTCCTGAGGAATCAGTTCAGTTCAGTTGCTTAGTTGTGTCTGACTCTTTGCAACCCCATGAACTGTGGCACACCAGGCCTCCCTGTCCATCACCAACTCCCAGAGTCTACCCAAACTCATGTCCATTGAGTCGGTGATGCCATCCAGCCATCTCATCCTCTGTCGTCCCCTTCTTCTCCTGCCCTCAATCTTTCCCACCATCAGGGTCTTTTCAAGAGGAATACTGACCGGAAATTTTCTTTTTATGTAGTGTCCATGTCTGTCTTTGATATCAGGGTAGTGGTGGCTGTATAAAGTGGATTTGGAGTGTTCGTACTTCTTCAGTTTTGGGGATGAGTTTGAGAAATAGTGGTATTAATTCTTTAGTATTTGGTAGAATTCATCAATGAGGCCATCTGGTCCTGGGTTTTTGTTGTTGGGAGATTTTGATACTGATTTGATCTCTTTACTCATTATGAGTATGTTTAAATTTTCTATTTCTTCATGATTCAGTCTTGGTAGGTTTTAGATTTCTAAGAATTATCCATTTCTTCCAGGTTTTCCAATTTGTGGACATATAGTAAGTCATAGTAGTTCTTTTGTATTTTTTTAGTTACATGGTAGTTCTTATGACCCTTTATTACTGTGTAACCAGTTGCAGCCTCTCTCTTCTTTCAGTTCTGATTTTATTTCGGTTTTAACTTTTTTTCCAAGTCAAGCTAAAGTTTTGTCAATTTTACATTTTCAGAATACCAGCTGTTAGTTTCGTTGATCTTTTCTGTTATCTTTCTAGTATAATTTATTTCTTTTCTGCTCTGATCTTTACTTTTTCCTTTTTTCTACTAATTTTGGGCTTTTTTCCCAAGCTCTTTGAGGTATAAAATTAGATTTTTTTCATTTGAGATATTTCTGTTTTCTTAAATACATTTTGTTGCTACAAATTTCCTTCTAAGAACTGCTTTTGCTACATCACATAACTTTCGGTTTGTTGTAGTTCCATTATTGTTTTCCTTCGTTTTTAATTTCTCTCTTGGTTTCTTCTTTAGCCCATCGCCACTCAGTGGTGCAGTGCTGCCTCTCTGCATACGTGTGAATTTTGCCATTTTATGCCCATTCTTGATTTATAGTTTCATACCATTGTGGTTGGAAAATATACTTTATATGGTTTAAGACCTCTTAAATTTGTTAAGACTTGTTTTGTGGCCAGAAACATGATCTGTCCTAGAGAATATTCCGTGTGCCCTTGAGAACACTTACTCTGCTGCCGTGGTCGCAGTGGTGTGTATTTATTTGCTGGGTCTGTTTTGTCTGTAAGTATAATTCAGGTCCAGTGTTTCCTTATTGATTTTCTGTTCATACTTTGTTTTGTTTGGAAGTTTATCAAGAATTTAAAATCATGTGTAGTTGGAGTACAAATAGAGTATGAGTATCCAATGCACTTTTTAATCTGTGTGCTTGGTTTTGTGATTTGTATAGATTTATATAGATGCTTTATTTAGGTGGTCATTAACAAAGGTGTGTATATTAAAAATATATTTTAAATTATTTTTGTTTCTCCTTTATTTTGCTAAGGTTACTGTGTAGTTTTTTTATTGTTGTTTTCTTGCTCAGTTTTATGGGAAAAAAAAATCTTGATTATTTTGATTGGTCTTAGGGCACATGCTCGCCTCTACATTAATCATTGTGATTGGAAGAATGGGGAACTATATGTGCTGGGCCTGAGCTTGGGTCTTCTCTATGGCCTGGTATGAGGTATTGTGACTTTAATGCCTGGAGAATGCTGTGAATGGAAGGAAATTAAATGAAGAGTGAGTGCAGTACAGACAGAAACAACAGATGTCTATTACAGGGGACATTTATTTAGGTTGTTTCCAGTTTATCCCTCTATTGTTAAAGCTTTTTTCGCAAGTGATAAGTCTTCCTACTTAAGAGTGTTAGTGTCAAATTATTAAAAGATTGTAAAACTCCATCTTTTGTGGGTAAAAGTTAGTAATACAGAGCTTTCCTCTATGTATTCTAAATTTTGCTGTTCCTCAAAATAGTATGTGGAGTCTTCAAATTATGAACTATGAAACTTAACAGCATATTTTAAAACAGTTTGAAAACATTGAGACAGTGGTAATAGAACTAGTCTTGTTAAAGTTGTAAGAAATCTTAAAATGTCTGTGATGCTGTGGTTTTAAACAGTTATAAACATACAATCAAACTCAGATACTAAAGTAATTGATTTGATTATAGACTGTATGACATTTTGCTGTCATTTTTATATCCTATAATGTTTCGAGTCTGAGTAATGTAAGTCTAGTGAACCTGTAACTGGTTGTCCCACAGTGACATATTTCTGATTTTTAAAATATGTCATTGCTGTAAATCACTAGTTTGCTAGATTGAACTAGCAAGCTGTTAAAGAACATGGCAATATTTACTGTAGATAAATGCAAATTTAAAAAGGTTCTGTGTATGAAGGTTTAAATGATTATTAGCCTTCAGTGCACATATGAATCTGAAGTTATGTAATGGATTAAGAAAATTTCATTTCCTGTTTGAAGGTTTGAATTTGCATATTTATTCTATAATGCAAGTATTTGATCTAAATCTGTAGGATATGGACTTAGATCAAATAGATCAAATGTGTGATATCAATATATGATTAATCATTTTTTGGTATATTATATGGCAGGCCTTTTAGTTATAGTGCAAGTAATTAAATATTATATCAACATTTTTTTTTCGTTGACTGGAGTGGGGAAGTAGGGAGAGCTAAAGAAATTGGCACTGTGTATCTTTAGGTGACTTTGGAGTTTGTACTTACAGGACTTTCTTGAATGCCCTTTAATTTGGCTCTCATTTGTTTCAAAGAGAGGTTCCTCGAAGTTAATACATTTTTCTTTTCATTGGTAAATAATCAGACAGTTAACCTATGACAAAGTGACACCTCACATTTGTTGTTGTTTATTGTTAAGTCACTAAGTTGTGTCTGACTCTTTGCAACCCCATGGACTGCAGCACAGCAGTCTCTTCTGTCCTCTCCTGTCTCCAAAAATTTGCTCAAATTCATGTCCATCGAGTCAGTGATGCTGTCTAACCATCTCAGCCTCTGCCACCCCCTTCTCCTTTTCTTCAGTCTTTCCCAGCATCAGGATCTTTTCTAAAGAGTCAGCTCTCCACATCAGGTGGCCAAATTATTGGAACTTCAGCCTCAGCATCAGTCCTTCCCATGAACATTCAGCATTGCTCTCCTTTAGGATGGACTGGTTTGATCTCCTTGCAGTTCAAGGGACTCTCAAGAGTCTTCTCCAGCATCACAATTCAAAATCATCAATTCTTCATCCTTCAGCCTTCTTTATGGTCCAACTCTCACATCCATACATGACTACTGGAAAAACCATAGCTTTGACTATACAAACCTTTGTCAGCAAATTGATGTCTCTGCTTTTTAATACACCTCACATATAGTTGCTTGTTTTTTTTTTTAAATTAAACTTTAATTAAGATAATTAAGATTGACATACAGAGAGATTGCTTATACCATTTATTCAGTTTACCCTGATTGGAAAATCTTACAAAACTGTAATACAGTATCAACATTGATATAATCAAGATACAGAAAAGTTCCATCACGTAAGGCTCCCTGATACTGGTTGTTTATAGTCACATTTACATTGATCCTTGCTGCACCCCTCCTTAACCCCTACCAACAGCCCATCTGTTCTCCAGTTCTTGCAGTTTATCAGTTTAAGAATTTCATGTAAATGAACTCATATACTATGTAACCTTTTGTTTTCTGTTTTGGTCAGAATGTTCTCTGGAGATCCATCTGTAATAGACTGCTTTGTGTATTAGTATTTTTTAAGTGTTGAATAGTACTCCATTCTATGGCTGTACTAGTTTGTTTAACCATTTATCTGTTGGAGAACATCTAATTTGTTTCCTTGTTTTTTTGGCTCTGTTGGATAAGGCTATTATAAACATTTGTGTATAGATTTTTGTATGAACATAACATAAGTTTTCATTTCTCTGGGAAATATGCCAGGAGTGTATTTGGTACATCATATGGTTGTTGCATAGTTAATTTTTTCTCTTTTAGAAAGTGCCAAACTCTTTGACAGTGACTGAGTAGTCTTACATGTGAGTAAGCAGAGTATGAGTGATTCAGTTTCTCCACACTATTTTTTAGTTTAGCCATTGTGATGTACATGTAATGCTATCTCATTGAGGTTTTAATTTGCATTTCTCTAATGGCTAATGATGAACGTCTTTTCGTGTTCATCTGTATATCCTCTTTAGTGAAATTTGTTTCTTGTCTTTTGACAATTGGATTATTGGTTCTAGTATTCTAATGAGATTGTTTGTTTCTTTGTTGTTGAATTTTGAGTGGTTTTTAGATATTATTCCTTCATCAGATAAATGGTTTGTAAATATTTTCTTCTAGTCTGTAGATTATTTCATCCCCTTAAAAGAATCTTTTGGATTGTAAGAGTTTTTAATTTTGATAAAGCCCCGTTAATCAGTTTTCTTTTTCGTGTCTTGCTTTTGATGTCAGATCTAAGAACTCTGTGTAGTCCTATGTCCTGACAATTTCTCCTATGTGTTTTCCTAAAAGGTTTATATTTTACATTTCAATCTGTTATCTGTATTGTTAGCTTTTGTGTTAGGTGTACTTAGGTAAAGGTTCATTTGTTTGTCTATGGATATCTAATTGCTTCAGCACTATTTGTTGAAATTCCGCCATTGAATTTCTTTTGCATCTTTGTTGCAACTCAGTTGGGATATTTTTGTGGGTCTAGTTCTGGATTCTCTTCCATTCTGTTGATTTTTATGTCTGTCCTTTTGGTAGTACCTCATTGTCCAGCAATGTAAATATTGAAATCGACTGGACGAATTACTCCCACTTTATCTTTGTTTTTCAAGATTTTTTTTTTCTGCTGTTCTGGTTCCTTTGCTTTTCAGTATAAATTTTAGAATAATCTTGCTATATATGCAAATAATCTTGCTGAGATTCTGGTAGGAATTGTGTTGAATCTGTGTATCAATTGGGGGAGAATTGACCCCTATACCGTGAACACAGTATGTTTCTGAATTTATTTAGATCTTTTTTTTCCTCTCATTATCACTTGATTGTTGTCAGCATCCAAGTCTTATACATGTTTTGATTTACATCTAAAAATATTTCAAGGTTCTTTGAATGATTGTAAATAGTATTACATTTTAAATTTCCTTGTCTACATGTTTATTCCTGTGGTGGTGGTGGTGGTTTAGTTGCTAAGTCATGTCCAACTCTAGCAACTCCCTGGATTGTTGCCTGCCAGGCTCCTCTACTATGGGATTTCCCAGGCAAGGATACTGGAGTGGGTTGCTGTTTCCTTCTCCAGGGCATCTTCCCCACCTGAGGATCTTCCCTACCCAGGGATCAAATCCACTTCTATCAAACACATTTCAGGTGGATTCTTTACTGCTGAGCCACTAGGGAAGCCCATGTTTATTGCTAGTATACAGAAATGCAATTAAAAATACGGTGGCTTTTTTATTTTTTAAATAATAGCTTAATGAGGTATGATTCACATACCATAACATTTCTTCTACTTTTTTTTTTTTAAAGTAAGATTTCTTTATTTTTATTTAGAGGATAGTTGTGTTACAATGTTGTGTTGGTTTCTGCCAAATATCAACGTGAGTCGGCCATAGGTATACCTGTGTCGCCTCCCTCTTGATCCTCCTCCACCACTTTAACCATTTTTAAGTTTATATTTCAGTGGATTACAACACAGCCATCAGCACATTCATCTCCAGAAGAACTTCATCTTTCCAAACTGAAAGTCTGTAGCCGTTAAACATTAATAACATTATTAACTCTCCGTTCCCCCAATGGAGTGTTGGGAGTTTTGTGTGTGTGTGTGTGTGTTTTAATTTAGGCTTGATTTTTATTAACAGAAGACAATGTCAATGGACGAATTAGATTTTGATTCAAGAATAATTTAAGTTGCTCAGCTAAAAATTGATTTTTATATATTCAATTCAAAAACGGATGGTGAACGATAATTCTGCATACTTCCGGTATTGTTATTAGTGCTATTTGTTGTGGTTTAGTTGCTCAATTGTGTCTGACTCTCTGTGACCCCGTGGAATGTAGCCTGCCAGGCTCCTCTCTCCATGGGATTCTCTAGGCAAGAATACTGGGGTGGGTTGCTATTTCCTTCTCCAGGGGATCTTCCCAATCCAGGGATTGAATTTGTGTCTCCTGCATTGGCAGGCAAATTCTTTAACACTGAGCCACCTGGGAAGCCTCATGATTACTATTATTACAATACTAATATGATGCTACTCTTAGCATTATTATTAGAACGGTTACTGTTCCTCATACTATTCCTGACATCGTTACCACCATCCATTCTTCTCTGGCTTTCTGTGATGGCCCTCTCTCTGATCTCCCTACTTCTACTCCTGCCCCTTAATCTTTCATTCTCATATCTGTTTTTGACTATCCAGCTAGATTAACTGGACCTTGGGTACTTTTCTAGTGAGTAAAAATTTAAACTCATTAAGTGTATCAGAAGTATGACTTAAAATTATACTGAAGTATAGTTCTGTCTTCTGTTTCTCTCAGAAGGATTTCTGTAACAAAGTAGATTCACAGAAAATTAAGAAGGTGCAGTATCTCACATTCGCTTTTTATGAGAGAATTGAGTTAACTAGGGCAACTGCCTACAGTGGCTTTCATGTGTTATTTCCTGTGACCTTGCAATAAGGAGCTCATGGTCTGAGCCACAGTCAGCTCCTGGTCTTGTTTTTACTGACAGTATAGTGCTTCTCCATCTTTAGCTGCAAAGAAAATAATCAGTCTGATTTTGGTGTTGACCATCTGGTGATGTCCATGTGTAGAGGCAACTTCTGTGTTGTTGGAAGAGGATGTTTGCTATGACCAGTGCGTTCTCTTGACAACACTCTGTTAGCCTTTGCCCTGCTTCATTCTGTACTCCAAGGCCAACTTGCCTGTTACTCCAGGTATCCTTTGACTTTCTACTTTTGCGTTCCAGTCCCCTAAGGCAAAAAGGACATCTTTTTTTGGTGTTAGTTCTAGATCTTGGAGCTCCTCATAGAACTGTTCAGCTCCATCCTTCACTGTCGTGTGTAGACTCTTCCTGTGGTGCACAGGCTTCTGGCTAACTGTGGTGGTGCTCGGGCTCCAGAGTGTGTGAGCCTTGTAGCTGTGGCTCTCAGGCTTAGCTGTCTTGTGGCCTGTGGGATCTGAGTTCCCTGGCCAGGCATTGAACCCGAGTCCGCTGTGTTGGAAGGCAGATTCTTAACTACCAGACTACCAGAGAAGTCTCAATCTTTTACTGTTCTTTATTTAAATATTATTTATACACAGTGAAACTCTTCTATTAATAAAATATGTGAACTCTGAAAAATTTACTTATGTAAAATTTGAGATTTTGAGCATTTAGTATGTTTAGTCTTTTGTCTTAAAAAGCACTAAAGTAAAACAAGAGTGATGCTTAGTGTTGTGCACGGCTGAATTGAGAGGAGTCTAAATGATTAGAAGGCGCTTTTTCATAACCTTCTCCTTTGCTCATTGTAGTTTATCCTGCCCTTGAGATTCTTTGGAGGCAGAGTATGGGGCTGAGGGCAATAACCAGTCATTTATTTGAATTCATTTATCACAGTCCATCATCCTACTTGTAAACCTTGTGTTTTTTTTTTTTTTTAAAGAATGTAACATCCTACAGTAATGTATCTAGCTAATACTTAAAAAAAAATTTGTATTACTGACAGTCCATTTTCCTATTACTTTAGCTATTTTACTTCTCAATTATGTTTGTATATAAAAATAACAGCTTTCATAATAGCTTATTATTTTTTTATTTATTCATTCCTCAATTATCTGAAGACTTACAGCATATAAAGCACATAAGGAGATTTTTACTCCAAAACTGTATTTGAGAGTACATATTTGTTGTTCAGTTGCTCAGTCGTGTCCCTCTCTATGCGAACCCATGGACTGCAGCACGCCAGGCTTCCCTGTCTTGCACTAGTTTCGGGAATCTGATCAGACTCATGGCCGTTGAATCTGTGATGCCATTGAAACATCTCCTCCTCTGTCTCCCCTCCTCCTCCTGCCCTCGGTCTTTCTCAGCATCAGAGTCTTTTCCAGTGAGTTGGCTGTTTGCGTCAGGCAGCCAGAGTATTGGAGCTTCAGCATCAGTCCTTCCAATGAATATTCAGGATTGATTTCCTGTAGGATTGACTAGTTCGATCTCCTTGCAGTCTAAGGGACTCTCAAGAATCTTCTCCAGCACCACAGTTTGAAAACATCATTGCTTTAGCGCTCAGCCTTCTTTATGGTCCACCTCTCACATCTGTACATGACTACTGGAGTAAACCATAGCTTTGTGTAAAGGACTTGCCTTATTCTTATTAGTGATATTGTCATATTGATTGTTTGTGATGTTAATATATTTGATAATGAAATCATTTGTCATCTGCACTTTAGGTATGCCTGAGGTGGTGCATAGGTCGGCATCTAGCTGAAACCAAGCAGCATAGGCCTGATATCTGCACTGAGGCTGATTTTCCCTTATGTTTAAATATATTAATTGCTTTAAAGAAAGTATATTGTGCCTACTGTCCTGTGACTTCTATCTTGTAATTTTTCTTGTCTTTTGGCTTCTCCGGTGACTCCATGGTAAAGAGTCTGCCTGCCAATGCAGGACACGTGGGTTGGATCCCTGAGTTGGGAAGATCCCCTGAGAAGGAAGTGGCAACCCACTCCAGTACTCTTGCCTGGGAAATCCCATGGACAGAGGAGCCTGGTGGGCTACAGTCCATGGGGTTGCAAAGAGTCGGATACAACTGAGTGACTAAACAACAGCAACAGCAAAGTTATCTTTCAGCTGTGTGGCACTGCGTGTGGGGTCTTAGTTCTCTGACCAGGAGTTCCACCTGCGTCCCCTGCGTTGAGCGCGTGAAGTCTTAACCATTGGGCTGCCAGAGAAGTCCCTCCTGTAACTTGTAAAATAATTTAGTAATATGTCTTCAGTGTCTTGACATTCCAACACATGTAGATTTGTGTTCTTTTTAAAGACCACATAATATCCCATTATATGGATGCATCATAGTTGATGTATTTGTTTCTGTGTTGGTGGTTATTTTGGCTATTTCCAGTGTTTCATTTTTATAATCAGTGTTGGAATAATTATTTTTATATCTTATTATCTGACTTTTTCTGTTCAATCTTTTCCATTTTTAAAGATGTTTTTGATGTGGCCTGTTTTTTCGAGTCTTGATTGAATTTGCGGCAGTACTGCTTCTGTTTTCTGTTTTGGTTTTTTGGGCCACAAGGCACGTGGAGTCTTACATCCCTAGTCAGGCATCACACTTGTACCCCCTACACTGGAAAACAGTCGTAACTGCTGCACTGCCAGCGAAGCCCCTTTGTATAATCTTACAGATGATATTTTTGTAAGTAGTTGAATTACTGGGTCCTGACTTTTCTGGAGTTCTGAATGCCTCCCACCTCTCAGAGTGATTGACTATTTTAATGAAAAAAGAACTTTTCAGTATCTAGAATTATAGAGTATAACTTCTTGTCAAAGTTCATACTGTTAGCCATTCTTACTTTGAATTGTTTTCTCGCCTTATTCTCAACCCAGAGATGTAGAGTAAGATTTAAAGCCTTGCTTTCCTTTTCTTTCAGTTTCATTTTTTCTTCTCATTGCCAATACTGTCCTCTAGCCATTCCAGCTCTTTTTTAAATTAATATTTTCTTTTCAGTTTTTTCCCCTAGATATTCCCAATTTTAGTCAGTCTCATTTCTTAAATTTTGAAACCAAGATTCACTCATCTAAATGATCTTAAATTTTACATAAGATGTTTCCTAACTGCACATCTGTTGATATATATGTAAACATTTTAGCCTAGAATATTTGACATAGGAAATATTTTCTGATTAATTCTCAAATAATCATAAAACTAACAAAGCTATTCTTCCAACATTTTGGTTGGTAGAGATTTAGTATACTGTGCTGAATATGTACTACTAAAATTTTTTGAGTGATTCTTTAAATTCTAGAGTGCTTTACAATTTTCAAAGGTTGCTCACACATGATTTCATATAATCCTATAATAATCCCGTCCTTCCACATCTATATCCTTTTACTTATAAGAACTTGCAGTTTTGTTTAAATGCATTTAATACCTGAAGTTTTTTACTCTTTTGATTCTAGAATATCCATTGACAACGTTTGTATGTGAAAATTTGGTATTATATAATTTATCTCAGTAAAATTAACCTTCTTGAAATATTTTATTATTTAGACAAATGCAGTAAAATGCTACTGCTGTTTATCTAGAGATTATATTTCATAAAACAGAAATTGCTGTTTATCTTTTTTACTTCTCTTATGTGTATTCAGTTTAATTGGTTATTTTGTGATAAAAAGAATTTTTCTGAGATACAAAATGAATTTTAATCCTTTAAGTTAAAATGTATGCATTTGAATCATATTAAAAACAGAGTGGTCCAAGGTAGCTTTTTCTGAAAACCCACTCATTCGTTCATGCACCATTAGTTGGACCTCTTTATATTAGTTAGGTTTGGGTTCTGCTTAAAGTAAGAGAATCTACATTTATTCATTTTCATGAAATACAGGTTTTCTACATAACAATGAGTTTGGTAGTAGGCAGTTGCTGGTGGCACTGATGGTTCTACTTAATGATGCTTCAAGAGTTACATACTTTCTGCCTTTCCTTTACTATTCTTTTATTTTTTTTATTAAAATTTTTTAATTGGAGTATAATTGCCTTACAGTGTGTAAATTTCTTTTGGACAAAAATGTGAACAGTGTTCATGCCTGTATGTGTACATTAGTCTTGCACCTGCCTGCACCCTGGCCTGCACACCCTCTAGGACCTGGCAGGGCACTGGGCTGTGCTGCACAGCAGCTTCCGTGTCACACATGGGCGTGTACGCACCTCAGTGCGGCTCTCAACCCTGCACCTCTCCTTGCCCCCCACCCCGTCCAGTTTCACACTTTGCCAATGTATTGGGTTTTTGTCTCTTTGTGCTTGTAAGTCACATGATCTTGAGAGAGTCAATTCTTAGGTAGGTTGATAAGAAGTCTGGGGTCCCCAAAGAGAAGGAAGGGGTGTAGAGTTCTCAAGGAGGAGAAAAGGACAACTGTTTTTTTTTTTTTTTCCCTGAAGCCCAGAGCTAATGATTACACAACAAAGCAACTCATCTTGCTCAAGGATATGTTTTCCCTTAAACTCTGTACCAATGATTATATAACAGCAATGTGTCCTGCTTGAGGACATGTTTTTCCTTCTTTAGAACCTTCTGACTAATCCTGTCATCTTGAAGTGTCTATTATGGGAGTGGGTATGGTAAGATCTTTCTAGTGTTAGTTCTAATCCTGTTATCCTGTCAAATTGCCAACATCCACTGGATCATGGAAAAAGCAAGAGAGTTCCAGAAAAACATCCATTTCTGCTTTATTGACTATGCCAAAGCCTTTGACTGTGTGGATCACAATAAACTGTGGAAGATTCTGAAAGAGATGGGAATACCAGACCACCTGACCTGCCTCTTGAGAAATCTGTATGCAGGTCAGGAAGCAACAGTTAGAACTGGACATGGAACAACAGACTGGTTCCAAATAGGAAAAGGAGTACGTCAAGGCTGTATATTGTCACCCTGCTTATTTAACTTCTATGCAGAGTACATCATGAGAAACGCTGGACTGGAAGAAACACAAGCTGGAATCAAGATTGCCAGGAGAAATATCAATAACCTCAGATATGCAGATGACATCACCCTTATGGCAGAAAGTGAAAAGGAACTCAAAAGCCTCTTGATGAAAGTGAAAGAGGAGAGTGAAAAAGTTGGCTTAAAGCTCAACATTCAGAAAACGAAGATCATGGCATCTGGTCCCATCACTTCATGGGAAATAGATGGGGAAACAGTGGAAACAGTGTCAGACTTTATTTTTTTGGGCTCCAAAATGACTGCAGATGGTGACTGCAGCCATGAAATTAAAAGACGCTTACTCCTTGGAAGAAAAGTTATGACCAACTTACATAGCATATTGAAGAGCAGAGACATTACTTTGCCAACAAAGGTCCATCTAGTCAAGGCTATTATTTTTCCAGTAGTCATGTATGGATGTGAGAGTTGGACTGTGAAGAAGGCTGAGCACTGAAGAACTGATGCTTTTGAACTGTGGTGTTGGAGAAGACTCTTGAGAGTCCCTTGGAGTGCAAGGAGATCCAACCAGTCCATTCTGAAGATCAGCCCTGGGATTTCTTTGGAAGCAATGATGCTAAAGCTGAAACTCCAGTACTTTGACTACATCATGGAACGAATTGACTCATTGGGAAAGACTCTGATGGTGGGAGGGATTGGGGGCAGGAGGAGAAGGGGACGACGGAGGATGAGATGGCTGGATGGCATCACTGACTCGATGGGCATGAGTCTGAGTGAACTCTGGGAGTTGGTGATGGACAGGGAGGCCTGGCGTGCTGCGATTCATGGAGTCGCAAAGAGTCGGACATGACTGAGCGACTGAACTGAGCTGAACTACTCCATTACAGGCAGAGTCTTTACCAATTGAGCTCTCAGGGAAGCCCCTTTCACTTTCACTGGTAAGGGAACCCAAAATACTCCCTTGTGGGGTTGGCCCATTGAGTGAGGGGGCATTGTGAGTGGATAGGGATGCATTGTGGATTGGTTCCATAAAGGAGGATTGATCAAGTAATAATATAAAAAAGATGATGGAAGCCAGCATTGTTACTGTTGGAGAAGAAGTCACAGGTTCAGAGACTGAGAGACTAGTCTGTGGAGTCACCGCCTGTATTATCAGTGTAAATCCATGCTTTTCTGTGTAGATAGATGATAGCAGGCCAGATGATATAGACAGATGACAGATAGATGCAGATAAAGACAGATAGGTGTGTGTGTGTGTGTGTGTGTAGCTACAAAAGCACATTATACCTACTGCTTTCCATTGATGTAGTGTAGACACTTGAGCAGCTGCAGGGGTCTGGGATGGGGTTCTACACAGTTCATTTCAGTCACTCAGTCGTGTCTGACTCTTTGCGACCCCATGAATCGCAGCACCCCAGGCCTCCCTGTCCATCACCAGCTCCCAGAGTTCACTCAGACTCGCGCCCATCGAGTCAGTGATGCCTTTCAGGTATCTCATCCTCTGTCGTCCCCTTCTCCTCCTGCCCCCAATCCCTCCTAGCATCAAAGTCTTTTCCAATGAGTCAACTCTTCACATGAGTTGGCCAAAGTACTGGAGTTTCAGCTTTAGCATCATTCCTTCCAAAGAAATCCCAGGGCTGATCTCCTTCAGAATGGACTGGTTGGATCTCTTTGCAGTCCAAGGGATTCTCAAGAGTCTTCTCCAACACCACAGTTCAAAAGCATCAATTCTTCGGCACTCAGCCTTCTTCACAGTCCAACTCTCACATCCGTACGTGACCACTGGAAAAACCATAGCCTTGACTAGATGACCTTAGTCGGCAAAGTAATGTCTCTGCTCTTCAATATGCTAACTAGGTTGGTCATAACTTTTCTTCCAAGGAGTAAGCCTCTTTTAATTTCATGAGTGCAATCACCATCTGCAGTGATTTTGGAGCCCCCAAAAATAACGTCTGACGCTGTTTATACTGTTTCGCCATCTATTTCCCATGGAGTGATGGGACCGGATGCCATGATCTTTGTTTCCTGAATGTTGAGCTTTAAGCCAACTTTTTCACTCTCCTCTTTCACTTTCATCAAGAGGCTTTTTAGTTCCTCTTCACTTTCTGCCATAAGGGTAATGTCATCTGCATATCTGAGGTTATTGATGTTTCTCCCAGCAATCTTGATTCCAGCTTGTGTTTCTTCCAGTCCAGCGTTTCTCATGATGTACTCTGCATAGAAGTTAAATAAGCAGGGTGACAATATACAGCCTTGACGTACTCCTTTTCCTATTTGGAACCAGTCTGTTGTTCCGTGTCCAGTTCTAACTGTTGCTTCCTGACCTGCATATAGGTTTCTCAAGAGGCAGGTTAGGTGGTCTGGTATTCCCATCTCTTTCAGAATCTTCCACAGTTTATTGTGATCCACACAGTCAAAGGCTTTGGCACAGTCAATAAAGCAGAAATAGATGTTTTTCTGGAACTCTCTTGCTTTTTCCATGATCCAGCGGATGTTGGCAATTTGATCTCTGGTTCCCCTGCCTTTTGTAAAAGCAGCCTGAACCTCAGGGTGCCCACGGTCCAGCACTGCTGAAGCCTGGCTGGGGGAGCTGGAGCGTGACTTTACGCGCCTGTGAGATGAGAGCACCATGCGGGAGTGGGAGCACTCTTTGGCATTGCCTTCTACACATGCCCAGCCAGAAAGATCGGGGCTGGCAGCCCATGTGGACTTTGTGTCTCAGGGCGTCACTGGCCGGAGTAGCTCTCTTGGGGTTGAGGGGGAAGACAGGATGCAGGAAGTTGGAGTCTGTGCATCACTGACTTGATGGACATGAGTTTGGGTAAACTCTGTAGTTGGTGATGGACAGGGATGCCTGGCATGCTGCAGTTCATAGGGTTGCAAAGAGTTGGACACGACTGAGTGACTGAACTGAACTGAACTGAATGTAGAACCCTAGGGAGTGATCAGCACCAACATTTTCAGAGGTTTTCCATGGACTATGCTGGCACTTGTTTTCGTCATAGCAAAGTTTCTGGGGTTTTCTGCGGAGCAGGGTACAGAGAACCATTGACACTGGTAGTCCCTGCCCTTCTTCTTTGTTCCTAGTTGTCTCTAGATGTCTCGACTCTGCTTGTCTCTGGGAAGGGTGAAAGCAAAGCAGGTCATTTGTGCAATGTTCTGAAAGGTTGGAGAAACAGATAACTTATCGTGTTGTCTCTTTTAGTCATTTTTTATTTTTCTAGTACGGGAAAATGTCTCAGGCTGGGGAAATCCCTCTTGATGCTGACCAGTGCAGGCCTAGAGGAAGGGATGATGCAAACAAAATGTATCTATTCTCTTTTTGTGAGTTATTTTCAAGTGTGCTCTGTTGTATTGCTGACACTTCTTAGACCTATTTTCATTTACTGTGAGCTATCTAATTGTGAGACAACAAAGACTGGAGTCTCCACTCTGGTGATGAGTTTCCTATCTTGAAGATGTTACTTTAGTATTTCATCATTAAAGTGCTATTAGCTGTAGCTCTTTTTGTAGATGCTCTTTATCAAGTTGAGGAAATTTTTTTTGTCTTCCTATTTTGTGAGTTTTATCATGAATGAGTGTTGGAGCAATCTATTTTAAAACAAAATATAAATTTGAAAGATTGAGGAGATTTTCACACAGGTTTGCTTCATATACTTGTCCCAAGCTGAGAAGTAGAGTTGTCTTCTTTCCCCTTCTATTCCTGGGGGAAAATGTAGGGGGAAGTGTTTTCCATATCATTGCATAATTTTTTTTTTC
>SJXQ01012450.1:924955-1027702 GCA_006408695.1 Aepyceros melampus | reverse complement strand
GTCAATGTATAGCAAAATGAATACAGTATTGTAAAGCAAAACAAACTAAAAAATAAAAATTAATTAAAATAAATAAAATAAAAACAAAACAAAACAAAAAAAGCCCCCACCGTGTCTACACATTCCTTTTTCCAGTTGGTCAGGCTGTAAATATATGTAAAGACCAAAGTAACCTGAGGCAAAATGCAATCTGCCAAGGCTATCTGGCTGGCTGTCACCAATCCCTTCTCTGCATAGCCCAGGAAGATGAACTAGATCTTATTCCCTTCTATCCCCCTGGAAGAACCCTTTCCGTACTACATGGGTCATTTGTGTTTAAAAGGAGATTGGAACATGAAGGCTGGAAACCACATCAAGTGCCTTAATGTCTCTTCCACATTCACAGGAACCTAGACATTCAGGATAAATGTTTATTGTGCATCCAGCATAGGGCCTGGTACTACATAGATAGTCACTAAAGATGTGTTGAATACATTGTTCCCAAATTATTAACAAATTTTCTACAACTGTTGAGACTTCCAACACTAGGGTAAAATGTGTTTTGCTTTCAATTCTAGGTTTTTGGTCCAATGGGAATTATGAAAAATGCTGTTTCTGTGGCTGAGGATGAACAATGGAAGAGAATACGGACATTGCTGTCTCCAACCTTCACCAGTGGGAAGCTCAAGGAGGTAAGAAAGGAGGGTTTTCCATGAGCAACTTAAAGAATAAGGTAGAAAATAAATTCATATCCCTGTCTAAGGCATGGTGTGCCAAATTTGAGTTTCCTAAAATGGTTCTTATCTTCACATCCTAAAAGAGACATTGTCAGATTCATAATAAAATGTCACTTATGGCTCCATGCTCCTGAAAACCAGGTTCTTCTAAAACTTGAGTCTCCACATTTAACTTCTAGTGCTGTTGTGTTTTGTGTCTAGATGTTCCCTATCATTGGGAAGTATGGAGATGTGTTGGTGAGGAACCTGAGAAAGGAAGCAGAGAAAGGCAAGTCCGTCAACATGAAAGAGTAAGTAGGGGTGAAGCTGCTGGTCCTCTGAGCTCCATGGAGACCCTTGTGTTTCCTGCCTTGGAGCCAAATTCCTACTGCTGAGTTACTCTAGTGACCAAATAGAAGTAAGTATATGGTTTACAACTCCGACAGGCCACCCAAGAATGAGTGGTTGCTCATGAAAATATCAGAAGGTATCTTCTGTGTAAATGAGCCAGGGTTAATTTATCTACTTAACTGTCACCTTGGATATTCTGGGAGACAAAAATACACAGTTTGGTCCTAAGTCAGGGAGCATGATGCCTCCATCTCTGTTGTTTTTTCAAGATTGCTTTGGCTATTTATGGTCTTGTGTGGTTGTTTTTTTTTTTTTTGGAGAAGGCAATGGCAACCCACTCCAGTACTCTTGCCTGGAAAATCCCATGGACAGAGGAGCCTGGTAGGCTGCAGTCCATGGGGTCGCTAGGAGTCAGACACGCCTGAGCGACTTCACTTTCACTTTTCACTTTCATGCATTGGAGAAGGAAATGGCAACCCACTCCAGTGTTCCTGCCTGGAGAATCCCAGGGATGGGGGAGCCTGGTGGGCTGCTATTTCTGGGGTTGCACAGAGTCAGACATGACTGAAGCAACTTAGCAGCAGCAGCAGCATGGTATTTTTTTGCGCTGCAAAACCACTGCAGATGGTGATTGCAGCCATGAAATTAAAAGACACTTACTCCTTGGAAGGAAAGTTATGACCAACCCAGACAGCATATTAAAAAGCAGAGACATTACTTTGCCAACAAAGGTCCATCTAGTCAAGGCTATGGTTTTTCCAGTGGTCATGTACGGATGTGAGAGTTGGACTATGAAGAAAGCTGAGTGCCGAAGAATTGATGCTTTTGAACAGCGGTGTTGGAGAAGACTCTTGAGAGTCCCTTGGACTGCAAAGAGGTCCAATCAGTCCATTCTGAGGGAGATCAACCCTGGGATTTCTTTGGAAGGAATGATGCTAAAACTGAAGCTCCAGTACTTTGGCCACCTTATGCGAAGAGTTGACTCATTGGAAAAGACCCTGATGCTGGGAGGGATTGGGGGCAGGAGGAGAAGGGGACGACCGAGGATGAGATGGCTGGATGGCGTCATGGACTCAATGGACATGAGTCTGAGTGAACTCAGGGAGTTGGTGATGGACAGGGAGGCCTGGCGTGCTGTGATACATGGGGTCGCAAAGAGTCGGACACGACTGCGCAACTGAACTGAACTGAACTGTTAGAAAGTGATCTAGTTTCATTCTTTTCTTCAAGGGAAGATATACAGTTGAAAAGATGTTCAACATTGCAAATCATCAGAGAAATGCATATTAAAATCACAAAATCAGCCAACACTTGTAACTTTGGGTGAGGATGTGGAGGAAAGGAAACCCTGATACAAGGTGATGGGCTGTAAATTGATGCAGCCACTGTGGGAAACTGTATGGAGGTTTCTCCAAAAGCTTAAAGAGAACTATTATCTGTGTTCTGTCATGTCCCACTCTCTGTGACCCCAGAGACTGTAGCCCACCAGGCTCCTCTGTCCTTGGGATTTCCCAGGCAAGAATACTGGATTGGGTAGCCATTCCCTTCTGCAAGGGATCTTCCTGACCCAGGGATCAAACCCAAATCTCCTGCCTTGCAGCCTGAGGACTGTGATATGATTCAGGAATTCCACCCTGTGTATACATCCAGTGAAAATGAATACACTAATTTGAAAAGGTACATGCACCCCATTTCTTTTATCAGTTTTATTTACAGTAGCCAAGATATGGAAGAATGTAAGTATCTCTCAGTAGATGAATGTTGAAAGAAGATGTGTTACACGTGTGTATACACACACACACACACAACACACACACCCCACACACAAGAAATAGTACTGAGCCATATAAAAGAATGAAACTATTCCATTTACAACAACATGTATGGACCTAGAGGGTATCATGCTTAGTGAAATAAGCTAGAGAGTGACAAATGTTGCATGTTATCATTTATACATGGAATCTAAAACTAAAATGAATAAATATCAATATAACAAAACAGAAACAGACTCACAGTGTAGAAAACAAAGTGGTGGTTACCAGTGGGAAGTAGGAAGGGGAGTGCAGGATAGGATAGAGGATTAAAAGGCACAGACTACAATGTATAACATAATTGTGCTACAGGGATAGACTGTACATAACAAGGAATGTATTCAGTATTTAATAATAACTTTAAATGGAGTATTTAAAATCGCTCTTCTACACCTGTAATTAATGTGATATTGTATGTCAACTCTGGTTTTGCTCTAAAAGGGAATCAGCTCTGAGCACAGGTTCTGTGGTGAGGTGAGACCCAGATCAATGTCCCCTTTCTTGACTCCCCAGGAAGAGTGAATTTACTCCCTTTGCTCTGCTCAGACACAGTCCATATACACCTTTTATTGCCCATAGTCAAAGCACACTACTGTCCTTTGTCTGATTATGGGTTCTATCTATCCTTCTATGACTGAGCTCCTCAAATTTGGCAGTGGGGGGGTCTAACTTGCCTTAGTGTCCCCATCCCCCCGGCACAGGGGCAGTTGCATCATTCACACCTCATACACACCTCAGGAGTGAGTGATAGTAGCAGAGAGTCTTCCGTGATCCAGCAGGTGGTTCTGAGAGTGTGGCTCTTGACCTGTCTTGCCTGGGCATCTGATTTCATATGATTTTATTGTTGACTCTGTTGGATATGGATAGTCAGCTGGTCCCAATTTTAACTATGTTTATCTTTCTCTACTCAGTGTCTTTGGGGCCTACAGCATGGATGTGATTACTAGCACATCATTTGGAGTGAATATTGATTCCCTTGGCAACCCACAAGATCCCTTTGTGGAGAATGCCAAGAAGCCTTAAGATTTAATGTCCTCGATCCATTTCTTCTCTCAGTAGGTAAGTGTCCTACCACATTTCTTTTTCTGTATTCCTCCTTCTGTCCCTCCTTCCCTCATTCTTTCTTCCTCCCTTCCTCCTTCCCTCCCTCCCTTTCTTTTTCATAGGTTTATTGAGACATAATTCACCAATTTAAAATATACAATTCAATGGTTTTTATCACCTAAATGTCCATTGATGGATAAATGGATAGGAAAAATGTGGAGTGTATACACACATACACAAACACAACAGAATACTATTCAGCCATAAAAAGGAAGGAAATTCTTCCATTTGCAGCAATGTGGCTGGACCTCATGTTAAGTGAGATAAATCAGACAGAAAGACAAATACTATATATTGAATCAAAAGAAGAAATCCAAACTCATAGACAAATGTTGTCAGATTTTTGGTTACCAGAGACAGGGTTTGGGAGATAGAATTGGATGATGGTGGCCAAAAGGTACAAATTTCAGTTGTTACTTAAATGAATAGTCCTGCTGCAATTTGCTTATAGGTATCCAGTTGTCTCAGCACCACTTATTGAAAAGCCTGTTTTGTTTCCATTGAATGGTCTTGGAAACATTTTCATTGTTCAGTTGGCCATAGACAAGTGGGTTTATTTCTGGATTCAAAACTTTATTCCATGAATATATGTCCATCCTTAGGCCCATGCCACATTGCCTTGATTAATGTAGCTTTATGGTAAGTCTTAAAATCAGGAAATGTGAGTTTTATAACTTTATTATTTTTTTCAGTAATGTTTTCTCTTCTCTGAGCCCCTTCCAATTTCATATGAATTTAAGCTCAGTCAGTTTATTCAAAGAGGTCAGCTAGAGTTTTAATCAGTTCAGTTGCATTCAGTCGCTCAGTCATGTCCAATACTTTGCAACCCCAAGAATCGCAGCACACCAGGCCTCCCTGTCCAACACCAACTCCCGGAATCCACCCAAACCCAGGTCCATCGAGTCAGTGATGCCATCCAGCCATCTCATCCTCTGTCGTCGCCTTCTCCTCCTGCCCCCAATCCCTCCCAGCATCAAAGTCTTTTCCAATGAGTCAGCTCTTCACACGAGGTGGCCAAAGTACTGGAGTTTCAGCTTTAGCATCGTTCCTTCCAAAGAAATCCCAGGGCTGATCTCCTTCAGAATGGACTGGNAATGTAAAAAATTGACAACAAATACCAAAAAGCAAAGATTAAAAATTTAGAGTCGAGGTTGGATTTTCAAAAATACAATATTAAAGAAAAGAAGAAGAACAAGAAAAAAAAAAGTCACAGGAATTATTAACAACCAACACCAACAGCCACTCAAAAAAACAAAACAAAACAAAACAAAAAATTGTGTATATATATATATATATATGTATATATGGCATTTGCTTTAAAAATAGGGTCTTTTTCTTTTTTTGAAAAGTGATAGGTTAAAAAATTTTAAATCAAAAGAGTAATAGAGGACTTAAAATTTTAAAAAAAAAGGAGAAGGAAAAAATAGGAAGAAAAAACAATCAAACAAAAACATCTACCAAAAAAAAAATACTAAAAAATAATATTAAAAAAAAAAAAGAACGGTAAGAAGAATAGTAACGATATTTCTGGGACTTTCTCTGGTTTTGTAGGCAGTGTGGGGTCACTTCCAAGGTGGTTCCCTCTGTTCAGCTTCCTCTGATTGCTGGTCTCTTCAGTGTCCGATTTCCTCCCTGACACAGAGGTGCGGTGGAAGTCCCTGTTTTTGTTTTTGTTTTTGTTTTAGGCTCACTTGGTCAGTCGCGCTGTGGGGAGGGAGGGATGCTGCTACCAAATAGCTCTGGTGTGCATTCACAGTGTCTCAGCCCCACTGGGCCTGCCCCTACACCCGGCGCACACCGCTCAGGCTCCATGTTTCTCCGCCGGGGACCTTCTGAGGCCGGCCCTAGGCTGCAGGCACCTCCCTGGTCTAAGCCTCTTAGGCTCGGCGCCCAGGTAGTCACAGACTCGATTGGGCCCGTGCTTTGTGCCCTTTCCAGGACGGAGCAGCTCAGGTGTTCCGCGAGCGCAGTCGCGTGGCTTATCACCCTCTCCTGCTGCTCAGTTTTCCGGGTGTACCCCGGGACCCCTTGTCAGGTAAATTGTAACTGTCTAGCACCCCAGGAAGTCTCAGTTAGCAAAGAAGCCTGCTTGCAGTTTGGTCAGTAAAGATCCGTCCGGGGCTGCGATTGCCACGTTCCAGCCCCCACGGCTCTGGCTGCCTGTCGCCGGTGGGGGATGGTCTGCAGCCAGCTATTTCTGTTCCATCCTTTGTTCGTGCGTGGTCCTGGCGGTGTATTATGCTAGAGCTTTTCGCGTGGTAACTGTCCCACAGTCTGATGTGCTGGCCTGAGTTAGTTCGCTCTGGTTACACGCAGGCATTCCGGCAGATTCTTAAGAAGCGCTGCCGCTCATGTCTCCCGCGCCTCCTTGCCCAGCCCCCACTTGCTAGTGGTGGATGCAGGCTTCTGCTCTGCTTCTCTGCTGGGGGAGTTACCGTTGGGCTCGTAACCTGTTGGTCTTAATCACCATTTATTTTTCTTCCCTGTTATGTGCTTCCAAGACTCGCCACAGATTCAGCAGTGAGAGTGTTTCCCAGTGTTTGGAAACTTCTCTCATTTTAAAACTCTCTTCCCGGGACAGGACTCCCTTCCCAGGACGGAGCTCCCTTCCTACCTCCTTTGTTTCTTTTTTCGTCTTTTGTGTTTTTCCTACCTGTTTTTGAAGACAATGTTCTGCTTTTCTGGATGCCTGATGTCCTCTGCTCGCATTCAGAAGTTGCCCTGTAGATTTTATTCAGCGTTGAGATGTTCTTTTGGTGAATTTGTGGGGGAGAAAGTGATCTCTCCGTCCTATTCCTCTGCCATCTTAGGTGCCTCCTCTGTCTCTGCTTTTGAATATGCTATCTAGATTAGTCATAACTTTCCTTCCAAGGAGTAAGCATCTTTTAATTTCATGGCTGCAATTACCATCTGCAGTGATTTTGGAGTCCAAAGAATTTAATACCACAGAGTCCCAGAAGTTTGCCCATTTCGTGTATGCATGCTGTCATTACAGTGGCGTCCAACTTTATGGACTGTAGCCCACCAAGCTCCTCTGTCCATAGAATTCTCCAGGCAACAATGTTGGATGGATTTCTGGGCCCTCCTCCAGGAGATCTTCCAACACAGGGACAGAACCCATGTCTCTTACATATCCTGCATTGGGAAGCAGGTTCTTTATCACTAGCACCACCTGGAGAGCCTGTACTCACTCCAGACAACTTATCTCACTGGGGCTACCTCTTGAGAGATCTTTTCATCTAGGTAACTTAGGGAAGCATATACAGGTCTGTAAGGTATGGCCAAGAATACCTGTTGATGTGTTTATATTCAGGGGAAATGGAACAGTAATGAACAGGATGGAAGATCAGTGAAACTGCCTTGATTTAACAGTTTGATTTTCCATTTGACAGGCAAAACAAACCAAAGAACCTGTATTTTTCTTTTTTGAAACATTTGTGGAATGACTAAATTAGGGTCTGTTTAATAATATGAATCAGGGAGCTCAAACCAGTGCTCTGTGACAACACAGAGGGATGGGATGGGTGGGAGGTGGGAGAGAGGCTTAAGAAGGAGGGGACGTATGTATACCTATGGCTGATTCATGCTGATGTATGGCAGAAACCAACACAATATTGTAAAGCAATTATCCTTCAATTAAAAATCAATAATTTTTTAAAAAGTAAAAGAAAAATAATAATAATACAGGTGGAACAGAGAAGTAGCCAGTAACCAGTCCCTCTCAATACTGTGATAAGTGTTCATAAAAGCAGAGGCTGGATGTCCATCTGTTCAGAGGTGTTTTAGAAAAGACATATGGGCTGACCTTCTGAGTCCTTCCATCTCTGAAATTAAGTAATTCTAATTTTAAAGTTATACTTTTGTGAACTTTATTATTTAGAGCAAGAAGGCAGGGTGGGTGACAACAATAACATTTGAATGCAAATACATTCCAATACATGATACCCATCAATTCCCAAAATATTCATTTTATATAGTTAGCATTCTTGTTGTCTAAATATAGTAGGTCTGAATTCAGAGAAAACAATTTATTTTATTTTTAACATGGAACTAAATGTTAAATTTCCTTTGGTTGTTATGAAATACTTTTTATTGCAATAAAATGACATGAAGTTCTATCTAAAAATAAAATATGTGACTATAAAATGTATTCATCAGTTATTTTTTCCCTCTTTCATCATTTAATTGCCTGATTTTCCATAAATATGCTAAAAAAGGAACCGAATGGATTAGTTGAGCTCAATTTACTTCTCTGGACAAATCTGAGCAATTAAAAAGATCAATCCAATTTTTTTTTTCCTTTTTTTCTGAATCTAACATTTCCCAGGTTAGAATGGCTTTCTCTTTTTGTCTGTAATGTAAAGGTACCACATATCACTTTAATAAGAAATGTTTTACTTTATTACACTATTTGCAAGTCTATCTCTTATTGTCATATCAGGTAGGATACTTTTTAAATAGCTTTTAAGTTAGAAAATTAACAATCTGCCCTCATATTAACTGTAATCTGCTGAAACATCTTGGTTAGTATGTGATGGAGATAAACTAAATCAAAGCAGATCTGTTCTGAACTATTTTCAACTTCAGCATACAGAATAAAATGGCTACTTGTTCCATATGTTGTTTATTCTAAAATGTGAAGGATATTTTATATTAAACATCTGCCTGCACATTCCTTCCATAGCCACATTCATCTGAGGGAAAAAAATCACAACCTCCATTGTCAGCATTTTATGACCTTTAAATATACAACGTAATAACATTTCATTTAGATTGACAATAAACCAGACACTCAGCTTTGATACAGTTTTCAGAGGGCTTATGTTTCCTGGACCCACAATACGCTTCTCAACAGCGTAAACAAATGTAAATGACTATAACCAATGGACTCAGTCTAGAGGAATTTTTTTTCCCTTTTATATATTTAAATTTTTAAAAAACTCCTCACATTTCACTTTAATAAAAGATAATTTCAACCTCTTTGCCTGATGTCAAAGCCTTTTATAAAGCACTTTCAATATATGCTTCAAAAAATCACAAACATTTTGAAATCTCTTTTTGAAAATGAGCTATCCATTTGTCATCAAGTGAACTCGGTACTGTCTAGCTTTTGCACTTATTTTTCACACTGCTTCACTTTCAGTTGCTATGTCTTTTCTTTTGCCTTCTTCTACCAAATAAGAACATTTAAAACATGGCATTGGGTCATAATCATCCCATTTTTTTATGCAAACCTTATCCATTAAACATACAGAGACTAGTTCAGTCTGCAATGGTATTTCATTTATGTATTCCTACAATGTCTCATTTCTTCTTTTCTTTTGAAAGCCAATACAATATACTTGTTTAAATAATTATTAGCATAATATATACTATATATACAGGCTTCTCTGGTGGTTCAGCAGTAAAGAATCTGCCTGCAGTGCAGGAGATGTGAGTTCAATCCTTTGGTCAGGAAGATCCCCTGGAGGAGGTAATGGTTGCCCACTCCAGTATTCTTGCCTGGAGAATCTCATGGACAGAGGAGCCTGGTGGGCTATAGTTCATGGGGTTACAAAGAGTCAGATATGACTCAGCAACTAACAACACCAGAATCTAAGATATTTTCTTCATGTTTGGAGGGTCAAAATAAAATTTAGCCCTAAAAAGTAACTATGACCCTCAAACCAGATTTCACTTATCTGTAACTTGTGAACTCCCTGATGTTCAAGCTGATTTTAGAAAAGGCAGAGGAACCAGAGATCAAATTGCCAACATCCGCTGGATCACGGAAAAAGCAAGAGAGTTCCAGAAAAACATCTATTTCTGCTTTATTGACTATGCCAAAGTCTTTGACTGTGTGGATCACAATAAACTGTGGAAAATTCTGAAAGAGATGGGAATACCAGACCACCTAACCTGCCTCTTGAGAAATCTATATGCAGGTCAGGAAGCAACAGTTAGAACTGGACATGGAACAACAGACTGGTTCCAAATAGGCAAAGGAGTACGTCAAGGCTGTATATTGTCACCCTGCTTATTTAACTCATATGCAGAGTACATCATGAGAAATGCTGAGCTGGAAGAAACACAAGCTGGAATCAAGATTGCCGGGAAAAATATCAATAACCTCAGATATGCAGATGACACCACCCTTATGGCAGAAAGTGAAGAGGAGCTCAAAAGCCTCTTGATGAAAGTGAAAGAGGAGAGTGAAAAAGTTGGCTTAAAGCTCAACATTCAGAAAACAAAGATCATGGCATCNCGACTGAGCGACTGAACTGAGTGAACTGACTAACTTGTTACCAAGAAAGAAAAGACCCAGTGTAAAAGAGAGCTGTATCTGTGTCTAAAAAAGATTTTCTAAAAAGATAGTGTTTCTCATCCACATAAGCATCTATAATTAAATCCATTTGTTATGATTACTGAAAGGAGAAAGCTGAAATGAGATATAAGATACTCTTTTGTTTGAAAACAAAACAATATCCCCAACCATATAAGAGTACTTCACTAAATATTTCTTTTATACATTGGCTGAAGATGAAAATCATCTACAAAACATTTCAAGACAGAGATGCTCATGTCTCTGTTGGAATAATTAAATTAGAATCTGTAGAAATAAATCTCAAGCATCCATAGTGTTACTCACTGAGTCATGTGTCTGTGTAACTCCATGGAATGTAGCCTGCCAGGCTTCTCTCTGAATAGGATTCTCCAGGCAAGAATAATGGAATGGGTTGTCATTCCTTTCTCCAGGGGATCTTCCCAATCCTGGGATCGAACCCACGTCTCCTGCATTGCAGGTAGATCCTTTACCGTCTCAGCCACTGGATAAACCCAATAGTAAGTCTTTAAAAAACTTTTCCAAGGGATTTTAATATGCAGGCAGGGTTAAACAGCAGTCGTTTAAATGGAGGTATGGTAAAGAAAAGCAGCTGAAAAAGTAGGTGGCAAAGAGAGAATAAGCCCTGTTCTAAAAACTGATCCAAAGAAATACGTGAGCACCCTCTCCTCCCATTCTGGAAGACTGGTTACATGTTAGGCAATGACTCTGATGTGCTTGCAATTGCCTCTTGGCCCATGCTCACGAAGCATATAAATTCCTTGGATCTTCATCCCAGGGATACAACTGAACTGAAAGTATAAAGTATTTCTGGGCTATGAAGTAAATAATGCCAGTCAAATTAAACTGAGTTCATTAAATTAAAGTATATAGAAACCCAGCTGGCAATGTGTACCATCTCATTGACAGTGCACAGGGAGCGGTCAAGATGGCGGAATAGGAAAATCGGAGCTCACCTCCTCCCATGGGCACACCAAAAGTACAACTATTAACAGAGCAACTATCAATGACAACAACCCGGAAACTAGCAGGAAAGATTAACCACAATGAAATATATAAAGGAAGAATCACAATGAGATGGATAGGAGGAGTGGAGCCATAGGATAGTTGAGACCCGCATCCCCATGGGAGGATGTATAAAGGTATTCCAGGCCATTGGCAATTAAAAAAGCAAGTTGGAGTAGTTTTATTTATATCAGACAAAACAGGCTTTAAAATAAATATTGTTAATAAAAGGAAGGAAGTATATTACAGAATGATAATGGAGTAGTTTTCAGCTGGGGTGATTTCCCTCCTCTTTCCACACAGGACATTTAGCAACACCTGGAGACATTTCTGTTGTCTCATCTAGGAGAGTTTTACTGGTATCTAGGTCTTTCCCTAGATTCCCTGGTCCCTACCAGACCACCTAATCTGCCTCTTGAGAAATCTGTATGCCGGTCAGGAAGCAACAGTTAGAACTGGACATGGAACAACAGACTGGTTCCAAATAGGAAAAGGAGTGCGTCAAGGCTGTATATTGTCACCCTGCTTATTTAACTTATATGCAGAGTACATCATGAGAAACACTGGACTGGAAGAAACACAAGCTGGAATCAAGATTGCCAGGAGAAATATCAGTAACCTCAGATATGCAGATGACACCACCCTTATGGCAGAAAGTGAAGAGGAGCTAAAAAGCCTCTTGATGAAAGTGAAAGAGGAGAGTGAAAAAGTTGGCTTAAAGCTCAACATTCAGAAAACGAAGATCATGGCATCTGGCCCCATCACTTCATGGGNGAGAAATATCAATCACCTCAGATATGCAGATGACACCACCCCTATGGCAGAAAGAAGAGGAATTAAAAAGCCTCTTGATGAAAGTGAAAGAGGAGAGTGAAAAAGTTGGCTGAAAGCTCAACATTCAGAAAACAAAGATCATGGCATCCGATCCTATCACTTCATGGGAAATAGATTGAGAAACAGTAGAAACAGTGTCAGACTTTATTTTGGGGGGCTCCAAAATCACTGCAGATGGTGACTGCAGCCATGAAATTAAAAGATGCTTACTCCTTGAAAGAAAAGTTATGACCAACCTAGATAGTATATTCAAAAGCAGAGACATTACTTTGCCGACTAAGGTCCATCTAGTCAAGGCTATGGTTTTTCCTGTGGTCATGTATGGATGTGAGAGTTGGACTGTGAAGAAGGCTGAGCGCAGAAGAATTGCTTTTGAACTGTGGTGTTGGAGAAGACTCTTGAGAGTCCCTTGGACTGCAAGGAGATCCAACCATTCCATTCTGAAGGAGATCAGCCCTGGGATTTCTTTGGAAGGAATGATGCTAAAACTGAAGCTCCAGTACTTTGGCCACCTCATGTGAGGAGTTGACTCATTGGAAAAGACCCTGATGCTGGGAGGGATTGGGGGCAGGAGGAGAAGGGGACGACCGAGGATGAGATGGCTGGATGGCATCATGGACTCAATGGACGTGAGTCTGAGTGAACTCTGGGAGTTGGTGATGGACAGGGAGGCCTGGCGTGCTGCGATTCATGGGGTCACAAAGAGTCGGACATGACTGAGCAACTGAACGGAACGGAGGTCTTCCCAGGTGGTACCAGTGGTAAAGAACCTGCCTGGTAATGCAGGAGACCTAAGAGATATAGGTTCAATCCCTGGGTCAGGAAGATCCACTGGAGAAGGGCATGGCAACCCACTCCAGTATCCTGCCTGGAGAATCCCATGGACAGAGGAATCTGGTGGGCTACAGCCCACATGGTTGCAAAGAGTTGGACACGACTGAAGAGACCTAACGCTTAGTGAATAGAGGCCAGGGATGATGCTTAATGTGCTACAGCTCACTTTATGCCCTCTCACTCTAACAGTTCTCAGGGAATTATCTGTCAATAGTGTCAAAATTAAGACACTCTAGTCTAAGAGAAGATGACTTTAGAATTTTCTGCAACAGGATTCTATAATTTTAAAGAAATTTATCACCAGTAGTTGAGATTTAGGTTTTTAAAAACCTGTAAGTCAATATGATTTTCTTCATTCCTAGCTAAACATTTTCTACAGCAATTTAGGTTCAGTTTACTTTATTCTCTCCTTAAAAAATTTGGAAAAGAAGTACTGCTTAACATTTTTTAAAGACATTATTAGTAAGTATAACTTGCTTAATCACGCTCTGCTTTCTTATTCACATATTTTCCGAAACACAGTTTACTTTTTGAAAACAGAGATTTATGTTTTGCACACAAAAGCATTCCCATGACAATGATTATTACCATAGTTTGCAATGTTCCAAAGGCATCCAGGAGGAATGGAAAGGTTTGTGTAGAAAGAAACAGTTGTATAATGTCTAGGGCAAAGAAGAGGCTGTATAAATAATGTTAAAAATGTTTCTTTAGAAGTCTAAATACAAATCCCTATAATACAATTGTAAACATTTCTTAAAGCAAGCGTGTTCTCCGTTGTAGTTGCCAAAAGACCTATAATTCATCTCGGCTTTGAATAAGAGCCAGTGGAATGAATCAGCCAAGAGCTAAGCACAATGGAATGAAGCTATACATTCCTACAGTGCTGAGAAAATAGTCAAGGGATGTTCTCAGGGAAATATCTATAATATCCTGAATCTGAGTTCTATATGCAGGTAGGTCAAACTAATCAACATAGAACATTAATTTAAATGGGACAAATATTCCACAAAAAAATTTGAGGTTTGAAAGAGATAAAATTAAAATGCATATATGTTTGAATAAAAAATTATGCTAAAGATATATTATTAATAGTAGTAATTAAACTCTATTACATGAATCAATTGTTTCAAACACTTTAAAATCATAGTAATTATGTTCCAGGGAGTTGAAGATTTTCAGATTTTTACTTTTTTTTTTTTCCACAAAAACACAGAAATGTTTGTTTTGTATCCTTTGAAAATTTAGATGATTTTTTTATATAAAAACTTATACAGCTCATCCTCCCCTGCATGTGACTAAATGGGCTAAAGATAAATTTTTTAAAACATTGAATTTCAAGAAAAACTGAATTTTTGCTCATATGGTATTAAGCTACACATTGAACATTTTAAAAGTTAAGAAAATTGTTGACTCACATGCAGTTGTAAAAAGTAACACAAAAAGAGCTTGTGTACCTTTTACTCAGTTGCCCTCAAACACAAAGTCTTAAATTATAGTGTGACAACACAAATAAGATACTGGCATCAATACAGTCAAAACAGAATTTTTCTATCACCATAAGTATCACTAATGTTGCTCTTCAATTAGCTACACCCATTTCTGTCCTGCACCACTTCTTCCTTAACTGGTGATAGTCCTTAATCTATTCTCCATGACTATGATTTTTTCAATTTCAAGAATGTTATATTAATGAAATTACACAGTCGGAATCATCTGTGGCTGGCTTTTTTTCCACTCAGCATAATTTTCTAGAGATTCACCTAATTTCTGCATCTAATTCTTTGTTTATTTTTATTACTGAGCGGTGTTCTATGGTGAGTGTATTGTTTAACCATACCCTTGTTGAAGGAAATATAGGTTGTTTACAGCTTGGGCTATAAAAGATACAGGTACATGTTTTTGTGTGAACATTGTTTTAATTGCTGAGCCATGTGATAGTTGCATGTATTTTTAAAGAAATTGCTAAGCTCTTTTCCAGAGTGGCTGGACCATTTTAGATTCCCACAATGTGATGAGCAATATATGAGTGATTCAGGTTTCTCAGTCCCTAGCCAGCATTTGGTGTTGTCACTGTTTTTTTATTTCAGTCATGCTGATAGGTGTGCTGTAATATTCGCTGTGGTTTTAATCTGCATTTCCCTGGTGGCTAATGATGCTGAACATATTTTCACGTGTTTATATGCCTCCTGTATCTTCCATAAAATGACTATTAATGCTTTTGTTGAATGAATTAAAAAAAAAAAACTCGAGATGGCGTTCTGTGTTTATTATGTACATGATCTTTTGTCAGAAATATATGATTTGCAAATATTTTCTCAGTCTGCAGCTTGTATTTCCAACCTAACAGTGTTTCTAGAGAGCAAAAGTTAATTTATACAAAGTCCAGTTAACTCCTTCTTTATTTGGATATTGCTTTTGGTGTTGAGTTTAAGAAGTTTCTGCTTAGACCTAGATCCAAAAAAATTCTATGCTTTTTTTCCTGATAGTTTTCTGTTTTAAATTCAGTCCACAATCAATTTAGTGTTAACTTTTATGTAAGATGTTACTTTTTTGACGAGGTTTCTTATTTTTTCTGCTTCTAAGAAGCTATCAATCCTCCATAGAATTGCATTTAAAACATTGTCAAAAATCAGTTAGTCATATTTGTATTGGTCCATTTCTAAGTACTCCATTCTGTTTCATTGATCTGTAGGTCTAACACAATACCACATCTTGACAGCATAGTTCTATGAGCCCTAAAATCAGGTCAGCTGAATTCTCTCATTTAATTATTAATTAAAAAATAGTTTTAGTTATCTTTCTTTGTTTTTCTCTATAAATTTAGAATAGCTGTGTCTATGCCTACAAAATATTTTGCTAGGATATTTATAGGAATTTTGTTTAAAACTCCTCATATCAATTATGAAATACACTATAGGGGCTTTTTCCCTCTAGGATCAGGAATAAAGAGGGATTCTGTTTTCACCATTTTTATTTAGCATATTTAATTGAAAAGAATTAAACTTATTCTATTTTGAGTTTTCCCACCATGAATAAGTGGCTTTATATTTATTTAGATCTTTTATTTATTTCATCAGCATTTTACAGTTTTCAATATACTAGTTCTATATATGTTTTTAAAAAGTCATAGTTAGTTTTCATTCTCTGAGCAATTGTAAATGTTATGTTGTAACTGTAATTGTAATGATTCTGTGTCTATCTCTATATTGCTTGTATATAGAAGTACAATTGATTTTTCTATGTTGATTTTTTTTATCCTGTGATCTTGCTGAACTCTTATTCATTCTAGGATTTTTTATAGATTCTTTGAGAGTCTCTACACAAATAATGCTATCATCTGCCAACAAGAAATTCTTTATTTCTACTTTACCAATCTATGCCTCTTCTCTCCTTTCCTTGCCTTATATCATTGACTAGAATTTGCCACACTGTGCTAAATATGAATGGTGAAAACAGAATCCTTCCTTACTCCTGATCTTAGAGGGAAAAAGCCCCCATGATGTATTTCATAATTGCTGTGCATTCCTACCAACATAGTATAAAAGTTCCCTTTTCTTAACACATTTACCAGTGCTTTCACTATTTTTTCCTTTTCAATAAAGTCATCCTAACAGGTGTCAGGTGATGCCTCATTGGCATTTTGGTTTGCATTTTCCTGAAGATGAATGACGATGTGCATCTTTTCATATACCTAGGGGCCATTTGTGTGTTTCTTTAGAAAAAGTATATTCAAATTCTTATTATTTATATTATTTTTCTATTGACTAAAAGGAGCTCCTTATATACAGAGATATCACATTTCCTATTTCAAAATATATTGTAAAACTACAGTAATGAAAAAAGTATGGTGCTGGTATAAAACAATAGACCAACAGAAGAGAATACAGAAGCCAGAGATGAGTCCACAAATTGTCAATTGATCTTCTAAAAGTATGTCAAGAACAGACAATGGAGAAAAGATAATTTCTCCAATAAATGGTGTTAGTGAAACTATTTATCAGAAAAAGAATTAAACTGGACTCATCATAAACCATATACAAAAATCCACTCAAAATTGATTTAAAATTGAAATAAAACTGTAAAACTCACAAAAGAAAACAGGCAAAAAATTCTTGTGGACATTAGCCTCGACAATCATTTTTTTGATAAGATGCCAAAAGCTCAGCAACATAGCAACAAAGCAAAAAAATAGACAAATATGATTTTATCAAATTGAATGGGTTCTGTACAGCAAAGAAAACCATCACCAAGCGAAAAATCAGACTACAGGATGATAGAAAATATTTGTCATGCAAAGATGGCAGAATAGGAAGAAGTTGAGCTTAACTCCTTCAATGGGCACACCAAAATTATAACTATTTACAAAACAACTATCAATAAGAATGATGTGAAGACTAGCAGAAAATATTTTGCCACAACTAAAAATATAAAGAAGGAACCATTACAAAAATATGAAGAAGGAGATGTCAGAATGGTAGAGATGAGGTGTAGTGACAATATTAATATTTCTGTCACCTTATTGTTGTTATCAATTGACTATCCTTTATCCATCACTTGTTGATATTCCTGGTTCTTGGTAAAATGAATGAATACTTAGTGTCAACAATTTAGAACCTCTAAATATAGCAACAAGGATGGCTTTTTAAAATATATTATTGACTGGTGAAGTGTAGGAAAAGATTAAGACAAGTATCATACTAACTTGTACTCAGAACATATTCAGACAAAATATGCATGTCATAAGAACTTATAAAAACAAAAAGATAAACATAAGGACATTAGAATTGTGGGGCTTCCCTGGTGGCTCAGAAGTTAAAGCATCTGCCTGCAATGCGGGAGACCTGGGATCGATCCCTGGATCGAGATCCCCTGGAGAAGAAAATGGCAACCCACTCCAGTACTCTTGCCTGGAGAATCCCATGGACAAAGGAGTTTGGTGGGCTACAGTCCATGGGGTCACAAAGAGTCAGACATGACTGAGTGACTTCACACACACACACACACACACACACACACAAATGGTAGAGAATGAAGATTTAAGTGTTATGAAATATGAGAATAAAATAATAGATTAAACTTTCAAATGTAACTATATTTGAAAACAGGGGTGACAATGCAAGAATATAAAATACTCTCATGCATCACAATTAGATTTCAATATAATTTACAGTGATCAAGAAAGCCTGATATAAGCATAGTATTTAATGATATGAAAGTCATCTAGAGGTGTATATACTAAAATAAGAACAACTTTTAAAACATAAAATGAAGTAGATACTGGGGAAGACAAAAGCTCATTACTGCTGCTTTTCATTACATGGCTTTTGTATTTTGTTTAAAATATATATATAACTATCTGAATCTTTGGGTATTATAAATATTATTTCAGCAAATTTGATTTATTTAGCAAATTATTTGGTGCTTTCATAATCATATAACTATTACCTGGAGAGCTATCAGGTGTTAGTAAAGGGCAATACATTATTGAAAACAAATCCAGAATATTAATTTTATAGGAGGATTTAAATTACCTTAGAAACTCCAAGATGCTTTGTTGACATTCATTAAACAATTTTATAAAATTTTATTGAGGACCTACTATGTATCATGCAATTTTTAGCTGCTGAAGTCATAACAGTATATAATAGAGACAGGATTCCTGCCTTATTATAAAAAAAATAGCTGCAATTAACTTACTCAGATTATCAAAGTAATTCATTTTCTTTTCCTGGTGTTGACCTTTCTGTGTTCTACAAAAGATAATATATCTTATTTTTAAATCTGTATTTATTTTAATGGATACAGTGAATTATCCAGTACAAACTAGTCATGTGGAACATTTCATTAGGCAAAAACTGTCAATTCTTACATAGTAGATTATATTCATGTTTCACATTCACTATAACAATTCTGTTTTCCTGCAGTATTTTATTAGAAAGATGCCATCTCTTAAACTGTCAGCAAAAGGGAAACATAAGGACATAATAAAATTAATGCAGACTTTTAAAGCAAGTACAAGTCTTGAATAGGTTAGCATTAGGGAATGACTTCAGCTCTCAGAGATTTTGTTGTCATGTTTTTTAATCATTACGTTTCTCTCTTAAAAATTATCTTCACTGATGTTTCAATAAAGTAAATTTACTCAAGTCCTCTTGTGTAAAACCTCTGATAACTAAGCTTACTTTAAAACCATGTTTTCTATGGTGCTATAAAATGATGAATCAGTGTCGATACACATGAAAAGAAAATTGCTTCCATTAGCCAATACTTGCACTCATCTCACATGCTAGTAAAGTAATGCTCAAAATTCTCCAAGCCAGACTTCAGCAATACGTGAACCGTGAACTCCCTGATGTTCAAGCTGGTTTCAGAAAAGGCAGAGGAACCAGAGATCAAATTGCAAACATCCGCTGGATCATGGAAAAAGCAAGAGAGTTCCAGAAAAACATCTATTTCTACTTTATTGACTATGCCAAAGCCTTTGACTGTGTGGATCACAATAAACTGTGGAAAATTCTGAGAGAGATGGGAATACCAGAGCAACTGAACTGCCTCTTGAGAAATCTGTATGCAGGTCAGGAAGCAACAGTTAGAACTGGACATGGAACAACAGACTGGTTCCAAATAGGAAAAGGAGTACGTGAAGGCTGTATATTGTCACCCTGCTTATTTAACTTCTATGCAGAGTACATCATGAGAAACGCTGGACTGGAAGAAGCCCAAGCTGGAATCAAGATTGCTGGGAAAAATATCAATAACCTCAGATATGCAGATGACACCACCCTCATGGCAGAAAGTGAAGAGGAGCTCAAAAGCCTCTTGGTGAAAGTGAAAGAGGAAAGTGAAAAAGTTGGCTTAAAGCTCAACATTCAGAAAACAAAGATCATGGCATCTGGTCCCATCACTTCATGGGAAATAGATGGGGAAACAGTAGAAACAGTGTCAGACTTTGTTTTTTTGGGCTCCAAAATCACTGCAGATGGTGACTGCAGCCATGAAATTAAAAGGCGCTTACTCCTTGGAAGAAAAGTTATGACCAACCTAGATAGCATATTCAAAAGCAGAGACATTACTTTGCCGACTAAGGTCCGTCTAGTCAAGGCTATGGTTTTTCCTGTGGTCATGTATGGATGTGAGAGTTGGACTGTGAAGAAGGCTGAGCACCGAAGAATTGATGCTTTTGAACTGTGGTGTTGGAGAAGACTCTTGAGAGTCCCTTGGACTGCAAGGAGATCCAACCAGTCCATTCTGAAGATCAACCCTGGGATTTCTTTGGAAGGAATGATGCTAAAACTGAAGCTCCAGTACTTTGGCCACCTCATACGAAGAGTTGACTCATTGGAAAAGACCCTGATGCTGGGAGGGATTAGGGGCAGGAGGAGAAGGGGACAACCGAGGATGAGATGGCTGGATGGCATCAAGGACTCAATGGATGTGAGTCTGGGTGAACTCCGGGAGTTGGTGATGGACAGGGAGGCCTGGCATGCTACGATTCATGGGGTTGCCAAGAGTCGGACACGACTGAGTGACTGAACTGAACTGAACTGAATCCTGTTATCTTAAAATGTATATTGTGGGAGTGGGTCTGGTAAGACCATTACAACTTTGAGACATTCTTTTGATTTATTGTTAATAACCAATTAAAAGTATTATCAATTCAGTTCAGTTGCTCAGTTATGTCCAACTCTTTGCGACCCCATGGACTGCAGCATGCCAGGCCTCCCTGTCCATCACCAACTCCTGGAGTTTACTCAAACCAATATCTGTGGAGTCAGTGATGCCATCCAACTATCTCATCCTCTGTTGTCCCCTTCTCCTCCTGCCCTCAATCTTTCCCAGCATCAGGGTCTTTTCTAATGAGTCAGTTTTTCACATCAGGTGGCCAGAGTATTGGAGTTTCAACTTCAACATGAGGCTTCCAATGAATATTCAGGACTGATTTCCTTTAGGATGGACTGGTTGGATATCCTTGCAGTCCAAGGGACTCTCAAAGAGTCTTCTCTAACACCGCAGTTCAAAAGCATCAATTCTTCGGTGCTCAGTTTTCTTTATAGTCCAACTCTCACATCCTTACATGACTATTGGAAAAACCATAGCTTTAACTAGATGGACCTTTGTTGGCAAAGTAATGTCTCTGCTTTCTAATATGCTGTCTAGGTTAGCCATAACTTTTCTTCCAAGGAGCAAGCGTCTTTTAATTTTATGGGTCCAGTCATCATCTGCAGTGATTTTAGAGCCCCGCCCCCAAAAGTCACTCTCACTGTTTCCATTGTTTTCCCATCTATTTGCCATGAAATGATGGGACCAGATGTCATGATCTTAGGTTTCTGAATGTTGAATTTTGAGCCAACTTTTTCACTCTCCTCTTTCACTTTCATCAAGAGGGTCTTTAGTTCTTCTTCGCTTTCTGGTGTCATCTGCGTATCTGAGGTTATGATATTTCTCCCAGCCATCTTGATTCCAGCTTGTGCTTCATCCAGCCTGGCATTTCTCACGATGTACTCTGCCTGTAAGTTAAATAAGCAAGGTGACAATATACAGCCTTGATGTACTCCTTTCCTGATTTGAAACCAGTCTGTTGTTCCATGTCCAGTTTTCTAGCTATTGCTTTTTCACCTGCATACAGGTTTCTCAGGAGGCAGGTCAGGTGGTCTGGTATTCCCATATGTTTAAGAATTTTCCACAGTTTGCTGTGATCCACATAGTCAAAGGCTTTGGCTAGTCAGTAATGCAAAAGTAGATGTTTTTCTGGAACTCTCTTGCTTTTTCCATGATCCATCGGATGTTGGCAATTTGATCTCTGATTCCTCTGCCTTTTCTAAATCCAGCTTGAATATCTGGAAGTTCACGGTTCATGTCCTGTTGAAACCTGGCTTGGGAGAATTCTGAGCATCACTTTGCTGGCGTGTGAGATTAGTGCAGCTGTGCGGTAGCTCCCTGCTAAGACTAGCGAGGGGCACTCTCCACCCGCTTCTGATGTCTGTGTCAGAAGCTTCCTCTGTCCCTTTTTATACTTTAATAAAACTCTGTTTCACAAAAGCTCTTGAGTGATCAAGCCTGGTCCCTGGTCCTGAAGCTAAATCTTCTTCTTCAGAGATCATGAATCTGACGTCATTCTCTGTAAGTTATCAATGTCAGGGTGGCTGCTGTACCTCTGGGCATCATGTCTGTGTTCTAGAGGGGGAGGAAGGCAGAAGCGAAAAGCCTGCTCCAGCTGTATCTGTTTTCCTTTTATCAAGTGAAACCCTGGTTCCGCCACCTCAGTGTCTTGTGACTTTGTGTGAGTTAGTTACGTTTCAGTGGCTAATCTATTAGGTGTTAACTCTGTGGTGGTATTGCTAGTTTTTTATTTTTTGAGAGGTAATTAAAAATGGTAATTAATGTAAAGTGCTTGACACAGTACATAACTCACAGTAATCACTCAGTGCATGTATCTTATTATTTTGAACTGTTATAGGGAACTTTGTATTTTTAATATTTGTATTTTTATGTGATTAGCTCATGGTAGTCACTCAGTGCTTCCCTGGTGGCTCAGACACTAAAGAATCCGCCTGCAAAGCGGGGCCCCTGGGTTCAGTCCCTGGGTTGGGAATATCTCTGGGAGGAAGGGATGGCAACGGACTCCAGTATTCTTGCCTGGAGAATCTGCGTGGACAGAGGAGCCTGGCGGGCTACCGTCCACGGGGCAAAGAGTCAGACACGACTGAGCGACTTAGCATAGCACAACACAGTCACTCAATATATGTATGTTATTATTATTCTGTGTTTTTATCATTATTACTTATTTTATTTTGTATTACATTAAAAAATAGCACAGAAATATATAGAGTAAAAAGTTTCCCCCAACTACTATTAACTGATTGATTTGCAGTTATATTATTTATTGCTGTGTAACAAATGATCCCCAAACCTTGCAGCTTCAAGCAGTCATACAGTTTCTGTGGGTCAGGAATTTAGAAAAGATTGACTAGACAGTTCTGGGTCAGGGTCTCCCATGAGGTTCCATTTAGGATGTAGGCTGGGGTTACAGTTGTTTGAAGGCCTCACTGGGGCTGGAGGCCCTGCTTCCGGGGCTGCTTGGACGACTGACAAGTTGGTGCTGAGGCCCGGTGGAAGCCTCAGTTCCCCTCCAGTGGGTCTGTCACAGAGCTGCTTAAGGATCCTCACGACGCGGAGGCTGGTTTTCCTGAGATGAGTGATGCGAGGGAGGCCGTAAGCGCTTGCTGACCTAGGCTTGATTCACGTGTGCTGTTTCTACTGAACTCTGCAGGCACCCAGAGCAGCTTTAATGTAATGTGGGAGACCATCTGTCTTGTTTGGCTTTTGGAGTGATTTGTTCATGAAGGGAGAGGGGTTCATTTTGATGGATGTTGGTAGCTTATATTTTCTTTTCACTTACATTAATCTTAAGCTATCTCTTTGTCTAATTATTATATTCTATAAATCGTAAAAAGAAACCTATGAAAAATAGGTTGTTTAAACCATTTACGTGAAAATTTGAAAGACCTTCTAAATGTATGCATAAACATAGTTAATTCTGTCATATTATTCATAACAGTAAACTTCAAAAACACAAATAGATTATCCAGTGTTTCTCAAAGCTTTTGAATAATGCTGTTACTGGAGAAAGCAAAAAGAAATTCATTTCATTGTCTAATAAGTTTTGGGAAGTCCATACATTGGTTATATATCTTTTGATATTTATAATGCACAGTGACATGTTAAAGCTCTGGGAATTTTATCATGTAATTGTCTCTTGCCTTGTTTAATCTGGTGTTTCTCAGACTGACTGAATCATAGAAGCTTTTTGGTTAATCTTGGTTTGTAGATGTGCCATAGTTGAGTGAAAATTTCTAATCTTATGAAAGGTACAGTGAACAGTGGGGGAGGAGAGATTATTTCCTACTTCCTAGTATATTTGGGAATTGAAAAAAAAACCTGTAAAGATGGTAATTCATTACCAGAAAGACGTGCATTTTGACAATTTTTTACGGTGAAATTCACAAATTTTTCAGATACTTTAGCTCACTGTGTAAAGAAACTTTAGAAAACCCAACTTAAATGTTAGATTATTAATGAAGATGTAAGGAAAGCATGAGGCTAGGAGTCAATTAGTCTGATTAGAGGTTTTGGCTGTGAATTAATTGTCTTTTGTTTCTCTGTAAGTAGGTGTGAAATAATTGATACATGTGACATGCTTGGTTCTTATAAGGGTTGCAGGCAAATTCTGTACCATCTCAGCCACCAGGGAAGTCCCAAGGATTAGTTTTATAATGGAAATGGAAATATTATATCTCTATAAGTGTATTCCTAATATTTATAGAAACTATTTGATGCTTTTGGGCATTCCAACAAATGCTGAAAGACAGTAAGTGGAAGGGGAAGGACAAAAACTTCAAAGGAAATAATATTCAGTTCAGAATATTAAATGGCTGCCTGGAAATTGTAGTTGTTCCTCACGGAGTTTACTTTAATTCTTTTAATTTGCATGTTTAGAATTTTATGATTATGGAAAGTCTTTATAGTCTTTGCTAATATATTAGTGTAAGATCTCCAAGCCCAGACCAGTCTCACTGTGAGATTATGGTATAAGTTTTTTAGTCTTCCCAGGGTATTTCTGATTGTAGTGTACATTACAGAATGCTAAGGATTAAACATTTCTGTTCGCATCTTCTAATTTCCTTGTATTCCCTGCCTTCTGCACTTGATTCTGCATTGTTGTCTCTAGCTCAGGGGCCCCCGACCTCTGGGATCTAATGCCTGATGGTCTGAGGTGGAGCTGATGTAACAGTAAGAGAAATAAAGTGCACAGTAAATGTGATGCTCTTGAATCGTCCTGAGACTGTGTCGCCCCCCAGCCCCGCCCCTAGTCTAGTGGAAAAATGGTCTTCCACGGAACCAGTCCCTGGGGACAGAAAGACTGTGGAGCGCTCTCGGCAGTGGGTTTTCCTTTTCTCTCGCCTTCCATATAAATGAATTGAGGTTTTTTTTTTTTTTTTTTAGATTATTTTAAGCCTTAGAATTACTAAAAACATACAGTAAAATTCATTCTTTTAGATGTATTGTTTTATTTGACAGATGGATATATTTTGGGTATCCAATATGATAATCAAGATATTGAAAATTTTATCATCCCCAACATACCCCTTCGTGTTTGTGTGTGTATGTGTGTGTGGTGAATTGTCCCTCTATTCTCAGCCCCTGGCAACCACTGATCTAATGTCTTTCCCTATACGTCTTTCCTTTTTAGAGTGTCATATAAATGGAATTAAAGGTAGTTTCTGTGTCCAGCTTCTTTGCGTTAATATAATGGTTTTGAGATTGATTTATATTGTTAATGGTATTGATTGTTGGTTCTTTATTATTGCTGGTGAGTATTCTATTCTAGGGCTTCTCTATACAATATATATACTCCCTATACAATATACTATTCTATTATATATAATGTATATATATTGTATTATATAAATATATGCAATATATATTCTATTGTATTGTTGTACAATAGCTTGTTTATCCATTTACTAGATGGACATTTGAATCACCAGTTTTGAGTGGTTATGAACAAAACTAAATTTTCATGTATGGATCTTTTTTGGACAAATGCTTTCAGGAAATGGATTGAGCTTTTGCTGGAGTCTTGACACTTCATTATTATATTGTTGACTGCCTACCTTATCTTTTGGAGAGAGATTAAGATACTACAAGTGGTACTTCAGATTTCTTGCTTTTTGCACTGGGATATAGTAAAAACTCAAGCTTATTTCCTGAATTTTCAAATTATGTAAATAATGAGTAATATTTAAACCTAATGGTATGTATCCTAAGGATCCATTAATTAAATGTCAAACATAGTATGAAGATTAAAAAAGATACAAAATATTTTTTGAAATGGTTCCTATTTTCTGGGATCATTTTCTATGCTATTTGAATAGAAAAGATTGATGGAAACTAGTTGAAGAAATGATTAAACCTTGTGATATGCAAAAATTATGCATGATATGATTAAAATATTAGGTTAAATCAGTGAAATTGTTGTCTCATAGGTCTTAAATTGGGCCTTAAGAAAATGTTAAGTTATGGTTCTTTAAATGGTACAAGAAAGTAGGAAGCCAATTGCAGAGAATAGCAAAATCTATTTTTCTAAAATGAGAAATTTCTTTTGTATTAGACTAAATATTCTGTAATTCCTAGGACCTGAATATATATTTTTTTATATTATAGTTTTAGAAGGGACAAGGGAAAATCAGTGAATTGCTGAAATGAAAAAATTCTTAACCCCCAACCCTTACTGTTGAGTGTTTTATAATTTATAATGAATCTTAAAATAGCAGATTTCATTGCCAGTACCTAATAGTGAGGATATGTTTTAGACTCTTATGTTGTGTGAAATTATTTGGATGCTAAATGACATTTTAAGGGTTGTAATTACTGTAATTCATAATGAACTTACTCTTTTTTTTTTTTAAACATTTATAGCATCTAGTTCACAATAGTCTACTTATATCGGTAGTAGTGAGAGAAACACCTTGCTGTCTGTAGTTGGAGAAATTAATATTCCAAGAGGGAAATACTACTATACAGGGAATTTTTATCTGAAAGCAGACCTGACATTATTAAAAGAAGTTTTATTATGTTGCTATAGTATCTGTGGTGTTAAATTATGTGTCAGAATTGGGACTTTTTGTGATCCTGAGGACTCACATATTGATGACTCTGAGAAAGGTCTCAGTTATTACAGCTGCTTATGTCATCTTTCCTTCCCTTCAGTGTTTCCTTTCGGACTTTCTGTTAAACATGTAAGTGTCCTTCTCATAGTGTCCTCAGCATCTCTCAGCCTCTCTTCTGCATCTTCTGTTTCCTTTTTTCTCACTCTCCTGCCTTCTGGGACTTTGCTCAGCTGTCTTAGTTCCTTGATAGTTTACCTAATTCTCTTTTTTAACCTGTTGAGATTTTAATTTCAATGACTGCTTATAATTTAGAAGTTCTGTTTATTGTTGTTATTTTTCAAATCTGCTGGGATATCGTCCCTCTTGTCCTTCCTAATCTGTGTCTTTTTTTCTTATTTTCTTTCTTGGAAAGTCTCAATTACATAATTTTGTAATTATTTATAATCACATACAGTTGATAATTTTATAGTTTGAAGTTCTTGAGCACTTCATGTTATTAATAGCATGTCTACTGACTCATCTTTATGCTGTGTTGTTTTCTCTTGTTTTTTTTTGATTTTGGTTTGTGAGTTCATTGGAGAGAATGCAGCTTTTGCTAAGAGAATGTGGTATATCCTGTGCCCTTCTAGGTTAAATTTATGTGTCTTTATGCTACCCGCTCTAGGAGTACCTTCATCATGGAACCACATAAAAAATTTTTTTTATTGTGAAGTGTATCAAACATACCAAGGACACATGTGTAAAATATATAAATGTACATAAAATATAAATACATATACCTAACAGCAGATTAGTGATAGAACAGTATTCACATCTTGGAATCTTTTTATCCCAACCAGAAAAATGATCTATATCCTAATTTTGGTGTGAGCCATTCCTTCCCCCGCCCCCTTTTAAAAAATAGTTGTCATCTGTGTTTTTATCTTTCAAAAGTTTTTTTTGAGGAGGCCATGCTGTGTGGCATGCGGGATCTTAGTTCCCTGACTAGGGATTGAACCTGTACCTCTTGCAGTGGAAGCACTGAGTCTTAATCACTGGACCTCCAAGAAAGGCCCTTACCAATACATGTTTTATTTTGACAGATTGAGTACCAATCACAGAACTATCTCTGTAAGGAAAAGTGCAGTCTGTCTCTATTAAATGAAAGTGCTGAGAGGAGATAAGCTGAAGAGTTTCTTGGTCATGGTCTGGCTTTTTGAAGAGTTCCTATCTGCCCTTACTGAAGTATTTAGTAGGAAGCGTCACAGGTGAACCCTAGGGAATACAGAGGTGTGAGAGTCTGCTAGGGCTGCGGTCGCTTAGTGCCAGAGGCCGACCGGCTTAGACAGACAGGAGTGCCTAGGTAGGGCCGTAAACTGTGCACGTGCTCTGTCCTCTTTCTTCCGTCCCTGCTGCATCTTGAAAATTTAGCAAGTTTCCTGGGAAAACATGTCTTTACTTTTAAGTATTAGAATTTTCTTGTATGATAGTCTTTCCAGTTTTGAAGAGAAAAATAATTAGTTTTGGTCTATATTTGTTTCTTGGCTGTTTGAAAACACAAGTGACTTAGCCTTAATCACTAAAAAGTGTAAAACCTTTTGTTAATAAAATCATTGTGAAGAAAATAATCTTTGTGCCCAAGTAAAGTTTTAATACACAACTTGTGAAGGTTTGTTTAGATTCTTTGACTAATATACTTTATAATTTCTATAATCTTGTACTTTAAACCATAACCTATACAAAGAATATTATACCACCCTGAAGGTGGCTATAAAAATTGTTTATGAAGTTCAGGCAAAGACTAAAATATGTTGAAATGGAGAGTTTTGAAAAATGTTCTGTATAGCACTGGAGACCAAATCATGCTAAAATGCAGAAAAAGACTATACATCAGTTTCCAGGCTACATTATTCAAAAAAATACAACCATAAAAAAGGTAATAAGATTACATTTTCACATTTCATGGCTAGTAAAGTGCATTAGGCTGCTCAGATATTCATAACTTACTGTGACATTTGGGAAGATTACATTTTGTAGTGCACAGCCATTACTACAGCTCAGATAATAACTAGCCAGGGCCTGGACTTGGATTATGATCCCTGCCTTCGGAAACAAATTTGTGTTTTGAAGGTTGATCAGCTTCAGATAACTATTAAAAAGGTTAACATGACATACTATAGACCCTGTGCGTGCTTTTTAGGTATAATAGACATGCATACATATAGTATATCAAATATGCCACATGTGTATGTACCAATTTCTGCCATCAATTTCCTCCTTGAAAGGCATATTTTACAATATTTAAAGCAATGGAGAAATACTTAACACACCTGTCTGGATACTGCTCTTACAGTATAAACTCAGTTTAAAAGCTGCTGAAATATTTAGATGTTTTTTTGGAAATTACTTTTCAAAAATTAATTCTGTAGCTTCTTGGAAGGGTCATGTTGATGATAAACACAGATTAAAATGAAAGATTGATGTAAGTAATATTAAGGTGAAGGTAAGGCCGTTTAAGTTAGTTGTAGCTAGGTCTTTGGCCTGTTGAGATCAGTGTGGAGGACATCCGCCAGTGTCTGCTGACTCCAGTTTCTCCCCTCGCCCTCGTTCTCCATGCGCTCAGTTGCCTTTGCGGCGGCAATCTCCACTTAGTTTCTTGTGTATCATTCTCTGGTATATGGTTATATGTATATGTTTTATACTCAAATTGTAGCCTACTATTCACACTTTTCTCCATTTTGATTATCTCAGCTACACAACGCATTTTAGAGATTTTTTTTTCTGTCAGAGCTGCCTCATTATTTTCAATGACTGAATCATGTTCCATTATATAAACACAACTTTACTAACTTTATCATGTCTCTTTGAGGGGTATTGTTTCTTCTATTTTCTGTTGCATGCTAAATGAAGTTCTTATACCTAACATCATTACTTAAATGTACCTGTGGAATAAATTTCTAGTTGTTAAGGTAACCATTGATGTCTGGCTTCTGTTTAGCATATTTCTTTCTGAGATGGATTCATTTTGTTAACTTTATTCAGTAGTTCCATTGCCAAATACTTATCTCAGTTATAGCTGTTTTTAATTTTCCTCATTATCATCTGAAAATAATTGGAATTTAAACCCCCGGTTCTGATATTTATGTTGCTGCCTTTGCACTAAATGTGACTTTTGTGTCTCCAGAAATATGTCACGTGATAGTGGTGATAGTACATCTCAGTCTTGTTTGTGACTTTCATGAAAGTCATTCCAATTTTCCTTTTTGTGCATAATGCTGACATTTTAGGTGTATTTTATTATTAAAGGAAGTCTTTAAAATTAATGAACATAGAAATTTTGATGGAAATAGAAGATGACACTTTATCTATGCCACAGTATTTATAGTTCCAGGTAAGAGCCATTAATGGATGCTTAAAAGTATAATGAGAAACAATATGTTTATGTAGTCTTGAAGTATTCTTTATAGAAAGCTTAATAATATGAAAATGAAAGATAATAACTTTAAAACAGAAAAAATCTGACAGATACTTGAGTATGAGATCAATCTAACTTCACCAATAGTGGGACATACTGACAGCAGATACCATCTGAATAATATACCAATCAGGTATCATTTGAAATAGTAATACACTGAGAAGGACACATGTCGTCTCTATAGAGTATTTTTTACCAAAAATACACAGCTTGAATTTAAACATGAAAAATCATTCACATTATAAGACAGTCTTTAAAATAGCTGGCAAATCCACTTCAAAAGTGTCAACATGATGGAAGTCAAAGAATGCCTGTGTAACTTGTCATAGTTTGGAGAAGACTAAGGAGATGCTGAAGCTGGATCAGAAAAAGGATATTAGTGTGACAAGTCTTGCTATTTTAGTAAGATATGTAGTATTGTGCCTAGTTTTAATGACTGTACTATGATGATATATTCACATTAGGGTATACAGGAATGTATACTATTTTGCAGTTTTTTTAAAGTCTGAAATTATTTCAGAATAAAATTAAGGGCACATCAAGTGAAAAAAAAATCACGAATGATCATAAAACCAAAAAAATCCCTATTAGGAGTTCTCATGTAGCTTACAGAATTTTGGGGTCACCTTAGGGAAACAAGCATGTGTACTTTGTAGCTAGGACCATGTTGCTAGGAGGATGGGCCCAGTGACACCAAGGGACTCAGCACAAACACAGTTGTCATCGCCTATGTCACCTGTTGCTACTGATGATGCAAAGAATTGTACACGAAAATCTCTGCCATAGCTTTCCTAGGAGAACCAGAAGCCATAGCTTTCCTAGGAGAACCAGAAGCCTTTAACACTGTACTTGCCGAGAATTCTCATCTCCTTGCATGCAGATACTGCCTCTTGATTTTCATTTTTCCGTTCTTTCTTTTTCATGCTAGTGTGTATCTTTCACAGAACATGGGATATATGTTCATTCCTAGCTGTAGGGAGTTTTAATTGATTCCCTAATTCTGAATCTTTTTGCTTTTCCAAAGTAAACTCTATTTGGTCACATCTGTTATTCTTTGTGTGAGATTTTGTTTTGTACAGTTCACTTTCTTGTAATTCTTTCCTAGTTTTTGAGTTTAGTAAAACATAATGAAAACTGCATAAAAAAGTGTTCAGAAGGAGTGGAGTATAGGTGAATCATATATGTAACTATTCCTTAAAATATAGAGATCTTTAAAAAATCCAGTAAAAAAAGATAGGCCTGGGAATTCCCTGGCAGTCTAAGGACTCTGTGTTTTCGCTGCTGAGGGCTTGGGTTTAATCCCTGGTTGAGGACTAAGATCCCATGAGCTGCATGGCATGACCCCCCCCCCCCAAAAAAAAAAAAGTCTGCAAAGGTAATTCTAAAAGTATTTTATTTCATTTAAACAGTTGGGGTTTGTTAAAATTAAAAAAAACTTTATACGGGAATGCTGTGGGTGACATGGCAAGGTAGGAATAGGTCTCAGTACAGTTTACTCTGGATGGATTTTCTGATAGCAGTCTTAATGAAATAACATTTTTTTGATTACTCACTTTGAGTATGTGTGAAGTTTAAGTTATCCTCATTATTGATAGGAGGGATCAAAATGGATAGTATATATAATAAACCAGGAATTTGACAAGTAAAAACTACAAGTTTTGTGTCAGTTTGAGCCTTTTTCAGCTTTTCATTTTTGCTGCGAGCTCATACCTTATATGAGTAGCAAAGGATGTGTTGCTATGAGTAGCTTACAATGTTAATTGCTCAGTCATGTCCAGCTCTTTGAGACCCATGGACTGTAGCCTGCCAAGCTCCACTGTCTGTGGAATTCTCCAGGCAAGAATAGTGCGTAGCTTACAGATTACCTAATTCTTAGATGAAACATTGAATTAGAAGCAGTTATAGAGCTAAGCTAGATCTTCATTGAGGCTTTGCTCATGGCTCAGATGGTAAAGAATCTGCCTCCAGTGAGGAAGACCCAGGTTCAGTCTGTGGGTCGGGAAGATCCCCTGGAGGAGGAGATGACAACCCACTCAGTATTCTTGTCTGGAGAACTGCATGGACAGGGGAGACTGGCGGGTTACATCCACAGGGTCACAGAGAGTGGGATACAACTTGGATCTTCATCAGTGTCAGTAGGTAGTGATTTAACCTAAGACATCCTGTGTTTGTTTTTGTTGAAAATATTTCTGTTTTTATATTCAAAGTCTTGATTGACTGTGCTATCTTAACATGAAGATTTCTTCCGAAGCTTAATTTTTTAGAGCTGTGTGTGTATGTGTTTTAAAGATCTTTTAAAAGATTCATGTCAATGTATGGCAAAATCCACTACAATATTGTAAAGTAGTTAGCCTCCAATTAAAATAAACAAATTTTTAAAAAAGATCTTTTTATTTTGTAAGAGGTAGAAAAGAATATATATGGGTAGTTACTGCCAAACTAAAGCTTTGTAATGTACCCTAGTTACATTGAAGAAATGCTAATGCTTTTAATGTGTTTTTTCTTTCCACCCTCCCTGTCGCCCCCTGAAGTTGGTAGGAGGGCAGTTTGATTTAGAAATGAATTTCATTATTCAAGAAGGTGAGAGTATCATCTGCATGGTGGACCTACTGGAAAAATGTGATGTTACTTGCCAAGCAGAAGTCTGGAGCATGTTTACAGCCATTCTGAAGAAAAGTATACGAAATCTTCAAATCTGCACTGAAGTAGGCCTTGTTGAAAAAGTGCTTGGGAAAATTGAAAAAGTTGACAATATGATTGCAGGTATGACTTTCTATAATACAGTGGTTGTGAGGAAATGAAGTTTGATTATTAAGTACTGTAGTTTTCTTCTTTAGTAATATTTAAGAGACACTGAGCATGTAACATGTACCTGGAACTTTATTGTCTAAATTCTTAAGCACTGTATATTTTAATTCTTCAAGAAATAGAAGTAGCTTAATTATCTTACTTGTTGCTTTCTTTGTTTCCAGATCTTTTAGTTGACATGTTGGGAGTGCTGGCTAGCTACAACTTGACAGTTCGAGAGCTAAAACTGTTCTTCAGTAAACTTCAAGAGATAAAGGACGATGGGTAAACTTAAATATTCTTTGATATTTGAAAATATTCCTCTCCCCAAACATTTTAGTGGCTTTTAAGCAATTGATATTGCTGCGCAGGGGTTGAATGTCAGATTGAGTAGACGAGATCATTAGAATAGCATTTAGACTTACAGGGCTGATTTTGCTATCACATGACCCAGTTGTGGACTAAGAACTGAGTGTTCCAAGAAGGTTGGTAATTCAGTGCTTCTTTGAATGATTAATGGCTTCCCTGGTGGCTCAGAGGTTAAAGCGTCTGCCTCCAATGCGGGAGACCCGGGTTCGATCCCTGGGTCGGGAAGATCCCCTGGAGAAGGAAATGGCAATCCACTCCAGTATTCTTGCCTGGAGAATCCCATGGACGGAGAAGCCTAGTACGTTACAGTCCACGGGGTCGCAAAGAGTCGGACACGACTGAGTGACTTCACCTTTGAATGATTAATATTTCAAATACATTGAGCATTTACTAGAGGAAAAGGCTAAGGACAGAGAAATAAAAATGTGGGCTAGCAGCAGCTAGCTTTTCTGTCAATCTGAGTAGTTTTAAGTGTGGCCCTTAAACTTGAACAACCCACTCAGTGAACCAAAAGCCATGTTGTTTATTGGATCTACTCTTCTTAGGTGCATTTGCATGGTCCTTTGCAAGGGATGGTATTGATCACTTCAGTACAGTCGCTCAGTTGTGTCCGACTCTTTGTGACCCCATGGACTACAGTATGCCAGGCTTCCCTATCCATCACCAACTCCCTGAGCTTACTCAAACTCATGTCCATTGAATTGGTGATGCCATCCAACCATCTCATCCTCTGCCGTCCCCTTCTCCTCCCACCTTCAATCTTCCCCAGCATCAGGGTCTTTTCCAATGAGTCAGTTCTTCGCATCAGGTGGCCAAAGTATTGGAGTTTCAGCTTCAGAATCAGTCCTTCCAATGAATATTTAGGACTAATTTCCTTTAGAATGGGGCTGGTTGGATCTCCTTGCAGTCCAAGGGACTCTCAGAGTCTTCTCCAACACCACAGTTCAAAAGCATCAGTTCTTTTGCACTCAGCTTTCTTTATAGTCCAACTCTTACATCCATACATGACTACTGGAAAAACCAAAGCTTTGACTAGATGGACCTTTGTTGGCAAAGTAATGTCTCAACTTTTTAATATGCTGTCTGTGTTGGTTATAACTTTTCTTCCAAGGAGCAAGTGTCTTAATTTCATGGCTACAGTCACCATCTGCAGTGGTTTTGGAGCTGAAGAAATAGTCTGTCACGATTTCAGATGTTTCCCCATCTATTTGTCATGAAGTGATGGGACTGGATGTCATGATCTTAGTTTTCTGAATGTTGAATTTTAAGCCAACTTTTTCACTCTCTTCTTTCACTTTCTTCAAGAGGCTCTTTATCTTCTTCGCTTTCTGCCATAAGGGTGGTGTCATCTGCATATCTGAGATTATTGATATTTCTCCTGGCAATCTTGATTCCAGCTTGTGCTTCATCCGGCCCAGTGTTTCTCATGATGTACTCTGCATATAAGTTAAATAAACAGGGTGACACTAGACAGCCTTGACGTACTCCTTTTCCTGTTTGGAACCAGTCTGCTGTTCCATATCCAGTTTTAACTGTTGCTTCCTAACCTGCATACAGATTTCTCAAGAGGCAGGTCTGGTGGTCTGGTATTTGCATCTCTTTCAGAATTTTCCAGTTTGTTGTGATCCACACAGTTCAAAGGCTTTGGCATAGTCAATAAAACAGAAGTAGATGTTTTCCTGGAACTCTCCCGCTCTTTCAATGATTGAACGGATGTTAGCAATTTGATCTCTGGTTCCTCTGCCTTTTCTAAATCCAGTTTGAACATCTGGAAGATCTTGGTTCACGTATTGCTGAAGCCTGGCTTGGAGAATTTTGGTATTGGTCAACTGATTTTGAACTCCAGGTGCCTCATCAACCTGTTTATTTACCCTTTAGTTACTTACCCCTAGGGAAATACTAGTTCGTATTTTCTCCATTTTTGTTGCATTTCTGGGCTTATTTAGAGCTCTTTAGAAATGGTTACCTACAGCAGCTTACTCAGCCTGTTGATCCTTAATCCAGTTCTGTTTGAGTATATCTGCGTTTGTGCTCTGCCATCATACAGTATTATATTAAAATGATTAGACTCTCTAGCTTCTTTCTATCAAACTTTAGTTCTCTGCTTTCTTTTAAGATTTTTTTTATCACTAATTTGAAGTGATTTTATTATGTTTCTTGTTGAAGTTTACCTTGTATTTATTGTTACTAGGTGTTCTTGCATCTGTGGGATTATAATTTTCATCCAATTTGGAAACATTTTGGTCATTATTTCTCCAAATACCATTTTCTTGCCCTCGCCCCTTCCTTCTGGGACTCTCATTACATGTTGGTTAATCTTCTCTGCATTGTACCTTAGGTCACTGAGATCTAATCACTTTTTAAAAAAAGTCATTTCTCTTTGTGCTTCATTTTAAATTGCTTTTATTGCTGTATTTTTAAGATCTTTTCTTCTACAGTTTTGTTACTATCCATTAAACTTTTCAGATTTCAGATAACTTTTAATGTTTCTAAATTCTATTTGTTTCTTCATTTTTCCCCCTCATTCATGTTTTTTTCTTAAATCTTTGGAAATATATAACATATTAATAGCTGCTTTAGTGTTCTTACTCACTAATTCTGTCATCTTTGTATTTTCTAGGTCCGCTTTTTACTCGCTCATTGTGCTTTTACTTATAGGTCCTGTTTTCTAGTTTGCTTATGTCAGTGATTTTAGGCGTGGTGACGTTAGTCATAGCTTGTGGTGACCAAGTGCCTGTTGCTGGATTCTGTTACGGTTCTTTTAAGATGGTTACACTGTTGTCTGCAGGCAGATCAGTTGCTTGTGGTCCTTGCCGTCAGCCAGTTTGTCCCGGGGCTCAGTTGTGGCCCCCTCTTTGCGACCCCATGGACTGCAGCATGCCAGTAGTCCTTTCAGGCTACTTTAAAATTGTTTTGAGTCACGTCTAGCGTGGTTGTTGCTCTCAGGCAAAGTCAGCCTTATTATTTGGCCTTGCTTTTGTAGAGTTTCTGTGAATGACCCTGAGTCTCAAACATGGGGCAAGAGGCAGTATAAGCCTGACCTCTCTCCACAGTGCCGGCAGGGTCTGAGTGAGTCCTGGCTGTGTTAGCTCTGGGGATTCTTTGACGAATGGCTGTTAAAACCTCACCTTGTTGAGTTTTAAGGTAGGAATGCACAGTTTGGTATTATGTTGACGGGTCAGTGAAGATTCCTAAAGTCTCTTCTTTGCCTCGGTCCTTCCTCTGTAGTATTCTGCCCTGATGGTTCTGTCCTCAGACTACCCATTCTCCGGTTTCTGCCTCATTGACTCCATGAGACTTTTAAGTTCTGTTTGATTTCCCTCCCCTGTGCAATGATCTGTGATATGGAAATTGACTCCAACTAAAAAGTCTGGGAATATCATGGCTTATTTTGTTTCCCTTTCTCAAGGATCACAGGCTTGAGCTCCCTCTTTTCCATGTCTGAAAACAGTTTTAGTTTCATGCATTTTGTCCAGTTTTCTAGTTGTTTATGGTGACTTGGTAATTGGAGGTCCTGTTGCTGTGTCATGTCCAGAAGAATACTGGTTTGATTTATGTTCAAATAATTTATTCTGAATATATAATTAAAATATTTTTATTATATTTATGTATAGAGAAAACTATAAGAAAATAGCAAAGAATACAAACATATTTATTTTCAAAGATAGAAACCCCATAATCAAATATATGCTAAATCACTAATAATTAGAGATGTTCAGATTAAAACAATATTGATATGTGATATCAGTAGTATCAATAATTATAAATTGGAAAATAGCAAGTATAAGTGGGGGACAGAGTTATTTTTAACCTCAGAGGATGTTCAGAAGCATTACTTTTGATGGCAGTGAATTGTCAACATGTATGTTTATCTTAGGAGAGTAGCCAGGGAAATGTATTGGATGCATAGACTGGATTATCATATAGCAGGTAGAATTAATGCATAGAGTAAAATGGACTTCCCAGCTGGCTCTAGTGGTAAATAACCACCTACCAATGAAGGAGACATAAGAGATGTGGGTTTGATCCCTGGGTTGGGAAGGTCCTCTGGAGGAGGGCATGGCAACCCACTCAGGTATTGTTGCCTGGAGAATCTCATGGACAGGGGAAGCTGATGGCCTGTGGATCATAGCCCATAGCCCGTGATGGGCTAAGGGTCACAAAGAATTGGATATGACTGAAGCAACTTAGCTCATTGACTAAAATGAATAGATATCAAAAAGCAGGAAGAAAGTGAAAAATAGAATGATATTTCTAACCCAGTTAGTTCAGTTGCTTGGTCGTGTCTGACTCTTTGTGGCCCCATGGACTGGAGCATGCCAGGCTTCCCTGTCCATCACCAACTCCCGGAGCCTGCTCAAAGTCATGTCCATCGAGTTGGTGATGCCTTCCAACCATCTCATCCTCTGCCATCCCCTTCTGCTTCTGTCTTCAATCTTTCCCAGTATCAGGACTTTTCCAATGAGTCAGTTCTTTGCATTGGTGGTCAAAGTATTGGAGTTTTAGCTTCAACATCAGTCCTTCCAATGAATATTCAGGACTGATTTCCTTTAGGATGGACTGATTGGATCTCCTTGCAGTCCAAGGGACTGTCAAGAGTCTTCTCCAACACCACAGTTCAAACGCATCAATTCTTCGGTGCTCAGCTTTCTTCACAGTCCAACTCTCACATCCATACATGACCACAGGAAAAACCATAGCCTTGACCAGACGGACCTTTGTTGGCAGAGTAATGTCTCTGCTCTTTAATATGCCATCTAAGTTGGTCATAACTTTTCTTCCAAGGAGCAAGTTATTTCATGGCTGCAGTCACTACCTGCAGTGATTTTGGAGCCGCCCAAAATAAAGTCTGTCACTGTTTCCACTGTTTCCCCATCTACCTGCCATGAGGTGATGGGACCAGATGCCATGATCTTCATTTTTTGAATGTTGAGTTTTAAGCCAGCTTTTACATTCTCCTCTTTCACTTTCATCAAGAGGCTCTTTAGTTCCTCTTGGCTTTCTGCCATATGATGTTGTCATCTGTGCATCCGAGGTTATTGGTATTTCTCCCTGCAGTCTTGATTCCAGCTTATACTTCATCCAGTCTGGCATTTTGCATGATGTAATCTGTATAGAAGTTAAATAAGCCAGGTGACAATATACAGTTTTGACTATATATTGATTATATTTAAAATTAAAGTATAATTTTAGTTCAGTTTATTTCAGTTGCTCAGTCGTGTCTGACTGTTTGCAACCCCATGAGCCGCAGCACTCCAGGCTTCCCTGTCCATTACCAACTCCTGGAGTTTACCCAAACTCATGTCCATCGAGTTGGTGATGCCATCCAACCATCTCATCCTTGGTCGTCCCCTTCTCCTCCTGCCTTCAATCTTTCCCAGCATCAGGGTCTTTTCAAATGAGTCAGCTGTTCACATGAGGTGGCCAAAGTATTGGAGTTTCAGCTTTAGAATCAGTCATTCCAGTGAACACCCAGGACTGATCTCCTTTAGGATGGACTAGCTGGATCTCCTTGCAGTCCAAGGGACTCTCGAGTCTTCTCTAGCACCACAGTTCAAAAGCATCAATTCTTTGGCCCTCAGCTTTCTTTATAGTCCAACTCTCACATCCATATATGACCACAGGAAAAGCCATAGCCTTGACTAGATGGACCTTTGTTGGCAAAGTAATGTTTCTGCTTTTTAATATGCTGTCTAGGTTGGTCATAACTTTCCTTCCAAGGAGTTAGCGTCTTTTAATTTCATGGCTGCAGTCACCATCTGCAGTGATTTTGGAGCCTAAAAAATAAAATAAGCCACTCTTTCCACTGTTTCCCCATCTATTTCCCATGAAGTGATGGGACCAGATGCCATGATCTTTGTTTTCTGAATGTTGAGCTTTAAGCCAACTTTTTTACTCTATTCTTTTACTTTCATCAAGAGGCTCTTTAGATCTTCTTTACTTGCTGCTGTAAGGGTGGTGTCATCTGCATATCTGAGGTTATTTACATTTCTCCCAGCCATCTTGATTCCAGCTTGTGCTTCATCCAGCCCGCATTTCTCATGATGTACTCTGAATATAAGTTAAATAAACAGGGTGACAATATACAGCTTTGACGTACTCCTTTTCCTATTTGGAACCAGTCTCTTGTTCCATGTCCAGTTCTAACTGTTGCTTCCTAACCTGCATATAGATTTCTCAAGAGGCAGGTCAAATGGTCTGGTATTCCCATATCTTTCAGAATTAGACTTAAAATTTAAGTACAGATTATACTTAAAATTTAGAAGCTGTTGGGTTAGACATATATTATCTAATAAAGTATCTAATATATAAGTAAGTAAGTAAGTAAAGTCACTCAGTCGTGTCCGACTCTTTGTGACCCCATGGACTGCAGCCCACCAGCCTCCTCAGTCCATGAGATTCTCCAAGCAAGAATACTGGAGTGGGTTGCCATTTCCTTCTCCAGGGGATCTTCCCGACCCAGGGATCGAACCCCGGTCTCCTGCATTGGAGGCAGACGCTTTAACCTCTGAGCCACCATCTAATATATAGTATCTAATATATGTAACTCAACATCTTTTAAATTTTAAGTATAATCACAGAGATACACATTTTTGAAGGTCAACATATAAAAAGATTAAGCAGGATTTCCCTGGTGATCCAGTGATTTAGAATCTACCTTGCAATGTTGGGATCCCACATTCTGAAGAGCAACTAGTCCTGTGCACTGCAGCTATTACAGAAAATCTGTGTTACACTGAAAGATCCTGCAGGATGCCTGATTCAGCCAAATAAATAAATATTAAAGAAACAGATTAAGCACGTTGAAGTTAAGGGTATAGTTACAGGGGATAGGGCTTCCATGGTGGCTCAGAGGTTAAAGCGTCTGCCTGCAATGTGGGAGACCTGGGTTCGATCCCTGGGTCTGGAAGATCCCCTGGAAAAGGAAATGGCAACTCACTCCAATATTCTTGCCTGGAGAATCCCATGGACGGAGGAGTCTGATGGGCTCCAGTCCACAGGGTCGCAAAGAGTCAGACATGACTGAGCGAGCGACTTAACTTATAGGGGATAGGGGAAAAAATAATGAACTATTAATAAAACAAGAGCAGGGCTTTTTCAGTTATTAAGTAGTTTTGGTATCACATTAATGCAGTGAAAAATCCTTGTATTTAAATGTGTGTTTGCCATTTTGATTATTACTTTAGCATAGATTTTTACGTATGGAACTAGTGTATCAGTTTCTAATGATTCTTGAAATATGAATACTAAATTATTTTCTGAGAGGCTTTCCTAGTATATAGCCCCCTAGCAGCATCTGTGGAGTAAAGTGCTACTCTTGTGTCCTTTTTAATAGGTTGATAAAAAAGGAAAATTTGAGGAGTGATTTCTGTAGATGAAACTGTTACAATATTATACTTTTATTTTTGACTGTAGATTATTTTTGGTAATTTCATTTTTTTTGGTAATTTTAGAATTTACTTAAAACAGTGTGATTATAGTAACTTATTACACTTTTATAATTGAACAGTGTGGTTAAGTGAAAATTTCTTGATCAAGTGTATTAATACCACTTGCCACTTAGCTTTTGGATGAAAGATGGCCAGATTGTTTTAGTTAGGGGTTTTTTTTTGGCTGTGCTGGTGGGTCTCTGTTGCTGCTCCGGCTTTTCTCTGGTTGTGGTGAGCAGGGTTCTTGTAGTGGCCTCTCTTGTTGGGGAGCACAGGTTCTTGGGTGTTTGGGCTTCAGTGGTTGTGGAACGTCAACACGTGGACTCAGTGGTTGTGGCGTGTGGACTCAGTGGTTGTGACGCGTGGACTCAGTGGTTGTGGCGCGTGGACTCAGTGGTTGTGGTGTGTAGACTCAGTGGTTGTGGCACGTGGACTCAGTGGTTGTGTTGTGGTGCGTGGACTCAGTGGTTGTGGCGCGTGGACTCAGTGGTTGTGGCACGTGGACTCAGTGGTTGTGGCACGTGGACTCAGTGGTGGCGCATGGGCTTGGTTGCCCTGTGGCATGTGGAATCTTCCCAGATCAGGGATCAAACCCATGTCTTTTGCGTTGGCAGGCAGAGTCTTTACCACTGGGCCACCAGGGAAGCCCTAGATAGTTATTCATGATAATTTAGACCAGCTACCCAATAAGATGAAGGCAAGACTGTGATTTCATTTATAGTTTGACACTGTTTTGAACTTTAACTTTTAAGAGGAATGCACTACACATTATTCTGTTTGCTTGCAAACCGATTTAAATTACTATCTTGTCCTTTGCTTTTCCTTGTAAATGTAAATACACCTTTTTGTTTTAGCTGTTGGTTGTTGAGTGTATTAAAGGAGACTTGTGGATCAGAGTCATTAATCAAACAAATGTAATGTTACAACTTTTATACATGCTCTATGGTAGAAACATGTTGTAGAGTGATACATGGTAGGGAGATTTGATCTGTTTTCAAGGTCAGGAAAGAGTGCCCTGGGAAGTGACCATTAAGATGAACTTAAAAAATGGGTAGATTTCTTTAGTTAAGGCAGGGGAGGGCTGGGAGTGGTGAATCGTCCTCATGAGAACATTTTAAGGAGAATAGTTTGTGCTCAGGCTCTGTTATGGGAAAAAGTCATTATAGATGGAGTGCAGTTAAGGGTCTTTTGGGTCATGTTAAGGATTCTGGTCTTTTCTTTTAAAGACAGTGAGAAGCTACTGGAGAGATAGAGTTATATAAAGTTGAAAGTGTAGTGATTAAAAGCTTGGACTCTGGAATCAGATTGAGTTCTCATCCCATTTACTACCTGTATGACCTTGGATATGTTCCTCAGCCTCAAGTTCCTCCTTTGTCAAATGGGATGATAGTAACCCCTAGCATGGTTATGAGGCTAAAATATTTTACTGTTTTTAAAGTCCTTGTAACAATGGGACTTGATAAGCATTAGTTTTTGGTGAGATTAAAAAGTGTTTTAAAAAGGGACGAGAGGTGGGATGATGTAGTTTGTAATTTTAAAAGGTCGTTTTTGCTGCAGTGTGGAAGTGCTGTGTGTCAAATGCTGCTGGCTCATATTTTTCTAGCACCTTCCACAGAACAGTGGCATAGAGTGCATTGTTTATTTCTTTAAGATAGTTGAAAATACCGTTTTGGATATTATATATGCTTTTTTTGCTTACGGAATTATTATTTTGGGGGTATATTCAAGTATGTCTATGTTAAAAGTATGTATTTTTGTTCTATGGTGAGTAATGTGGCTAATGAATTGCTGATTATTTTCCTAGCCTCCGCATGCTGGAAAGTTGCTGTCTGTGTTAAAGCACATGCCGCAGAAGTATGGTCCTGATGCCTTTTTCAACTTCCCAGGAAAGAGTGCTGCAGTAAGTAGGTCTTAATGAGGAAATCATCTGAAGCTCTTTCCTTTGCCTCCTGAAAGTCTGGCCCTGTAACCACTCTTGACAGGTTCTGTGTTGGGTGAAAACTTCTGTGCACAGCCTAACTCTGTCCTTAAAACAGTACTGCCTGTTCCTTTTTCCTGACTGTTTTAGAGGGGAAGAAATAGAGGCTTTAAGCAACTAAGAAAGCTGCGCATTCACCCCTTGGGGTCTCAATGGAATAAGAACACAATTCTTTTCAACATAAGCCGTGTTTTCTTATGAATTTTTATCTCTGCATTCTGAAATAGAAATTTATGTATAGCACGTTCACTTTTATCTTTCTTTAGTGTTACATTTCCTTAGTTCTGTTTCTTTTGCACCTGATGTATAAGTTGAGAGTAACTCTGAGAAACTTTCTAGGCAAGTTTTTCTGACTTGTGAGTTTCCATATTGTATCAGTCTCAGCATTCTTATAAACTGTTAGTCACTTTACACGTAAGACAGTTAATGTATGGCAGTAATATCTGTAATGTTTCAAAATATTATATGATTACATTATATAGTATATATGTGTTATTTATGGAAGCTTTTTCACATCCTCTTGATTACATTGGCCTGCCTATTATAAGCAAGTGTTTTAAAGTTATCTTTTATTCATTTTTATTTTTTGCTCTCGTAATATCCTACCTTTTATGGCCTGTATATAGCCAGGCAATATCTGCAGAAAGAAGAGTGTTTTAAAAGAACATTTATGATATTTGACTGTTTCACAAACATTGTACAGTTTTCTTTGAAGGTTTTATCGCTCATGTTATTTTTTCTTTCTAATTTTTCCTTAATAACTATTTTAGATTTGAAGCTTTCCAGAATAGTTTGCTCACTTGGCATTGAGTTTATCATTTTTCTCCTAGCATAAAAAAGCATTCTTAGGAGATAAAAGTATTCTTATTAGAGAAACCTTTTTTTTAATGCATGCTTTAAGTTTATTATTTATATTTCTTTGAGATTGTTACATGTCCATTACATTTTCTTGTGTGTATCTTGAAATTCGACCAGTTGAACCACACAACTTTTGGAGCTTTCAGAGAATAGATGTTTTAAATATATTCATTGACTCATTTTTTTCCCCCTTAAACATAGCTTTTAAAGGAAAGTTATTCATGGGTCAATTATTTTTACCAAGCTTTCACATCCTCTACTTTCATGTTTGATTGAGAGAGAACATATGTATACAAAGAGTATGTATTATTTTTTTCCTTAATACAACATTCATTTTAAATCAGCCTTTTGAAGTCTCCATAGTGTTATTAGATAAATTTGGCTCTATGATGTTTTTCAAGTTTTATGAAATATCTTATAAAAAATATATGTATATATGATGTCAGCCTAGAGGCATATGTAAAGTGTTATAACAAGAAAAGAAAAGCTTTTAGTATGATCTTTTTTTTTAACAGCTTTATTGAGTTACAATTCCCATCATACATTTCTGTCATTCAAAGTGTACATACAATGAATGCTTATGTTCATCAGTTTGTGCAGCCATTATTACAATTAATTTTCAGTTCAGTTCAGTCGCTCAATTGTGTCCGACTCTTTGCAACCCCATGAGTCGCAGCACGCCAGGCCTCCCTGTCCATCACCATCTCCTGGAGTTCACTCAGACTTACATCCGTTGAGTCGGTGATGCCATCCAGCCATCTCATCCTCTGTCGTCCCCTTCTCCTCCTGCCCCCAATCCCTCCCAGCATCAGGGTCTTTTCCAATGAGTCAACTCTGTGCATGAGGTGGCCAAAGTATTGGAGTTTCAGCTTTAGCTCATTCCTTCCAAAGAAATCCCAGGGTTGATCTCCTTTATAATAGACTGGCTGGATCTCCTTGCAGTCCAACGGACTCTCAAGAGTCTTCCCCAACACCACAGTTCAAAAGCATCAGTTCTTCAGTGCTCAGCTTTCTTTACAGTCCAACTCTCACACCCATACATGACCACTGGAAAAACATGTTCATTACCCTCAAAAGAAACCCTGCACTCATGAGCAGTCACTGCACATTTCACTCCAGACTCCCTGCCTAGGCAACTACTGTTCTTCTTTTTGTTTCTTTGAATTTGTATATTTTGGACAATTCATGCAAATGGAATTATATGATGTCTGGAATTTTGTGATTGGCTTTTTGCACTTAACACTACTGTTCTTAAGAGCCATTAATGTTGTAGTATGTATCAGTGCTTCATTCCTTTTTGTTGACTCATATTCTAAGAATATACCACATTTTGTTTAATTTTTTTTTTTTTTTTGGTTTCCAACTAGGTTACATTTTGTTTAATTATTTTTTAAATTTACTTTTTTAGTTGAAGGATAATTGCTTTTCAGAATTTTTTTGTTTTCTGTCAAACCTCAACATGACTCAGCCATAGGTATACGTATATCTCTTCCCTTTTGAGCTTCCCTCCCATCTCCGTCCCCATCCCACCTAATTATTCTTTAATTAGTGGATAGTTGCATTCTACTTTTTGGAAATGCTCTATGGCCTTTTATTTGTAAGTTTTTATATGGACGTATGTTTTCATATCTCTTGGAAATGTAGTAGTAGAACTGCTGAGCCATGTTGTCTTATGTTCAACCATTTGAGGTACTCCCATATTGTTTTTCCAAAGTGACTATATTTATTTTATAATCTTATCATCAGTTTAGGAGGTTTCTAGTTTCTCTACTTGCTTACCAACACTTGTTAATGTCTGTCTTTTTGACTATAGCCATCCTAGTTGTGTTAAGTAACATCTTGTTGAGATTTTGATTTGCATTTCCTGTTATGACCAACCTAGATAGCATATTGAAAAGAGAGATGTTACTTTGCCAACAAAGGTCCATCTAGTCAAGACTATGATTTTTCCTGTGGTCATGTATGGATGTGAGAGTTGGACTGTGAAAAAAGCTGAGTGCCAAAGAATTGATGCTTTTGAACTGTGCTGTTGGAGAAGACTCTTGAGAGTCCCTTGGACTGCAAGGAGATCCAACCAGTCCACTCTAAAGGAAATCAGTCCTGGGTGTTCTTTGGAAGGAATGATGCTAAAGCTGAAACTCCAGTACTTTGGCCACCTCATGCGAAGAGTTGACTCATTGGAAAAGACCCTGATGCTGGGAGGGATTGGGGGCAGGAGGAAAAGGGGACAACAGAGGATGAGATGGCTGGATGGCATCACCAACTCGATGGATGTGAGTTTGATTGAACTCTGGGAGATGGTGATGGGCAGGGAGGCCTGATGTGCTGCGATTCATGGGGTCGTGAAGAGTTGGGACACGACTGAGCGACTGAACTGAATGACTGATGATGCTGAGCATCATTTCATGTTCTTATTGGCTATTTGCATATATTCTTTGGAGCTGTGTCCATTCAGATATTTTGCGCACTTAAAAACTGTATTTGTCTATTTATTACTGAGTTTGTAACAATCCTTTGTATATTCTTCTGGATATAAACTTCTTATCAGATTAATAATTTTGAAATATTTTCTCTGGTTTTTTTGGGTTGTCACTTTCTTGATAGTATCCTTTAAAGCACAAAAGTTTTTAATTTTAATGAAGTCCAGTTCATGTATTTTTTTGTCTTGTACATAATTAAGAATTTATCTATCTCAGGGTCATGAAGATTCACTCTTATTTTTCCTTATAAAAGTTTTCTAGTTTTTGCTTTCACATTTCACAGGATTGATTTGAGGTTAATTTTTTGTGTATCATATAAGGAAGTGGTCAACTTCATACTCTTGCTTGTAAATACCAGTTTTCTCAGTGCATTTGTTCATTGAACTGTCTTGATAGTCTTGTTTAAAATCAAGACCACAAAGATGAGCGCTTATTTACGGTCTCCCTTCTGCTCCATTGGTCTGTATCTCTATCTTTATGCCAATACCCCACAGCTTTCAGTACTGTATCTTTGTATTGTAGGTTTTAGATTCGGTAGTCTGTGTTAGTTAACAACTTCCCACTATTTACTTTACCCGTGATAGTGTATGTACGTCAGTGCTGTTTTCTTAATTAGTCCCATCCTCATCTTCCCCTGCTGTGTTCACAAGTCCATTCTGTACTAAGTTCATCAGTACCATTTTTCTAGATTCCACGTATATGTGTTAATACACTATACTTGTTTTCCTCTTTTTGACTTGCTTTATTCTGTTTAAGAGGCTCTATGTTCATTAACCTCTGTACAACTGACTCAAATTCATTCCTTTTTATGACTGAGTAATATTCCATTGTACAACTGTAGTTAATGGGAAGTTGCTAACTAACACCGGGAGACCAGCCTAGCCCTCTGTGATGACTTAGAGGGGTGAAATGGGGGAGGGGAAGGAGGCTCAGGAGGGAAGGATATATTTATAGTTATGACTGATTAGCATTGTTGTACATCAGAAACCAACACAATATTGTAAAGCAATTTTCCACCAATTAAAAAAATAAATAAAATTAAAAAATTGTTAATCTGGACCTCCAGCTTTTCTTTTTCAAGTTTGTTTTGGAGACACTAGGGTCCTTGCATTATTTTATTTTTAAATTAAAATTTAAACCAAGTGGTAAAATTACCTTTACAGTCACTTATGAATATAACTTTGAAATGTTATAAAAAATGTTATGAATGAATCCTCTTCAGCTTTGATTTTCTGTTAAAAAAATTACATTCTAGGCTTTTTCCTTAACTGTTTTCTTTCCTTCTCCATCTTTCTTTATTACTTTATTTAACATTTCAGCAACAAATTTCCTTTGATATCACTACCTGTCTCTTTTAATTGGAATCTCTTTGCATATGTTAATTGTAAGAAATGAAGCAGTAAGATTAGTGTGTCAAACAGATCACTTGGGATATTTTTGTTTAATTAAATTAACACCATTATCTGTATTTTGAATAATTTAGAAAGTGAAAATCTTTCAGATAAAGAGACTACTTTTGCATGTAGACTAATATATGGTAGAAATATATGTAGCATGTAAGGTCTCATTTTCATGATTTCAGTAACAGAATTTTTCACTGTGAGTCAGTAACTCAAATTTTTTCTCTTTAGGCTATTGCATTACCTCCTATAGCCAAATGGCCATACCAGAATGGTTTTACATTTCATACCTGGCTTAGAATGGATCCTGTAAATAACATCAATGTGGATAAAGATAAACCATATTTGTATTGGTATGTATTTCTGTAACTTAGTGTTGTTACTTTATTTTGAAAAATGAGAAGAATATTTGGAGATGAAATGAAAACTTATTTTTTGTAGTTTCAGAACCAGTAAAGGTCTTGGTTATTCTGCTCACTTTGTTGGGGGATGTTTAATTATAACATCAATAAAGTCAAAAGGAAAAGGCTTTCAACACTGTGTGAAATTTGATTTCAAGCCACAAAAGGTATGTGATCTTACTGAGTCATAGTTATGTTACCAAACTGTTATAACCTTCAGAATGCTGTGGTAAATCATAGTTCTGTTCTTAAGCTGGTTCAGAAAATGAAGTGTAAATTGCTGGACAGTTGTTAACCTCTCTGATTTGGACAATGAAAAGAGTGAATATTGAGCTGTTTCTAGAGTTTAAGGGAAATACAAGTGAAAATATATGTATTTGCTTTTCTACCTTAAAATTTAGAAATTAATGAATGGTTTATTAACAAAATGAATATCTGTAGATCAGTAAATAGATAAATATGACAAAATGTTGATGGCTGGGGGATGGTGAGAGAGTTTCTATTAAGCTTTTTACCTTTTAAAAATTTTCGTAATGAAAAGTTAGAAAAATAATTCCATGGGTAAGCTATTACTTGTTGTGAGAGTTCCCTTGAATCAATATTGTTCCAAGGGTAGAATATTGAATTTAATAAAAGTAGTCTTATTTTAGTTTTAGATTTCACTGTAATTTAGCATTTGATTTTGCTTGTTTTTATCAGTGTGGTTGAATTGTTGGAAAGATCATTATCTTTTTTTTTCTTTAAACTGTTTTGCTTATCCAGTGGTATATGGTAACTATAGTGCACATTTATAACCGGTGGAAGAACAGTGAGCTTCGATGTTATGTGAATGGTGAGCTTGCTTCCTATGGAGAGATAACGTGGTTTGTCAACACGAGTGATGTAAGTAGTTTGAGAAAGTTACATTGAAATAAGAAAAATATATTTTATACTGAATATAAATTTTAGAACACTACAGTGGTGGATTTTTTATAATTGTAGTTTGGCTCACGTAATATATTAAGAGAGTGGAAATGTGCTAATATGTCACATAAGATATTACTCAGTCCTTGTTATAAAATTGTTCTGGATAGGGTAGAGACAATGATTCATAGCTAGCAGTGAGTATATCTTGAAAGTATTTGTGTCGTCGGTCCATTGATCAAATTAAACCTCAGAGCTTTACTGCAGGGTTCTGATCATTTTTATGAATGAGTTAGGTGAAATAGGCTTATAAATTTTCCATATAATTCATAGCTGCTATAGATAACTTTTTTAATAATATTTTCGAGGTTCAATAAGAGATCCATAAGTTAGAATTATATTCAAATGTTCTCCCTGTCTCCCATATTACATTTTTAATAGAAACCTTGAAAAATTACGGATCAGGAAAATGAATACAAACTTGCAACACCCATTCACTATTAACTCCTGTTACACTAATCTATACATATTTACATGAAATACTACCCTTAAGAGCTTGGGTTGTAAGACTTGGGTTTGAATCCCTTCCTGACTTATGGCTTCACTTAATTTATTAGGCCTGAGGCTTCTCTCTTGTGTGAATGTGCTCAGTTGCTCATTTCTATCTGATTTTCTGCGACCCCCTGGACTATAGCCTGCCTGCATAGGCTATTCTGTCCATGGAATTTTCCAGGCAAGAATATTGGAATGGGTTGCCATTTCCTACTGTAGGGGATCTTCCCAACCCAGGGATTGAACCCATTCTCCTGCAGCTCCTGTGTTGCAGGTGATTCTTTATTGCTGTGCTCTGTGGGAAGCCCTTTGCTCCGCCTAAAAAGGGTGTAAAATAGTACCTATCTCAGAATGTTGATTAAATGAGCTACTGTTCAGAAATCCATTAGAAGAGTGACTTATATAGAATAAGTGCTCAATAAATGTTAACTGTTAATTTTTTAATTAGAGATCAAATATGTATATTACCTTTCAACCTGTTTTGTTTTTTTTTCTTACATTAATCTGTGCTGAGCATTGCAGGCATTGTAATAAATACTGTTACTTTCTGTAACCTTGCAGGATAAGTACTGTTGTAATCTTTACAGGTGAAACTGAGCACAGAGAGGTTAAGGAATTTGCCAAAATCAGCAGCATGGGAATCAGTTATTTGACCTAGGTCGTTTGTCTTCATAATCCAAGTGTTAAAAATTTTTTATATTCCTTAATGTCAACATACACATTTTTCAGCAGCCTTCCTAATAGTTTCATGGTATAAAATACTTTTAAAAGATATCAAGCATTTCTTTTCCTTCTTGCTGTATAGGTGTGAATTTATGTGTGATCTCTGCAACCTGGATGTTACTAAGAGAGGTTTTCTATGTAAATAAGCAAAGCATACACCTGTTATTCTGAATTTACACATTGCTTTTGCGAGATTGCATCTACTCCCATGACTTAATCTGTTATTTGTATCTTGATGTCTACAGAAACCATCTTTACAGTCTTAGCTTCTAACTGTAGAGAACCCTGCTGGCAATTCCTTCTTCACCCACATTAGTTTATATAAAAGACACATTCATTAGCTCGAAGTTAACTCATGATTTTGCTTGTTGCTCCAAAGCCTGCTCTTCTGTCTGCTTCTTTAGTTTCCCAAGTATCAACCTACAGAGTCCATAATGATTTTTCTGACTCCATTTCCTACTTTCGTTTTGTCATCAAGTTCTGTTCATTGTACTTTGGAGAACTTGTCTGTTTTTCTGTGATGTCTTTTCTGATCTCTACACCAAATGGAATGGATGAAGTGAAATGCTAAATGAAATTTTAATCTAATCAGATTATATTTTAGAGAGGACAAAATATTTATACCAGTATAGGTTGCTACTAATTCTGGAGGAGACAATTTTTTTTGTTTTTTCTCTAATAAAATTTTCTGTTTTCTTTCACAGACCTTTGACAAGTGTTTCCTGGGCTCATCAGAAACAGCAGATGCTAACAGAGTATTCTGTGGTCAGATGACTGCAGTTTACCTTTTCAGTGAAGCTCTTAATGCTGCTCAGATTTTTGCTATTTATCAGTTGGGCCTGGGATACAAGGTACTTCACTTGATGTTCACTGCTTAATCAGTGTTAGTTGAGCTTGATTTATAGATGGGTGATGCATGTGGCAGCTTATAACTACGGTTAATAAACTGCATGTGAGACTAACCAGAGGTACCTTAAGGAAATCTCAGGAGTCCAAAGCACATTTTAAGGTTTTACGGGAAGCATAGTATACTTGCTGTGTATGGGGCACTGTGCAAACTACTAGCTCAGTTTCAACTTTAACTTATGCTTCATTTCTTTTGTTGTTACCATATTTTTGAATAGCTATGTTTTTAATAGTTGCTGTGATAAAAAGCAAGGCCAAATTTGCCTGTTACTTCAGGTATCTCTTGACTTCCTACTTTTGCATTCCAGTCTCCTATGATGAAAAGGACATCTTCTCTGGGTGTTAGTTCTAGAAGGTCTTGTAGAACTGTTCAGCTTCTTTAGCATTACTGGTTGGGGCATAGACTTGGATTACTGTGACAATGAATGGTTTGCTTCGGAAATGAACAGAGATCACAGTCATTTTTGAAATTGTACCGAAGTACTGCATTTTGGACTCTTGTTGACTGAGGGCTACTTCATTTCTTCTAAGGGATTTTTGCCCACAGTAGTAGATATAATGGTCATCTGAATTCAATTTGCCCACTCCCGTCCATTTTAGTTCACTGATTCCTAAAATGTTAATGTTCACTCTTGCTATCTCCTGTTTGACCACTTCCAATTTGCTTGATTCAGGGACCTAACATTCCAGGTTCCTATGCAATATTTCTCTTTACAGTATCAGATTTTACTTCCATCACCAGTCACATCCACAACTGGGCATTGTTTTAGCTTTGGCTCCATCTCTTCATTCTTTCTGGAGTTATTTCTCCACTCTTCTCCAGCAGCATATTGGGGGCCAACAGACCTGGGGAGTTCAACTTTCAGTGTCATATCTTTTTGCCCTTTCATACAGTTCCTGGCGTTCTCAAGGCAAGAGTTCTGAAGTGGTTTGCCATTCCCTTCTCCAGTGGACCATGTTTTGTCAGGTCTATGATTTAGTGTTTCACTTACTTCTACTATTTATTTATTTATTTTTTTTGTTCTTTCCATTTTTATGTATTTTGATTTTTTTTTTCCCAATGAGTGGCTTTGTGAGGAAATTTTTTTTATCAAAAGCAAATCCCTTTATGTCTTTCCATCTTCTTATAAGGGTAGATATCAGGTGACATGTTGGTCTTTTTCCTTCCCCAATTTGGATATACTTAAATTGTTCTGCAGAGTAGGAAGGGAAGAGAGTGAAAGATAAAAGACATCATGAGGGGAATAAAGAGAAGAGGAGAGAAACTTAGAAGAGACAGGTCTGGGAGGTCAACCCATGTTGTAGTATGCATTAATATTTCATTCCTTTTTTCCATAAGTAATATTGTGTGGGTATATCATATTTTGTTTGTCCATTTGTCAGTCGTTGGACATTGGGCTGTGTCCATCTTTTGACTGTTATGAATAATGCTGCAATGAACCCTTCTCTGTACGAGCTTTTATGTGCACATGTGTTTTTATTTTTCTTGGGTTTGGTTCTAGAGTGAAATTGGTAGTGATATGGTAACTCTACATTTAACTATTTGAGAAACGTTTAGATTGCTTTCCAACATGGCTACATAATTTTACATTCTCTCAGCTATGTATGAGGATTTTGATATCTTCATATTCTCTCCAACAACTGTTATTATCTGACTTTTATAGCCATTTTAGTGAGTTTGAAATGCATCCCATTGTGTTTTTTTTTCTTTTTTTTTAAATTAATTTTTATTTTTTAGTTTGTTTTGCTTTACAATACTGTATTCGTTTTGCTATACATTGACATGAATCAGCCACGAGTGTACATGAACTCCCAATCCCGACCCCCACCTCCCCTCTCTTGCCCCACATCATCTCTCTGGATTATCCCTGTGCATCAGTTCCAAGCATCCTGCATCGAACCTAGACTGGCGATTTGTTTCACTTATGATATCATACATGTTACACTGCCTCTCTCCCAAATCATCCCACCCTCTCCCTCTCCCACAGAGTCCAAAAGGCTGTTCTAGACATCTGTGTCTCTTTTGCTGTCTCGCATACAGGTTTATCATTACCATCTTTCTAAATTCCATATATATGTGTAAGTATACTGTATTGGTGTTTTTCTTTCTGGGTTACTTCACTCTATATATAATCGGCTCCAGCTTCATCCACCTCATTAGAACTGATTCAAATGTATTCTTTTTAATGGCTGTGGTTTGGTTTTGATTTGCCTTTTCCTCATGACTAATGATGTTGAATGTAGTTTTGCGTGCTTATATGCTATTATATGTCTTATTTTGAGAAATGTTTATTCATATCCTTTGCCTTTTAAAAACTAAGCTGCCTTTTTATTTGTCAAGTTTTAAGAGGTTTTTTAAAAAATATTTAACTGTGGTAAAATACACATAAAACTTACCACTTTAACTGTCTTAGGCAGTAGTGTTAAATATTTTTACATTGTGCAACCTAGCTATAGAACTCTTCAATCTGTAAAACTGAAACTCTGTACTCACTGAACAAGAATCCACGTTCCTCTTTTCCTTAATCCCAGTTTTAAAAATATATTCTAGAAACAAATACCTTGTGAGGTTAGTGACTTGCAGATAGCATCTCCCGTTCTGTGGCTTGTCTTGCCACTTCCCTGCTGTTTTTCTCTGAAGCACAGTTTCACTTTGATGAAGTCCACTGTGTCTGTATTTTGTCTTATTATTTGTGCTTTTGTGTCATACTGAAAACCTGTTTTCTAATTCAAGTTCGTGAAGATTTACTCCTTGGTTTTCATATAAAAGTATTATATTTTTAGCTCTTACATTTAAATTTTTGATTCACTTTGAGTTAACTTTTGTATTTGGAGCAACTTTATTCCTCTGCATTTGCAATTCTAGATGTCTCAGCATCATATGCTGAAAAGAATGCTCTTTCCTTATTGTATTTCTTGACAGCTTCACCAGAAATCAGTTGATCATAAATGTAAGTAATTGTGGACTCTCAATTCTGTTTCATCGAACTATATCTTCTTAGGGCAGTAGCACCGTCTTGAATACTGTGGTTTTATAATACATTTTTAGAATCAGGAAGTACAAGTTCTCCAATTTTGCTCCTGTTCAAGATTGTTTTGGCATCTTACATTTCTGTATGAATTTAAGATATACTTGTCAGTTTGTACAAAACTGTAGCTGGGATTTTGATAGATACTGCATCCAAACCTACAGATCAGTTTGAAAAGATTTGTCATCTTAGAGGTATTAAGTCTTCCAGTCCATGAATATGGGATTTTATTCCATTGATGTAGGTCTTTTTCAGTTTCTTTTTGCAGTTTTCTGTGAAGAAGTCACATTTTATTTTTTTATGTGCTATATCAAAGGGAGTTATTTCTTAATTTCATTTTCAGATTGTTTGTTGCTTGTGTTCAGTTCAGTTCAGTCACTCAGTCGTGTCCGACTCTTTGCGACCCCATGAATTGCAGCACGCCAGGCCTCATTGTCCATCACTGTCTCCCGGAGTTCAGTCAGACTCATGTCCATTGAGTCTGTGATGCCATCCAGCCATCTTATCCTTGGTCGTTCCCTTCTCCTCCTGCCCCCAATCCCTCCCAGCATCAGAGTCTTTTCCAATGAGTCAACTCTTCGCATGAGGTAGCCAAAGTACTGGAGCTTCAGCTTTAGCATCATTCCTTCCAAAGAAATCCCAGGGTTGATCTCCTTCAGAATGGACTGGTCGGATCTCCTTGCAGTCCAAGGGACTCTCAAGAGTCTTCTCCAAAACCACAGTTCAAAAGCATCAGTTCTTTGGCGCTCAGCCTTCTTCACAGTCCAACTCTCACATCCATACATGACCACAGGAAAAACCATAGCCTCGACTAGACGGACCTTAGTTGGCAAAGTAATGAATCTGCTTTTGAATATACTATCTAGGTTGGTCATAACTTTCCTTGCAAGGAGTAAGTGTCTTTTAATTTCATGGCTGCAGTCACCATCTGCAGTGATTTTGGAGCCCAAAAAAATAAAGTCTGACACTGTTTCTACTGTTTCCCCATCTATTTCCCATGAAGTGATGGGGCCAGATGCCATGATCTTCGTTTTCTGAATGTTGAGCTTTAAGCCAACTTTTTCACTCTCCTCTTTCACTTTCAACAAGAGGCTTTTTAGCTCCTCTTCACTTTCTGCCATAAGGGTGGTGTCATCTGCATATCTGAGATTATTGATATTTCTCCCAGCAATCTTGATTCCAGCTTGTGTTTCTTCCAGTCCAGCGTTTCTCATGATGTACTCTGCATAGAAGTTAAATAAGCAGGGTTGCTTGTGTATGGTAGCTAAATAGATTTTCATATATTTATCTTCTATAGGACAACCTTGCTGTAGTAGTTTATTAGCTCTGATTTTGTGTGTGTTTATATTTCTTGTCGTTTTCTATATATTAAGATAAGATTATATAACTATGATTTTAAAAACAATTTACTTGTAAGTTTTCATATAAAATTATTATATTTTCAGCAAATTGAACTTCATGAAAGTGAATTTGTACTTCAAATTATATATATATTTATGATCATGTATTTGTAAACTGCCATCATTTTAGTTTTTTCTTTATAATCTGGACATCTTTTCTTTCTTTTTTTTGCTTAATGGCCCTGGCTAGAACCTCAGTACAGAATCTTGAGGAAATTATGCCCAGTGAGATAAACCAGACACAGAAGGGCAAATACTGCATAATTTCATTATATGAGATAAAAACCAACTCATAGAAGCAAAGAGTAGAATGGTAGTTATCAAAGGGCTGGGGAAAGGAAAAAAAAGGAACTGCTTGTTAGTGTTCTAAAATTTTAATTATGCAAGATGAGTAAGTTCTAGAGATCCGCTGTAGAACATTGTGTTTATAGATAACAATACCATATTGCCCACTTAAGAAGGTAGATCTCCTTTTCAGTGTCCTCAATAAAATTAAAAATGAGAATAAGTGGTGAAAGCAGACATCTTTTTTTTTTTTTCCCTTTATGATCTTAGGGGAGAAAGCAATCAGTCTTTCAGTATCAATTATGTTAGCTGTCACTTTTTTGTAGATGGTCTTTGTTTCTTTAAGGAAGTTAATTCATGAAGAGTTTTATCATGAAGAGTTGTTGGATTTTGTTAAATACTCTTTATGCTTTTACTGAGATCATCATGTTATTTTTGTCCTTTATTTATTTATTTATTTTAATGGCTTAAAATAACAGATTTATTACCTTATAGCTCTGGAGGTCAAAAGTCTGAAAATGGGTCTCATGAGGCTAACACCAAGATGTCAGCAGGACGTCATTCCTTCTGGAGCCTCTGGGGACAGTCTGTTCCTTGCCTTTTCCAGCTTCTAGATACCATCTACATTTGTTGGTGTGTGTTCCTTTCCAGCACTGGCATCACTGCAGCCTCTGCTTTTGCAGTCATACCTCCTTCTCTGACTCTGACCCTCATGCCTCCTTCTAATAAGGATCCTTGTAGAGACTTCTGGTGGTCCAGTGGCCAAGACGGCATGCTCCCAATGCAGGGGCCCTGCGTATTCAGTCTCTGATCAGGGAGCTAGATCCCACACGTGACAACTAAGAGTTTATGTGCTAACCCTAAAGAGCTTGCATGCTGCCATGCAAATAAATATATAAATTTATTTATTTATATATATATATATATATATAAATATTCAGAGTAGCCAAATAAATATATAAATATTAGGGAAAAAAAGGAAAAAAGTATTCTTTTTAAAAAAAGACTCTTGTAATTGCATTAAGCCCACCAGGATGTGTTAGTATTACTTGCTTAGTCATGTCTGACTCTTTGAGATCCCGTGGACTGTAGCCTGCCAGTCTCCTCTGTCCATGGAATTCTCCAGGCAAGAATACTGGAGTAGATAGCCATTCCCTTCTCCAGGGGATCTTCCCGACCCAGGGATTGAACCCAGGTCTCCCTCATTGCAGGCAGATTCTTCACTGCCTGAGCCACCATTCACGCATTCCAGGGATTAGGATGTGGACATCTTTGGTGAGACTGGGGAAGACGTTATTCTACCTATAGGCCTATGACCCTCATGATTTTAATGTAACGGGGGATGATTGGAGATAAATGGTGCTTGGAACCTTAATCTCTCTATTTTTATGAATATAGTGTATTGCAATGTTTGTTCAAAGTTTAAACAAGCCTTGCATCTCTGGGATAATCCTACTTGGTTATAGTTTACTTTCTCATTTATGAATACCGAAGCCCAGAAAATAACCTTAAGTGGTAAATGTATAGAAATAACTGCTTATCTTAAATAAACTACACCAGATTTTTACTGAGATATATCGTATGTTAACGCTTATTCGTTTCCTTACTAGTATGATCAAATACTGTTAAAAGTGTATATATAAAGTGATGATCACAGAATTACTCTGCTTTACTTATTTTATATTTTATGTAGAATTTATAAAATAAAATGTTTGTTTAGGTGTTTATTTTCAAAACTTGTATCTGCTATCTGCTTGCAAAAGTCAGACTTAAATTGAAGAAAATAGGGAAAACCACTAGACCATTCAGGTATGACCTAAGTCAAATCCCTTACGATTATACAGTGGCAGTGAGAAATAGATTCAAGGGATTAGATCTGATAGAATGTCTGAAGAACTATGGACTGAGATTCATGCTATTGTACAGGAGGCAGTGATCAAAACCATCCCCAAGAAGAAGAAATGCAAAAAGGCAAAATGGTTGTCTGAGGAGCCTTTACAAATAGCTGAGAAAAGAAGAGAAGCAAAAGGCAAAGGGGAAGAGGAGAGAGATACTATCTGAATACAGAGTTCCAAAGAATAGCAAAGAGAGATAAGAATACCTTCCTAAGTGATCATTGCAAGGAAATAGAGAAAAACAATAGAATGGGAAAGACTAGAGATCTCAAGAAAATTAGAGATACTAAGGGAACGTTTCATGAAAAGAGGAGCACAGTAAAGTACAGAAATGGTGTGGACCTAACAGAAGCAGAAGATATTAGGAAGAGGTGGCAAGAATACACAGAACTATACGAAAAAGATCTGAAGACCCAGATAACCATGATGGTGTGGTCACTCACCTAGAGCCAGAAATCCTGGAATGCAAAGTCAAGTGGGCCTTAGGTAGCATCACTATGAACAAAGCTAGTGGAGATGATGGAATTCCTGTTGAGTTATTTCAAATCTTGAAAGACGATACTGTTAAAGTGCTGCATTCAATATGCCAGCACTCAGTATGCCAGTCAAATTTGGAAAAGTCAGCAGTGGCCACAGAACTGGAAAAGGTCAGTTTTCATTCCAATCCCAAAGAAAGGCAATGCCAAAGAATGTTCTAACTACTGCACAGTTGCACTCATCTCACATGCTAGCAAAGTAATGTTCAAAATCTCCTAAGCTAGGCTTCAATAGTATGTGAACCGTGAACTTCCAGATGTTCAAGCTGGATTTAGAAAAAGCAGAGGAACCAGAGACAAAATTACGAGCATCTGTTTTATCATTGAAAAAGCATGAGAGTTCCAGAAACATATCTTCTGCTTTATTGACTACACCAAGGCCTTTGACCTTGTGCATCACAACAAACTATGGAAAATTCTGAAAGAGATGGGAATACCAGACCACCTTACCTGCCTCCTGAGAAATATGTATGCAGGTAAGAAGCAACAGTTTGAACAGGACATGGAACAACAGACTAGTTCCAACTTGGTAAAGGAGTACATCGAGGCTGTGTATTGTCACCCTGCTTATTAAACTTATATGCAGAGAACATCATGCGAAATATTGGGCTGGATGAAGCGCAAGCTGAAATCAAGATTGCCAGGAGAAATATCAATAACCTCAGGTATGTATGCAGATGATACCACCCTTGTGGCAGAAAGTGAAGAGGAACTGAGTAGCCTCTTCATGAAAGTAAAAGAGGAGAGTGAAAAAGTTGGCTTAAAGCTCAACATTCAGAAAACGAAGGTCATGGCATCTGATCCCATCACTTCATGGCAAATAGATGGGAAAACAATGGAAGCAGTGGCACATACTAGTTTTTTTTGGCTCCAAAATCACTGCAGATGGTGACTGTGCCATGAAATTAAAAGACGCTCACTCTTTGGAAGAAAAGATATGACGAATCTAGACTATTAATAGTATTAAAAAGCAGAGACATTACTTTGCCAACAAAGGTCCATTTAGTCAAGGCTATGGTTTTTCCAGTAGTCATGTATGGATGTGAGAGTTGGACTATAAAGAGAGCTGAGCACCAAAGAATCAATGCTTTTGAACTGTGGTGTTGGAGAAGACTCTTGAGAGTCCCTTGGACTGCAAGGACATCCAACCAGTCAGTCCCAAAGGAAATCAGTCCTGAATATTCATTAGAAGGACTAATGCTATAGCTGACACTCCAGTAATTTGGCCACCTGATGGGAAGAACTTGAGTCATTAGAAAATACTCTGATGCTGGGAAAGATTGAAGGTGGGAGGAGAGGGGGATGACAGAGGATGAGATGGTTGGATGGCATCACCGACTTGTTGGACATGAGTTTGGTTCAAGCTCCCGGAACTGGTGATGGGTCTGGAACCCTGGCCTGCTACAGTCCATGGGGTTGCAAAGAGTTGGACATGACGCAGTGACTGAACTGAACTTATTTATTACTTTTTAATCTATTGGTTTGTGTAACCATGTTTTAGACATTTCTCAAAACTTGTTTAAAGTAGCAGAGATATAGAAAAATGTTTAAAAGATTGTAGTTAAATATGCTATAGATGGAAAATATTGTTTCCCAAGGAAAAAAAAGATGGAGTGCTTTTTTTTGGTATGTTCTTACTGTTTGGTGAAACACCATATTGCTTTAAGTCCTTTGAAAGGGCATTGTTTTTTATTTTAATTAATCAAATAGTATTTACATGCGCATCTTCTTTCCGTATAGTTAACAGCTGTTCCTGACATATGTCAAATACTTACTTTTGTTTTGATTTAGTTTAGTTTAGATTTGTTAGTAGGAATCATTTACTCCCAAATTTCACATAAAATATCAAGTAAAATGTTTGTGTAGTTGTTTATTTTCAAGGCTACTGTCTGCTTATGTTAACACACTGTACTTTGAAAGGATCAAAGTGTAAATTACTGGTTTTAATTGGACTTTTTTCTGCTCCGTACAATGTTGCAAATTAATTTTGTAAACTCAGAGGAATCAGTTAAATATTTAGATTGTATCAGTATTTGTTTTTAGAAAATTGATCCTTAATCTCCGAAACCATTTCTCTGTTGGATTTTGATGTGCGATGAAAAGTGAATTTTATCTGATAATTGGCAGTGACCAGCTCAGTGGTTGAACTGAGAAGAAACTCCGTAGTACTTCGCAAAGTTAAACTTGCAGCAAAAAGAGGTCATGGGCATTGTTGGATTGTCTGCTGCCTGTCTGATCCACTGCAGCTTTCGGAATCCTGCTGAAACCTTTACATATGAGAAGTGTGCTCAGCATATCAGTGAGATGCACTGAAAACTTCAACGCTTACAGTCAGCATTGGTCAAGAGAATGGGCACAGTTCTTCTCCATGACAATGCCCAACTGCGTGTTGTACAACCAACACTTCAAAATTTGAACAAATTGGGCTACAAAGTTTTGGCTCATCTGCCATGTTCAGCTGACCTCTTGCCAACCAGCAGGAGGCAGAAAATGGATTCCAAAGCATGGGTTTTTATGCTACAGGAATAAACAAACTTATTTCTTGTTGGAAAAGTGTTGATTGTTATTGTTCCTATTTTGATTCATAGAGATGTATTTGAGCCTAGCATAGGGCTTCCTGGTGGCTCAGACAGTAAAGAATCTGCCTGCATTGCAGGGTACCCAGGTTTGATCCCTGGCTTGGGAAGATCCTCTGGAAAAGGAAATGCCTACCCACTCCATTATTTTTGCCTGGAGAATTTTGTGGACAGAGGACCCCATGGGGTCACAAAGAATTAGACATGACTGTGCAGCTAACACTGGATCCTAGTAAGAATCGCTTAAAATTCATGGTCTGAAACTGCGATTACTTTTGTATCAACCTAATAGTTGTTCCCTAGAAACATACAACCTACCAAGACTGAAGAAATAGAAATTTGAATAGATTATAACTAGTAAGGAATTGGTAGTAATCAAAAACCTCTGAATAAGGAAAAGCACAGGATTAATCTGGCTTCACTGGAGAATTCTATCAAACATTAAAGAAGATATAACACCAATTTGCCTCAACTCTTCCAAAAAATAAAAAGAGGAGGAAACACTTCTAAACTCCTTTTTAGAGTCCAGCATTGCCCTGAAACCACAGCCAAAAAAAACAAAAACAAAACACTGCAAGAAAGCTACAGATTAATATCCGTATCCTCATTTAATATTAATTCAGAAATCCTCAACAATATAGTAGCAAATGAAATTCAAGAGCACATTAAAAGGATCATACCCTATGACCAATGGGGATTTATTCCTGGAATGTAAGTCTGGTTCAACATATGAGAATAAATCAGTGCTGTACACCACATTAACAGAGTGAGGGACAAAAGCTACATAATCATCTCAATAGATGGCAGAGAAAGAATTTGAGACGATTCAATGCTGTTTCATGATAAAAACACTCAACAAATTACAAGTAAAAGGAAAGTGAAAAGTGAAAGTGAAGTCACTCAGTCATGTACGACTCTTTGCGACCCCATGGACTGTAGCATACCAGGCTCCTCTGTCTATGGGATTTTCCAGGCAAAGCTACTGGAGTGGGTTGCCATTTACTTTTCCAGAGGATCTTCCCGACCCAGGGATCGAACCCTGGTCTCCCACATTGCAGGCAGACGCTTTACTGTATGAGCCACCAGGGAAGCCTCACAAGTAAAAGGAAACTCCTCAAAATGATAAGGCCATATATGAAAAGCCCACAGCTGACATTATATACAACAAAAATTGGTTGCGTTTCTATACACTAACAATGAGCAATCCAAAAAGACAAGACAGTAATGCCGTTTATAATAGTATAAAATGGAGTACTTGGGGATAAACTTAACCAACAGGATATAAGACTTATACAGTGAAAAGTGTAAAACATAGCTGAAAGTATTAAGACATGAATAAATGACAAGACACCTTGTGTTCATGGATTGAAAAACTTAATATTGTTAAGATGCATACTGCCCAAAGTGATCTACAGATTTAGGGCAATTCCTATTGAAATCCAGATGGCATTCTTTTTGCAGAAATAGAAAGCCAGTGTAAAATCCTCATGGAATCTCAAGAGTTCCCAAATAGCTAAAGCAGTCTTACAAAAGAATAAGTTATTTAAAGAGTTCTTACAATTCAGGATTTCAAAACATAGTATAAAGGTACAGTAATCAAAACATTTTGATACTTGCATAAAGAGAGTTAGGTACGTAGACAAATGGAACAGAGTCCAGAAATCAATTTCATTTATGGTAAAATGATTATCTATAAGGATACAAAACCTTGAAATGGAGAAAGATTAATCTCTTGAGCACTTTTTTTTTTTTTTAAACATACGGTGTTTTAAAAAGTAGTGGGACCCTACCTTCCATGTATTATAATTAAATAGATTGATGGTGGTGGTTTAGTTGCTAAGTCGTGTCTGACTCTTGCAACCCCATGGACTGTAGCCTGCCAGCCTTCCCTCTCTGTAGGATTAATAGATTAAAGGTAAACATAAGGCCTAAACTATAAAACTCCTGCATGAAAACGCACAGAGCTTCATGACATTGAGTTTGGCAATAATTTTTTGGGTATGACACCAAAAAAAGTGAAACAGACAACAAAGATAACAGACAAATGTGTCTTACAATCTTTTGTGCCTTGAAATTTTTTGCGCATCAAGAAACAGTGTGAAAAGGCAACCCACGAAATGGAAGAAAATATTCCAAACCATACATCTGGTAAAGGATTAATAATATCCACAATATTTGATGGATATACAACTCAGCAACAGCAACAAACTCAACTCATTTAAAGTGAGCAAATGACCCCAATAGACTTTTTTTTCCAAAGAAAGTATATAAATGGGCAGCAGGTATATGAAAGGAAGCTCAAAATCACTAATCCTCAGAGAAATATAAATTAGAACCATAGTAGATAATCACCTTACACCCATTAGGATAACAATTGTTAAATACAAGTGTGGAGAAATTGGTTTCCTATGCACTATTGATGGGAATGTAAAATAGGGCAACCTCTGTGGAAAGCTATATGGTGATTCTTCAAGAAATTAAAAATACAATTACCACATGATTGAGCAATCATTTTAAAAAATTTCATTCATTTATTTAAAATACAATTACCACATGATTGAGCAATCATTTTAAAAAATTTTATTCATTCATTCACTTATTTATTTTTGAATGTGCTCGCTGTGGAGTGCTGGGCTTACTCTCTGGTTGCAGTGTGCTGACTTCTCTTGTTGCAAAGCGTGGGCTCGAGGGTGAGCAGGCTTCCGTAGTCGTCGTTCCTGGGCTCCATGACACAGGCTCGATAGTTGTAGCGAATGGGCTTCTTAGTTGCTCTGTAGCGTGTGGGATCCAAACCCACGTCTTCTGGACTGGCAGGCAGATTCTTTTCCATTGAGCCACCAGGGAAGACCCCGATTAAGCAGTCTTACTTCTGTAAATATATATGAGATAATTGAAAGGATGGGAAAGAGTTGTTTGCACACCCATGTTCATTGCAGCATTATTCACACCATAGGTAAGAGGTTAAAGCAACCTAATTGTCTATGGATGAATGAATAAAGAAAATATACATATTTACAATGGAATATTATTCAACTTCAAACAGAAAAAAATTCTGACACATGCCACAACCTAGGTGAATCTTAAGGACGGTATGCCACTCACAAAAAGACAAATGCTCTGCGACTTCCCTAGTTGAGTTATGTAATCAAGCTCAGGGCAGCAGAAAGCAGAATGTGATTGCTAGAGGGTTGGGAGTGGGATGCAGGCGGTGGGAATGAGTTGTTATTCAATGGGAATTTCAATTTAGCAAGATGTAAAAGTTCTAGAGATTTGTTATACAATAGTGCACTGTAGTTAACACTGTACTATACACTTGAAAAATATTTAAGATGGTAAATCTTGTTTTAAATGTTCCTTTTAACAAAATTAAAGAAGAGAATAAAAAAATCAAAAATAAATGGGAAAAAACAAAACATGCCTTGTAGGACATAAATTTTACATTTTTTCAAATGAAGAGTTTTAATGTCAAGTTGACTTCCATTATACCTTTAAAATGAATTCAGACTACTTTAGAAAATTAAACATGCCGGGCTTCTCTTAATTGATATTGTTAAGAAAATGGTCAATATTCTCCTTAAATTTTTATATTTGTGGTGCTATAATAGTTAGATTATCTTTTGTGGCATAGTATCTTACCTGTTCTACTTTTTATTCTTAGGGTACATTTAAATTCAAAGCAGAAAGTGACCTGTTCCTTGCTGAGCATCACAAGCTTTTATTGTATGATGGCAAACTCTCTGGTGCCATTGCATTCACGTACAATCCACGCGCCACAGATGCCCAGCTCTGTCTTGAATCATCCCCTAAGGACAACCCTTCAATTTTTGTTCATTCACCGCATGCACTCATGCTCCAGGTACTAGGAATGATATTTAACAATATTTTTAATGGTAAATTTTGATGTATTATTGAGGTGTATTTGGTAGCTTCTATTACAAATATGTGAACTGTAACATTTTATTGTTCCTGTTATATTTTGTTTTTAATAAAATATATTTAGTTTTTGGAAAAGTATCATTGGAATCTTTACTGTGTCTTTTATTTTATAAGGATGTGAAGGCGGTTTTAACCCATTCTATCCAAAGTGCCATGCATTCAATTGGAGGAGTACAAGTGCTGTTTCCACTTTTTGCACAGTTGGATTATAAGCAATATTTATCTGATGAAATTGACTTGACTATATGGTGAGTCCTTTTGTTTTTTCTTTCATTTAATGTGAGTTTTTCTCATCATGGAGCTGCACAATGTTTTTTTTCTATCTTGTAAAGTTGTTGTAGAGTTAATAAAGAACATAAAGAAATTTGTGAATTATAATTGTTATTACAAATTCAATTCTAATACTGTTTAAATTCTTTATCAGTAGGAAATAGGGAACGCTAAAAAAATAATGCTTTGAATAAAGTTAGACATGGTAATAATATCAGAAATGTATGTATTTTTACCTAAAATAAAACATTTAAAATGGTTACTTGGCAGTAATTTCTTATTGTGAGTTTTCCATATTTAATTATTATTGCAGGTAACATACTGAAATGTAAACTTTTTATTTATGTTACATAGTAATAAGTGATTTGGTTTTTTCAAAACTGAATTGCTTATTTGGCACTTTTGTCTCCTCTCTTTTAGTGTTGAGTGAAAAAAGAGAAGAGACATGAATTCTAGGATAAGTTATTAAAATGTCAAAGAGGATTGGAAATGAAATTTTTATGGCTATATATCCTAGTGAAATGATTTATAATAAAATAATTATGTTTAATTATTAATTGAGTGATTTTAATGTTTTTTGTATTCTCCCTTTTTGAAATTCTCTTTCTAATTTCTACTTTTACATGCAACTTGAACTCTACTACCAATGTATGTGTTTAATGTTGTAATACATTTTCCAGATTATTTTAAGGCAAGAAAATGAGTTATTTTAAAAAGGAATTATGTACCAAAGCTAGTGTTTATTGGCTACATTTAAAATAATTAAAATTATCCTTGACCTATTGTTCCTTCATAAAATTTTTTTACATCCTAGTCTGTAATCTTTGTAACAGAACTCAGTTATTTTATTTATTTATTTTTTTTTGACTTTTCAACTTTATTAGAATTGCTGACAGTTAAGAAATAGAAGTACTTTTGTGGAGGAGGTTGGCTGTTCTCCCTTTCCTAGTGGGAATCTCTCAAAACTTTTGAGAGGGACAAAACAATCGACCTTTATTCTATTCCATATTGAGTATATAAAAGTTATGAGGTTGGAAGCATGACTGTAGTCTTAACTTTTTCTGTTTGGATAATGAGGAAAATACCTAAATTATTATTTGAATACTTCAGTTTGCCTGCATCTTTATCTATCTTCCCGTTTACATACCCTATCCTCTGTTCAAATTAAGCAAGTTTGAGGATTTCTGTCCTAGTGCTTGCTCCGTATCTTTTCCATCTATTTGGCCTCTAACTCTCCAAAATTGAATATACTTGCTCATCTAAATTACTCCATTTCTTAGGGCAAAGTAATAAACTTCTATTAGCCATCTTACTACTTGTTTTTGGACATTGCTAATTTTTCTCTATTTTGTGTATGTTTGTCATATTGTTTCAAAAGTAATTCATGTATTAATATATTTATGATAAAGAATATGAACTAAATATTTGAGTAATAAGTCCTAATCTTACATTAAAATTTTAGTCCTGAAATAATATTGGAAGTAGTTTTAGTAAAGCATCAGTTTCCTTGGAATAGAAACTTTTTATTAAGGGTAATTGAAAGACTGTATCTATCTAACCACCTCCCCCCTATTTTTTTTTTTTAAAGAGAATATGGTTTTTCAAACCGTTATTTTTTTTTTTTTTTCCTTTTTCCAGTTCAACTTTGCTGGCTTTTATCATGGAGTTGTTGAAGAACTCAATTGCTATGCAAGAGCAGATGCTTGCCTGCAAGGGCTTCTTGGTAATAGGATATAGTCTTGAAAAGGTAAAGTATGAAGTGCTTTACGTTTTTGATTCTTAATTTGTGGTGCATGAAACTTGGTCTCCTGAGAAGCTGAGAAATTCTGTTTGCAAGTGTGTCTCTTTGGTTATTGTAAAGTTACCTAAATTAAAACAACCTGTTGCTGTTTTACCTTGCCCCCACTGTTTTATTGAATCTCAAAGCATCTTTAACTTTGAGCATAGTTTGTGGACCAGCTTTTTTCTGGTATTGACAACATTTAACTTACTTCCCTTGCTTTTGTGTTGATAGTGACCTTTGAAATATCTTCCTCTGCAGTCTTCCAAATCCCACGTCAGCAGAGCAGTACTTGAACTTTGCCTCGTATTTTCAAAGTACCTGAGTAATCTGCCGAATGGGATGCCCCTACTCAAGCAGTTGTGTGACCACATTCTTCTTAACCCAGCTATCTGGATTCATACCCCCGCCAAGGTAATCCATACACTGATTTTCTGCTAGTGTTCACTACTTGTTTGTACTTGAGAAGAGTGATAATGAAGAGGATTTTCTTTTATCCTTTTACATGCTATGTGTAAAGTTTCAGTGGAATGCATTTTTTGACTAAATGTACTTTTAAAAAAAATTGATAATGAATGTACTTAAAAAAAATTAATACTTGAGGATAATTGCTTTACAGTGTTGTGTTGGTTTCTGCCATACAACAACGTGAACCAGCCATATATACATATATATCCAGGGCTTTCCTGGTGGGTCAGTGGTGAAGAACCTGCCTGCCAGTGCAGGAGATGTGGGTTCAATCCCTGAGTCGAAAGATCCCTTGGAGACAGAAATGGCAACCCTGTCCAGTATTCTTGCCTGGGAAATCCCATGGACAAGGAACCGGGCAGGCTAAATACTCCATGGGGTCACAAAAGAGTTGGATAGGACTTAGCAACTAAATCACAAAAATAATGCATGTGTCCCCTCCCTCTTGAACCTCCCTCCCACCTGACTAAATGTACTTTTGCGAGACAGTATTTCTTCCCTCCCTCCATCCATCCCTCCCTTCCTAAAGCAGTAATAGCATTTTTGAAATACAGAAATAATATATATTTTCTTTGTTAAATAAAATTTTATTTGGGAGAGGTTTTGATTTACATTTCCTTAACCATAGTTGGATTGCATATATATCTATGCATCCTTATGTATGTATGAATGTATATACATACATATAAATTATACTCATTGTGCTCTCTCTCTCTCTCTTATATATTCATATTCCTTCCACCAAAATGATGAGCTACTGAGTTTAACTCTTACAGGAATAGCTGAAATGTCACCTTTCTTGAAGGCTTCCATGATGTGCTGGTCTCATTTAATCATTTTAATTTCACATTAATTAAAATTATTAAACAATTATATAGTAGTTTGCTTAGTACTATAACAGCAAACCGATTGCATTAACTAAACATAAGCGAATTTGTGATAAAATATGTGAATAAAACTTTTGGTAAACCCTAATGTTCTATTAAGTTACCCTAAGCGTTTGATTTCCTCTCTCCCCCTCTCCTTTTTGGTTCACTTGCAAGTGTTTGTCATTGTTCAGGTTGAATAACAGGTACTTACTCTAGTTGTCAGAAAAAAAATGTCTGCAGACTTTTTTGCTCTTCTGGAGTCATAGTATCTTATTTTCAGCTGCTCTTTTCAGATGTTAAGGAGAAAAACAGCTGCTGACTGTGATTGCCATTTGGAAATAATCAAAGGAGGCAGCTGGAGGTTGTAGCTTTTTATCTCTGGGTTCAAATTTGACCTCTTTCTCTTCTATGACCCTCAGTCTTATTTCTTTTCAAGGATTGTTTCAAGTTACTTCTTAAACTCTTTACTAAACACTTCTTTGTTTTACTAAGCGCATTTGTAAGCCTTTGGGCCTCTTTTGATGTGGTCAAAAAACCTCCTCTTATTAGATACTTAGTTGTAGGGGAATGTTTTAAAATTTTCATTATATCATTTCCTTAAGTCCATAGTATCATTGCACTGTATTTCTTACCTTTTCCTTGTTAATAATTTTCTTTAATTTCCTTCTTAGAATTTACAGTTGATTTGTTAATATTAAACTTCAGTTTTGTTTCAGCCTTATGCTTTGTGTAGCCTTGAGCGGTCATATCTAATTTTATCATAAAGGTAGTTATAACAAAAGGCAGATATAAAGTTTGTTTGACCTAAAGGTCATACAGTTTAGGGGAGAAAGGAGCTTCTTAACAAAAAGAATGCAACATGTAAAATTAGGTTTAGGATTTTGGAAGGAACATGTGTGGATGAGTGGGCATAAAGGTTAAGCTTCATTAGCTTCATGGTCAATTCACCTCTGGTTACCAAAGTTGAGAGTATGGTCGTATGAATCAATCTTTGCTTTTGAAACAGGCTGCTCCCAGTCTTTTATAATACACATTTAAGTTTGATTTGCTCAGAGACAGTCTTTTAAATGACCTAACACGAGAGATGAGTTTTCTTATAGACAATAGTCTTTCATTTGTTGAGTAGCCAGTCCTATGGATACAATGGTGAATAAGACAGATCTGATTCCTGCTCTCATACACAGAATTTAGGTGTAATGGGAAAGACATTTTCGTGTTAATTTGTGTCGTTACTAGATTATATAGAGTGAAGAATTATTCATAATCAATGTGCATGATCCTGAGGTCACTGTTCTTATTTACCTCAGTATGTTGCTGTTCAATCCTATTAATTTTTCTTTAGCTGTAGTATCATTCTCAGGAAACTGACTTCGCCAGTTTTCCATATCTTAGTTTTTCTCTTTTGTTAGAATTCCTTCATGCTTTCAACATATCACAGTCACTCTCATCAGAACATTTCTTAGCCCCCAAATTTGTAATGGTTTCTCTTTGTTTTCAGAATAAAGCATTAGGTCTTCATGCCAGTTCTTTCTAGGCTTTCTATATGAAAAATCAGTTATCCTCAATTGGTAGATGGGTACCAAAAGTTGTCCTAGAGCAGGGCTTCTTAATCTGGCTGTCTATAGAATTAGTTGGGAAAGGTTTTTTTTTTTTTTAAATGAAAACAGAATCTCACTCCTTCTTCCATAGATTCTGACTTAATTGGTCTGGGACAAGACCAGACAGGTATTTTAAAAATGTTTTCCAGGTATTTTAATGCAGGCAAGATTGAGGATGGTTGTTTTAGATCTAAGGAAGCTTTTTGTGTTATCTACAATTTTCTCTATTTGAAATTTCCTCTTATTGTTAGAACTACTCATCTTCAAAGCCTACCTTAATATCTACTCTATTAGTGAAACTTTTCTTGACTATTTTAGCTTACCCCAAAATAATTTCTCTGGCCTCTGAATTAATAGTATTTGATAGCTCTATGGCACTCATTTTGCAATTAATTATATATTACCACATGAGCTTTCTTAAGTTTCAGTAGGGTATTTATTACTTTTGGTTTTTCACTTAAAATTGTGTGTATTTTTAATCTTCTCCATTAGATTTTTAGCTACTGAGGGACAGTGTTTGTGCCATTGTATATTCAGTAATACAGTGCTACAAATATTTTCTATTTGTAGAAGGTAAATTACAGAAGGTAATTATTTTCTGATTGAAATATCACAGTTAATTTGAATCATGTCATAGAAAGTCTGTATATCCTCAATAACAAGTAAGCTGGGCTATTTGAACAGCAGTAGCAACATCAAAATGATGTTATCTTTCAGCAACTCTGTGGAATATAGCATGTTATGATTTTCTAAACTACAGTTGGGTTTCTCTGGTTCAGCAGTAAAGAGTCTGCCTGTCAATGCAGGAAATGCATTGTTCGATCCCTGGGTCAGGAAGATCCCCTGGAGAAGGAAATGGCAAGTCACTCCAGTATTTTTGCCAGGGAAAGCCCATGGACAGAGGAGCCTGGCAGGTTACAGTCCGTGGGTTGGCAAAGACTCAAACATGACTTAGCTACCAAATGACAACAATGAACTACAGTCATCTTTCAGACTTCGATTTTAAGGGGCTCAGAGTCTGCCGTTCTTTACCATGTATTGTCAGTGATTGACTCCCTTATTCATTTAACCTTGATTGTTTATAGGGCATCTGGAATATAGGCACCTAATTTTTATCTTTCAGGCTTAAAAAGGAAAATGCCCCCAGCATCTGGGAATGTCCATTATGTTTAAACAAAAATGTTCAGTTGTAAACGATCAGGAGTAGTTTGAGTTTTGGTCAAATTTAATGCCTTCCTTAATATTTTATAGTTTATAAAGTATATCCACTAGTAATGCAGTGAAGAATTCTTGATTTCGATATGAAAGTGGAACAAAAGTGGTTTTTATTTTGTGCTGTTGTTAGTAGTAGAGTATAATTGTTTGTGAATTTTAGAGACTATAATATTATAATCACAATCTTTGTAGTAATGAGCTGCTATAACAAAGTTCTTTTTTTTCTAACAAATATTTCTTAAGGTAAGCTTTACATAATTTTGTATGATTTTCTTTTTTTGATCTGTTTTTTAGTTATTCCTGCTTGTTTATTTAATTTCTTATGAGTTATTCCAGCTACTAGTTTTCTCCAGAACAAAGACAATTTCTAGCTTTTGAGAACAATTATGCAGAGTATAAATAGTAGGTTTATTATAAAGAAGTGTGTAAGTTCATGAATAATTGCTGATGCTAAATAGGAATTAATTTTCTCAACACTGTAGGAATAGTGCTGCAAAACCGTGGTATGTGCGGGGGTGTTTACCTCTTAGTGCTGCTGTAGAAGAAGCATTTGCCTGGTTTTGTTTTATAAGGAGTGTGTGTGCTTCTGGATATGTGTCAGTGGCTGTATGTTGTCTGTTAACATGGAGATTACTATCAAGCTAATTAAGCAGCTTACTTTTTAGAACAAGTGTGGTCTGAATAGAGCAACCTGAAAGTATTACTGGAAAGAATGGTAAAACGCTGGTCTGTTTCTTTGATTTGAGCTCTTCCTTTTGATTCTCTAGGTGCAGTTGACACTCTATACTTACCTGTCCACGGAATTCATTGGTACAGTCAACATATATAATGCCATTCGGAGAGTTGGAACAGTGCTTCTCATAATGCATACACTGAAGTACTACTACTGGGCAGTGAATCCTCAGAATCGGAGTGGGATTACCCCAAAAGGATTAGGTATTTCATCTCGATCTGTATATTATGTTACATGTATATGCAAGTTCAGGATTTTCCCTTCCCTCCTTTCCCTCTGTCTTTCTTCCATCTCTTTTTTCCTGAACCAATACATTATTCTGATAGTTTTTCTAAATTTTTTCATGGCAAAATTTTATTTTAATCTTGCTGATAATTTTAATAGTTTGTCCTAAATTGTGGTTGACAGAGATTAACAGCTCACTATTTTTATAGAAAAATGCTAGTATTGCTAGTATGAGTTCTTTGGGAATCAGATATGACTAGGATGATTTCTAAGACATTGAGAATGAGAGAAAATTCTATATTAGCAACTAGTATTGATGTTGAGTTCAGTTATTCCATTGAAAGTCATTGACAGCAGTGTTTTTTGAGAGAATGGAGATTTTTTTGTAGGAGTAGGGAGTATCTGCTTCTAATAACTAATTTAAGGAAACTACTGAATTTCAGTAATTATTTTCCTGTATAATCGGAACTAACTTATTGGAAGACTAATGTTCATTCATTATGTCAGTCATTCATAGAAGGGGTCAAAATAAAAATTTTGAGAAATATAATCTTGCTGATAATTTTAATAGTTTGTCCTAAATTGTGGTTGACAGAGATTAACAGCTCACTATTTTTATAGAAAAATGCTAGTATTGCTAGTATGAGTTCTTTGGGAATCAGATATGACTAGGATGATTTCTAAGACATTGAGAATGAGAGAAAATTCTATATTAGCAACTAGTATTGATGTTGAGTTCAGTTATTCCATTGAAAGTCATTGACAGCAGTGTTTTTTGAGAGAATGGAGATTTTTTTGTAGGAGTACGGAGTATCTGCTTCTAATAACTAATTTAAGGAAACTACTGAATTTCAGTAATTATTTTCCTGTATAATTGGAACTAACTTATTGGAAGACTAATGTTCATTCATTATGTCAGTCGTTCATAGAAGGGGTCAAAATAAAAATTTTGAGAAATTGTGGCTCATTTAAAGTATTGCAAAACCTGCTTAAAACGGTTTATATTATTGCTCATTGTTGTTCATTCGCTAAGTTGTGTCCTATTCTTTGTGACCCCATGGACTGCAGCATTTCAGGCTTCGGAAGTCTTTCGCTATCTCCTGGAGTTTGCTCAAACTCACGTCCATTGAGTCCATGATGCCGTTCAACCATCTCATCCTCTTTTGCCCCCTTCTTCTGCCCTCAGTCTTTGCCAGCATTGTGGTCTTTTCCAGTCAGTCGGCTCTTCACATAAGGTGGCCAAAGTATTGGAGCTTCAGCTTTAATATCAGTCTTTCCAATGAATATTCAAGACTGATTTCCTTTAGGATTGACTGGTTTGATCGCCTTGCTGTCTAAGGGAATCTCAAGAGTCTTCTCCAGTACCACAGTTTGAAAACATCACTTCTTCGGTACTCTGCCTTTATGGTCCAACTCTCATATCTGTATGTGGCTAGTGGGAAAACCATGGCTTTGACCATATGGACCTTTGTCAGCAAAGTGATGTCTTTGGTTTTTAATATGCTGTCAAGATTTTTCATAGCTTTTCTTCCAAGGAACATCTGTCTTTTAATTTCATGGCTGTAGTTGCCATCTGTAATGATTTTAGAGTGGTATCATCTGCATATCTGAGCTTGTTGGTGTTTCTCTCAGCAATCTTGATTCCACCTTGTGATTCCTCCAGTCTAGCGTATTGCTCGATGTACTCTGCATGTAAGTTAAATAAGCAGGGTGACAATATACAGCCTTGTTGTACTCCTTTCCCAATTTTGAACCTGTGTTCTGTTATTTCTTGGCCTGCTTACAGGCTTCTCAGGAGATAGGTAAGGTGGTATGATATTCTTGTCTCTTTAAGAATTTTTCACAGATTGTTGGATCCACGCAGTCAAAGGCTTTAGCGTAATCAGTGAAGCAGAAGTAGATGTTTTTCTAGAATTCCCTTGTTTTCTCTGTAGTCCAACGTGTGTTGGCAATTTGATCTCTGGTTCCTCTGCCTTTTCTAAATTCAGCTCCAGGGCTTATTTTTGCTGACTGTTAGAGCGTCGCCATCTTCATCTGTGAAGAATATAATCATTCTGATGTTGGTATTGACCATATGGTGGCATCTGTGTGTAGAGTCGTCTCACATGTAGTTGGAAGAGTGTGTTTGCTATCACCAGTGTGTTCTCTTGACAAAACTGTGTTAGCCTTTGTCCTGCTTCCTTTTGTACTCCAAGGTCACACTTGCCTGTTACTGCAGGTTTATATCGTAAAAGAGGGTTAGGCAGGGTTAACAGGCTGTTGGTTCAGTAGAATTTGGTGCAGGGGCTCAGAATACGGCCCCTGCTGTTTTGTCAGTCTGTCCCTCTCCATCTCCCAGTTCTTCTGTATTGGCTCCTTTCTCTGTAGTAGCGAGCAGCCACCCTACCTTCACATCCCCACAAGTTTAAATCTACCAAGAGTATCTGCCTGCATCGAGCATTTTCAGCAAAAGTCCTTTTAGTCTCTTTGTTGCTCACTGGCTCTGATTGCATCCTGGGTCCATCTGCGTGGCAGTGTTCTTCAGACTGCCCAGCAGAGGAGGCCCTTCTTATCCCCAGAACACATGATCTGAGTGTGAAGATGGGTGCAGTCCCTTTATAAGAATTGAGGGCTGTTGTTTTAAATCAGGAGATAGATGCAGGAGAGTGAAACAGTATACATTCTGATTTTTTACTCAAAGGCTTTGGTGGTTCAGTGATTTACAAAGATGAGTTTTCATATTTGTACAATATTTTTAAAAATCCCTTTCAAAATAAACTAGATTTATTATCAGACAGTATGCTATCATTTGGAAAGCTGTGAGGACACATGAAAGTTCCATGATCTTGTTTAAGCTGGCATGTTGGAGCAGATCTAGAACTAAATCATTATTTCCGATGATGTGTGTCATGTACTGTCCTGGGTGTTTGCAGTATATTCTGGCCTTGATTTTCTAACTGATTAGTGATCTTGGGAAAATCTCATACTTCAAGTGAGAAAGCTGGCCAAACTTTATGATTCTGTTGTAGCTCTGTAACCTTTTCTTTGTGTAGGAATCGTCATGTGGAACAAATTTTAAACAATTTTCTTCCTAGTTTAATTGATCTGTTCAAGGTCGTGTTGGTCCTGTGCTTTGGTGGTCTAGGAACTAGCTGTAAATAATGATTAGTGGGGGGAAAATTGCAGAAAATATGAGGCAAGCAAGTACCTGAGTTGGGATCTTAGGACAATGAGTATTTGGTTTCAAAAGCTTTCTACTTAGGAATTATATGTTTCAGACATGAAAATTGACTTTAATGTGAGCCATGTGTGACCAAGGACTTTTTCAAGCAGAGAAGGAGATGTCAGAGGTGGTCAGCACAATGCCTCCCTCCTTCGTGGATGATGATATGTGGAAGTGTACTTTTTGAGGGTTTTCTATTAGCTTACACAGTGGTAACAGTACAAAAGTTTTTTCATATTAAGTTCACATGTAAAGTTTAGACTTTCTTTTGCTTTTTCCCTTGTAAACTTATTTTACCATAGTAAGATTCCCAGAGAGTCTTTTAAAGCTGAATGTAAATTTGTTACCTCATCTTTCTGTTTTGAAATTCCTTTGACCTTAGTCAAAAACAAATGTCTTCATTGGAGTTTTTGTGTAACTGATTTTGTACATTAGAAACACTATCTATGCAATCACGTTGAGATTGAATGCTTGTTTTTCTAGAGACATTAAACTCTTTAGGAAAGTTACCTTTATGTTTCTTATAAGTAAGTGGGAAAACTGTTGGGAATGGGAATGTTATACTTAGCTTCGAGGTTTTTGAAATACTCAATGTGTGTGCATATGTGTTTGGTTTTTTTTTTAAAGATGGACCACGACCTAATCAAAAAGAAATGTTTTCTCTACGAGCATTCTTGTTGATGTTTATTAAGCAATAGTAATGAAGGTGAGTTCACATTTCTTATCCTATAGCATGTGTTTATTGTAACATAATTTCACATAAATTGCTCTGTTGGTTTATTTATTCTTTGCTCTGTTAATGGGTTTACAGAGTAGAAAATAGTTTGAAAGGTATTTATTTCCCTGTTTGTTTTTTCTTATTGTTTCCTTGGCATGTATCGATAAACATTAATGCAGAATTAGAGATTGATAATTATAACATTTATTATATGAATTTCTAATGAAGTTCAAGTGTATTCATACTTTCATTCAGCAAGTATTTACTGAGTTGCTAGTAGTTCCTGCTAGTCTTAGACCTGGGGATACAACAGTCAACAGAGCTGCTCAAAAGGAGGAGGTTTCATTTTTAGAGATTCCCTGTACCTGACATCCAGATTTTGAAAAATAATTTTCCTGTATAAAAACATACTGGATAGAAATGATTACATTTTGTTACATTTCCTTCCACTATCTGTAAAGTAAAATTTAATATTATTTTTCAGGAAGGTGTTTTGGTTTTATAAGATGCCAACATATAAATATATTTGTTCTCAATATTCAGTATTTTCTTATATCATTTTATTTCGTATTTATAGTTTAATGCTTTATTAGCTGCCACATAATATTGTGGTAAATGGACCTAACTGTTGGTATATCTTTCAGAATCAGATATCTTATTTCCATTTATTTAAAAATTTATCCTTTACATTGTCTCTCTGTATTCTTTCCTAGTTTGTTTTGTTTCTAATTATCTTATTGTTCTTTTTTGAGATTTCATGTTTGTTTTATGATCAATAGTACAGTAGCTTGAAAATTTTCATAATGCATTCATACTAAAAAAGTGTAGTGTTTTTTCCACTGAAATTACTACTCAGTTTTTAGTACCTGACATTTTAACTGGATAATTTTAGAAACTGTTCATTTTAGTCTCCAAATTTAATAGAAAAAGATAAACAGAAAAGTTGTCTACTGTATTTAAAGGAGTAATAGGTGTAATACCCTTATACTTACCCTCAATATCGTTTTTGCTTACTTCAGGATTCTGAAGCTCTACTAAATAAGTTATCTATCCACATTATAAGGTGCTGAAAACAGTCCTGGTGTCTAATCTCTTCCGACTTTCTACATTGTGTTGCCTACTGCATGTCTTTAGTGCTTCCCTGAGTTTTTATTTTAGGTTTGGATTCTTTTTTTTTGGTTTAGATTGTACATTACATTATTTTCTTATGTTTATAGCAATTGACCAACTTGGCAAATCTGTGTGTGTAATTTTCCTTTTCAAAAAAAATTTTTATATGTAAGTATAAAATACTTGTATTATGTTTTTTAAGGATAATGGAGTAAAGGAAGATGAACTACAGGCCATTCTTAATTATCTACTCACTATGCATGAGGTAACGTGTGAATTTTATATGTTGGGATTTTATTTTTTGAAGTTATATTATGGGCTTTTTTTAAACAAAAACGAGTTAAAGAACTCTCTCATTAATGATGTAACTATGCCTGTACCTGTGCTCAGAATGGAGAGTAAATGTATCTAGAAACTAAATCTTAGCAATTTACATTTAAATATTCTTTATTACCACAACATGCCTCTGTGAATAAGCATGAGAGGCTTTAAAAAGTATTAAAATAAGATCTCATTAGCCTAATAAGACTAAAGAATAACCTAATAACCAAAAAGTACTTTCAGTGTATTTCCAGGTACCAGTATTATAAATGGAAAAATAGATAACAAAAATGACTATAAATGATTGGACTTTTTTTTGAATTCTTAACATAATTTTCCCATTGATTTTGCATAATCAAATACTGTTAAATCACTCATTTATAGTTGATTTAAAATTATGTGATTGTAAAGGAGGTTGAATAGGTTGAAATGTCTGGAGTTTTTTCCTTTATAGAGTTGGGAAAATTTGATATATGTCTGATATATTCTAAATAAATAATCCAATTAAATGTATTTTGCATAGTTAAATCTGGAAATGAATTTCATATAAGGCGTGACTTTTATATGATAACTGATATTCCTGTGTATAATCATGTTTTATGGTTTAACATATTTGTTACAGCGTGAGAATAGTGGCTTTTAAAATCATTAGTAGATAAAGAGATGTGGTTTGGATCTGTCTTTGTTAATTGGGACAGAAAAGAACGGGTTAAATTTCTTGGTAGCATCATGTTTGACTGAAACATTAATGATTATGATTTCTTTTTCCTCTTGAGTAGGGTAGTCTCTTTAGATTTTCTTGACCATTTGGGACCAAAATATTTCATAAACGAAAACTGGAAGTCACAGTGATCTGTTTCCCTGAAACTATTAAATCAGATATTTTTGGGATCCTTCAAATCACACTTTTCCAAAGCCCCAGTGCCCTACCTCTAGATGATTTATTTAGCATATTGAGAATTAAATATTGAAGTAGGTGCCACAGCGAGAATTAGAAAGCAGTGAATGAACCTGGACACAGGGCACCATAGAGATGACTGCTTGCTGCTTCCCTTTGTATCTTTGGGTTAGTAATGCCCAATAAGGCCCTCATGATACACGGAACAGTAGACAAAGACTGTGAAGGGTTTTCTTGAAATTTGTAGATTTCAGAACTCCTATGTGCTTATTCTTGTGCTGTACTGCAAGTTATCAAATTATACCATATACAGAAGTGTGTTCATCCAATAAACATTTGTTGATCATTTGTAACCTTTCCCCCCCATGTCTCCCTTTGTATCTGATTAAGCAAAAATAAGAGAAGCTGTATAGGAACAATTTTAAAGTCCAAAGAGACACCAACTTTGTTTTAAGGCTGCAGTAGCTGATACAAAAATTCCTTGTTACCTTCTCCAGCCTTCTCTCTGGAGATACAGCAATAAATTCAGAAACCTGTTAGCTAACACAGGTGTTTTAAACACTTCTCCATTGCTTCTTTAACTACCTGTCATGCCTAACAGTGTATCATTTAAGATTTAAAAGTACAGATCCAGAGAGGGGAGAAAAATATGCCGTCCAAAACAAAAACCCACCTTAAAGTTTTGAGAAAAAAATTTTGCTTCCCTGTTCTCCATTGGGTGATGAGACCCACACCACCACTGCAATGTCCATTTTGAAGAATGTCAAGAGGCAGTCTGTACACACATGGGCTTGCAGTATATATTTCTGTGGCCCAGGTGGTGAGTTTAGTGGTGTTTATCACATCATGTCTGCCTTGGACAAATTAAAAAATTAAAAGCTTATTATTACCACATATATAGATATAGAAAAAGCAAGAGAATTCTAGAAAGAAACATAGAAAAGACATAAAAAATAGCAAAAAAAAAGAAAAACATCTATTTCTACTCCATTGACTATGCTAAAGCATTTAACTGTGTGGATCACAACAAACTGTGGAAAATTCTTAAAGAGTTGGGAATAGCAGACCGCCATACTTGGTTCCTGAGAAACCTGTGTGCAGGTCAAGAAGCAACAGAATTGGACATGGAACAACGGACTGGTTCCAAATTGGGAAAGGAGTACATCAAGGCTGTATGTTGTCACCTTGCTTATTTAACATATATACAGAGTACATCATGTGAAATGTCGGGCTGGGTGAAGCACAAGCTGGAATCAAGATTGCCAGGAAAAATATCAATAACCTCAGATATGCAGATGACACCACCCTTATGGCAGAAAGTGAAAAAGAACTAAGGAGTCACTTGATGAAAATGAAAGAGAAGAGTGAAAAAGCTGGCTTGAAATTCAACATTCAAACAATGAAGATCATGGCATCTGATCCCATCTGCTGCTGCTGCTGCTGCTGCTGCTAAGTCGCTTCAGTCGTTTCCTACTCTGTGCGACCCCATAGACAGCAGCCCACCAGGCTCCCCTGTCCCTGGGACTCTCCAGGCAAGAACAGTGGTCCCATCACTTCATGGCAAATAGATGAGGAAATAATGGAAACAGTGACGGACTTTATTTTCTTGAGCTCCAAAATCAGTGTAGTTGGTGACTGCAGCCATGAAATTAAAAGATGCTTGCTCCTTGGAAGAAAAGCGGTGACAGACTTAGACAGCATATTAAAGAGCAGAGACATTACTTTGCTGACAAAGGCCATCTAGTTAAAGCTGTGGTTTTTCCTGTGGTCATGTATGGATGTGAGAGTTGGACTATAAAGAAAGCTGAGCGCCAAAGAATTGATGCTTTTGAACTGTAGTGTTGGAGAAGACTCTTGAGAGTCCCTTGTACTGCAAGGAGATCCAACCAGGGACTAAAGCTCTAATACTTTGGTCACCTGATGTGGAGAACTGACTCATTGGAAAAGACTTTCCTGATGCTTGGAAAGATTGAAGGTGGGAGGAGAAGGGGACAACAGAGGATGAGATGGTTGGATGACATCATCGACTTGATGGACATGAGTTTGAGCAAACTCCAGGAGTTGGTGATGGACAGGGAAGCCTGGCATGCTGCAGTCCATAAGGTTGCAAAGAGTTGGACACGACTGAGGGACTAATCTGTACTGATATCTTTAATACTAACCGCAGATAAGAAGGGGCTTCCCTGGTGGCTAAGATGGTAAAGAATCTGCCTGCAGTGCAGGAGACCCAAGTTTTATCCCTGGGTTGTGAAAATCCCCTGGAGAAGGGAATGGCAACCCAGTCCTATATTCTTGCCTGGAGAAATCCATGGACAGAAGCTACAGTCCATGGGTTGCAAAGAGTTGGACACGACTGATCTGCTAACACTTTTTCCCAGATAGTATGTGAGAACTGTCTAGTTATCATTTCCCTTAAGATCTTGTTTCAGAGCTAGTTTCTTGAGAGACTTGGTGCACATTGAGGTCCTAGTTGCCCCAACACTGCTACCATATTCCCAACATCTTATTAGCACATTCAAGCTTCAGTTTGTCTTTGTTGTAATAAAACAGAACAGCCTGTTTGTCCTTCTCTGCCAATTTCTTGATGTGTAATCATTCCTTAAAAAAAAAAAAGAAACCTGTAAATCAGTACCTGTTATAACAATGGAATATGTTTTAGGAAATCTCGACACAGTACAATAGTCATTTTATATCTTTGATAATGAAATTATTTGACTATTTGGTGTTGTGTAGTTTGAATTCTATAGATGAATAGGTATATATAAATATCTAGTGTGTTTTAAACAAGTGTATTTGTACATAAGCCTAATTTTTTTGATATTCTAATTCATTATTACAGAAGTAGTCATTGTTCAAATAAGTTTTTCCTTATTTAAAAATTTCTAAAATAATTTTAGGATGACAATCTAATGGATGTCCTACAGCTGCTTGTTGCATTACTTGACACAGTACAATAGTCATTTTATATCTTTGATTATGAAATTATTTGACTATTTGGTGGTGTGTAGTTTGAATTCTACAGATGAATAGGTATATATAAATATCGAGTGTGTTTTAAACAAGTGTATTTGTACATAAACCTAATTTTTTTGATATTCTAATTCATTATTACAGAAGTAGTCATTGTTCAAATAAGTTTTTCCTTATTTAAAAATTTCTAAAATAATTTTAGGATGACAATCTAATGGATGTCCTACAGCTGCTTGTTGCACTAATGTCAGAACATCCTAACTCTATGATACCTGCTTTTGACCAAAGGAACGGGTTACGGTAAGAGCTTAACATTTCAAGAATTTTAATATATTTAATATAGGAGATTAGTTTTTAAATGATAGGTTCTTCGAAATGAAAATTGTTATTGGATCCTACAAAACAGTATATAAGATCCTTTTATTTCATGTCTTAACATTTTTTGAAAAATTCTTCAATGATAGAGGCTGTGTTACTGTTTAATATCATTCCAATGTTTGTATAGTTAATGCTATTATACAGCTATTATAAGGTCAAATTTTCTGACAGACCTGTCTTTAGGTCCTAGAACAGTAATATACAATTGTGATCTAAGAGAGATCTCTATATCTTTCCTTTAAAATACAACCTCTTCCAACCTCCGTCCTAAGTCATCATTGTATTAGTCTGCTTAGCATGCTGAAACAAAATATCCTAGACCAGGTAGTTTAAACACCAACAATTTGTTTTCTCACAGTTTGGAGACTGTAAGTCCAAGATAAAGGTGCCTGAAGGGAGGGTTGGTGTCTGGTGAAGGCTTTCCCTTTGGGGTGTAGGCAGCCTCCTTCCCACTGTGTTGACATGACCTTTCTGTACAGGGCAGAAAGAGCGAGTGAGAAAGCAGAAAGCTCTTTGTTTTTGTTTTTTTAAATAAGGACGCTAATCCACTTGAATCAGGACCCACCTTTATGACCTCATTTAATTTTTGTTTTTATTTAAAATTTTAATTGGAGTATAGTTTATATACAATGTTGTTAGTTCCAAGTGTACCGCAAAGTGATTCAGTTGTAACTATACATACATATAGTCTTTTTTAGATTTTTTTCCCATATAGGTCATTACAGAGTATTGAGTAGAGTTCTCTGTGCTATATATAGCAGGTCCGTATTTGTTATCTGTTTTCTCCCAAATTCCCCCCTGCCCCACCTCCTAATCATAGTTATTTTAAATTCCCTGTCTTATACTTAAAACTTCTCTGTCATATCTATGTCTTGTTCTGATGATAGGTTTACCCCTTCAGACTGTATTTTCTTGCCTCGTTTGCATGTCTTGACCTCCTTTAACTTAAATGATTTCTTCTCCAAATACAACCACAGTTGAGCTTAGGATTTAGTGTGTGAATTGGGGAGCACATATTCAGTCTGTAACAATTATCAGCAACAAAAGAGAATACTTCTGTTTTAAGTCTTTGATTTAATGAGAAGTTTTGGGGGGCACAAAAGTTTAACAGATACTTTGCTGAGTGATCAGCTACAGTAAGTAATTTAATAATCTAGTTATAATAAATTTTCCATACCATGGATCATGGAGAAAGCAAGGGAGTTGCAGAAAAACATCTACTTCATTGATTACACTAGAGCTTTGACTGTGTGGCTCACAGCAAACTGTGAAAAATTCTTAAAGAGATGGGAGTAATGGGAGTACCAAACCACCTTACCTCTCTCTTGAAAAACCTAGTATGGGTGAAGAAGCAACAGTTAGAATCGGACATGGAAGAATGGACTGGTTCAAAATTGGGAAAGGAGTACAAAAAGGCTGTATATTGTAACCTTGCTTATTTAACTTATACACAAATGCAGAAATGCTGGGCTTGGATGAATCACTAGCAGGAATTAAAATTGCCAGGAGAAATATCAACAACCTCAGATATCTAGGTAACACCATTCTAATGGCAGAAAGTGAAGAGGAACTAAAGATCCTCTTTATGAGGGTGAAAGAGGAGAGTGAAAAAGCTGGCTTCAAATTCAGCACTCAGAAAATTAAGATCATGGCATCTGGTCCCATCAGTTCATGGCAAATAGATAGTGAAAAAGTGGAAGCAGTGACAAACTTAATTTTCTTAGGCTCCAAAATCACTGCAGATGATGACTGTAGTCATGAAACTAAAAGACTTGCTCCTTGGAAGAGAAGCTATGACAAACCTAGACAATGAATTAAGGAGAGAGATCACTTTGCTCACAAAGGTCTGCATGGTCTAAGCTGTGGTTTTTCTAGCAGTTGTGTACAGATGTGAGAGTTGGACCATAAAAAAGGCCAAGTGCCAAAGAATTGATGTTTTTGAATTTTGCTGGAGAAAGCTCTTGAGAGTCCTAGACAGCAAGGAGATAAACCAGTCAGTCCTAAAGGAAATCAGCCCTGAGTATTGATTTAAGGACTGTTGGTTAAGCTCCAATACTTTGACTACCTGATGCAAAGAGCAAATTTATTGGAAAAGCCCTGATGCTGGGAAAGATTGAAGGCAAAAGGAGAAGGGGGAAGCAGAGGATGAGATGGTTGGATGGCATCATCAACTCGATGGACATGAGTTTTGGCAAACTGGGAGAGAGTGGGTGACAGTGGAGCCTGGCGTGCTACAGACCTTGGGGTTGCAGAGTCGGACACGCTTAGCAGCTGAATAACAACAGCAACCAGTCTTTTACAAAGTTTTGATTTGTTGTTTTTCAGTATCGTTGTGTATAAGATAGAAGATGACTTTATGCCTTAGGGAGCACATTTTCAGAAATTCCCAGAGAAGCAGAACCAAAAGTGTCTGAGTGTCTGTATGTGTGTGAGAGAGACAGACAGACAGACATGTATGTTAAGGAATTGCCTTATGTGATTGTAGAAGCTGACAGGTCCAAAATTTGCAGGGTAGGCTGGCAGGTGGAGATCCAGATAAGAGTTGATGTTGCAGTTTGACATTCAAGTCTGTCTGCTGGCGTAATTCCCTCTTCTTTTAGGGAGGTCAGTTTTTTTTTTTTTTTTTTCTATTAAGGCCTTTAACTGTTCAAATGAGGTACTCACATTATGAAGGGTAATTGACTTTATTCAGTTTAAATGTCAGAGTAAATGCTGACCTCATAGAATTATTCGGGAAATGCTCCTAACCCTAACCTCTCATCTTTGCATCTTGTGATCCGTTAACAAATGTTGATTTTTGTTTTGCTTTGTTTTAGCAGGAAAGGTCAGTCTGCAAGTTCTGCCTGTCCTCTATAGGTGGTGGTTCTCTTGTCCCTTCATTTTTAAAACCTCTCATCTTGCTTTAAGTTTTTCTTATACATGCACCACTCAGGGATTAAGGTGAGAACTGGGTGATAATTCACATCTTCTTTAGAAAGACTTGATTGATCATGTGGTCTGAGTTTGTCCCATACATTGAATCTCTTAGGTCAGTTTGTGGCTTTTGAAGGTTTTTTACACCGATCTTGAGGATTCTTCTCCTTCGTTTGCTCCTAGCTATTCAGGAGTCTCCTACCTTCTCTAGTCTGTGTGTGCTAAGTTGCTTCAGTTGTGTCCACTCTTTGCGACCCAATAAAGGACAGAAATGGTATGGACCTAACAGAAACAGAAGATATTAAGAGCTGGCAAGAATACACAGAACTATAAAAAAAAAAATTTGTCATTTTCCAGATAACTATAATGGTGGATCATTCACCTAGCACCAGACATCCTGGAGTCCAAAGTCAACAGGGCCTTAGGAAGCATCACTACAAACAAAGCTAGTGGAGGTGATGGAATTCCAGTTGAGCTATTTCAAATCCTAAAAGATAACACTGTCAAAGTGCTGCACTTAATATGCCAGCAGACTTGGAAAACTCAGCAGAAGCCACAGGACTGGAAAAAGGTCAGTTTTCATTCCAGTCCAAAAGAAAGGCAATGCCAGAGAATGTTCAAACTACCGCAAGTTGCACTCATCTCACACACTAGCAATGGAGAAAGCAATGGCAACCCACTCCAGTGTTCTTGCCTGGAGAATCCCAGGGACGGGGGAGCCTGGTCAGCTGCCGTATATGGGATCACACAGAGTTGGACATGACTGAAGCAACGCAGCAGCAGCACACGCTAGCAAAGTAATGCTCAAAATTCTCCAAGCCAGACTTTAGCAGTACATGAATTGAGAACTTCCAGATGTTCATGCTGGATTTAGAAAAGGCAGAGGAACCAGAGATCAAATTGCCAGCGTCTGTTTGACCATCAAAAAACCAAGAGTTCCAGAAAAACATCTACTTCTGCTTTATTGATTACATCAAAGCCTTTGACTGTGTAGATCACAACAAACTGGAAAATTCTTCAAGACATGGAAATACCAGACCACTTGACCTGCCTCCTGAGAAATCTATATGTAGGTCAAGAAGCAACAGTTAGAACAGACATGGAAGAACAGACTGGTTCCAAATTGGGAAAGGAGTACATCAAGGCTGTATATTGTCACCTTGCTTATTTAACTTATATGCAGAGTACCTCATGCGAAATGCTGGGTTGGATGAAGCACAAGCTGAAATCAAGATTGCCGGGAGAAATATCAATAACCTCAGATATGCAGATGATACCACCCTTAAAGTAGTAAGTGAAAAAGAACTAAAGAGCCTCTTGATGAAAGTGAAAGAGGAGAGTGAAAAAGTTGGCTTAAAACGCAGCATTCAAAAAGAGATCATGGCATCCAGTTAATCATTTCATGGCAAATAGATGGGGAAACAATGGAAACAGTGAGAGACTATTTTTTTGGGCTCCAAAATCACTGCAGATGGTGACTGCATCCATAAAATTAAAAGACCCTTGCTTCTTTGAAGGATAGCTGTGACCAACCTAGACAACATATTAAAAAGCAGAGACATTATTTTGCCGACAAAGGTCCGTCTAGTCAAAGGTATTGTTTTTCCACTAGTCATGTATGGATGTGAGAGTTGGACCATAAAGAAGGCTGAGAGCTGGAGAATTGATACTTTTGAACTGTGGTGTTGGAGAAGACTCTTGAGAGTCCCTTAGACTGCAAGGAGGTCAAGACAGTCAATCCTAAGGGAATTTCAGTCTTGAATATTCATTGGAAGGACTGATGCTGAAGCTGAAAGTCCAATACTTTGGCTACCGAATGCGAAGAACTGACTCATTGGAAAAGACCCTGATGGTGGGAAAGATTGAAGGTGGGAGGAGAAGGGGACAACAGAGGGTGAGATGATTGGATGTCATCATCGATTCAATGGACATGAGTTTGAGCAAGCTCCTGGAGTTGTTGATGGATAGGGAAGCCTGATGTGCTGCAATCCATGGGGTCGTAGAGTCACACACGATTGAGCAACTGAACTGAATTGGACTGTGGCCCTCCAGCCTCCTCTGTCCAAGGGGATTTTCTGGGCAAGAATACTGGCGTGGTTTTCCATTTGCTTTTCCAGGCCTCTAGTCTGTAGGAACAAATTTTCTTCATTCCTGTAACCTGAAGGATCATTTTTCTCACAATATTAGCTACCTGAACTTCTGAAAGAAAGTAACTGAGATAGAGACCATGGGTCGGATTTATAAGAGAAAAGTAAAAGTTCAGACTCTTACCTATAAAATGTGTAATGCCTAAGTATTAACTTCTCCACACCAATGCACCTGCTCTTTTGTTGTCTTCGGAGTACTTGCAGAATTACTTTTTCTATTTTGTCTGTAGTTAATAGTTCGGATACATAAGACAGAGAAGCTCTGTTGTACTCCATCTTGATTGGTTGAATATATATGTTCATCATTACACTGGTATTCAGAATATTTCACTGCTGTAAAAAATCTGGGCTTTGCCTGTTCATCCTCCTCTCAGCAGCGCCCCCGCCAAACCCACAACCACTAAGCTTTTTATTGTCTCCCTTGTTCTGCCTTTTCTAGAATGCCATATAGTTCGTATCATTTAGTATGTATTTTTTTCAACCTGAGGCTTTCAATCAAAAGGCTTTCCATAGCTTGATAGCTCATTTCTTGTAGGCCTGAATAATATATCATTGGTTGGATTTCTACAGTTTGTTGATGCATTGATCAATGACATCTTGGTTGCTGGCAAGTTTTTGCAGTTACATGTAAAGCTGGTATAAACATGCATATGTCAGTTTTCCCTGGAAATATGTTTTCGGCTCCTTTGGATAAGAACCAAAGAGTGCAGTTGCTGGATTGTATGGTAAAAGTGTATTTAATTTTGTAAGAAACTGCCAAACTGTCTTCCAGAGTGGCTGTGCTTTCAGTTTCTCCTGAGGGTGATACTTTGTGTTGCTTCTCACCCTCACCAGCATTTGGCTGTGTTCGGCCATTCTAATAGGTGTTGTATTTTTGTTTTCATTTGCATTTCCCTGTGACGTGGAGCATCTTTTTATATTCTTATTTGCCATCCATGTATCTCCCTTAATGAAGTACCTACTACGTCCTTTGGCTTGTTTATTGTTGGTATATAGGAGAACAGTTGACTTTGGATATCAGGTTTGTATTTTTCAGCCTTGCTGTAATCACTTCCTATTTCCATGGTTGATTTTGTCAGTCCTAGATGTTCTTCGTAGGTGATCGCGTCATCTGCAAACACAGGTAGTGTTATGTGTTTCTTTGCAGTCTGTATACTATATTTACTTTTCTTGCTTTACCACTTTAGGAAGAAAATTCAGTATGATCTTGTAAAGGAATGGTGAGAGGGGACGGTTGTGCCTTTCGCTTGATCTAAGTAGTAAAGTTTTGAATTTTTTTCCCATTGAGTGTGATGTTAGCTGTAGGTTTTTTGTAGATAGTCTTTATCAAGTTGACAAAGTTAACCCTCTGTCCTTGGTTTATTTAGAGTTTTTAACATGAATGGCTGTTGGATTTGTAAAAAAAATTTTTTTAATCTACTGACATAATTGATAACTTTTCTTATGTGTTTATGTGATGATTACCTTAATTGATTTTCAGATGTGAAACTATCCTTGTTTACCCAGAATATATCTCCCTTGGTCATCATAATACTTCTTATACTTTTTTGGATCTGATTTGCTGATACTTTGTTGAGGATTTTTCACCTCTATTATGTGAGATGTCGGTCTAATGTAAGATGTTGGTTGTTTTCTTGTAGTGTTTTCTTCTGGTTTTGGTTTAGGGTAATGGTGGCTCACAAAATGAGAGTAAGTTAGGAGTATTCCTTCTGCTTCTGTGCTCTGATGGAGCTGGTAGAGAACTGGTATAATTTCTTCCCCAAATGTTTAGTAGATTTTACCAGTGAATTCCTCTCGGTTTGGTACTTTCTATTTTGGTGGTTATTCAGTATCTTTAGCAGATATAAACCTATTCATATCTTTTATGTTTTCTTGTGTATGTTTTGGCAGATTGTGTCTTTCAAGGCATTGGCTCATTACATGTAGGTTATAGAATTTGTGGGCATAGAGTTCATAGTATTCTTTTATATGAGCATGGCATCTGTAGTTATATCCCTCTTCTTATATGTGACATTAGTAAATTATGTCCTTTCTCTTTTTTCTTAGCCACCAAGGAAGCTTATTGATTTTATTGATCTTTTTGAAGAATCAACTTTTTATTTTTATTGATTTTCTTCATTTTTTATTGATTCCTACTCCAGTGCTTATTGTTTTTCTTCTGCTTACTTTCAATTGAGTTTTCTCATCCAGATGCCCTAGAATAAAAGCTGAAGTTATTGATTTTAGATCTTTCTTCTTTTCTGTTAGAATATATGTATTCTGTGCTGTAAATTTTCCTGTAAGTGCTGCTTTTGCAGCATCCCACAAATTTTTGTAAGTTGTGCTTTCATTTTCATTTAGTTGAAAATGCTTGTAATTTTTTTGAGATTTCTTCCTTAACCCACCTTTTATTTAGAAGTATGTTGTTTAATCTCCAAGTATTTTGGTGTTTTGCAGTTATCTATTATTTATTTCTGGAGAAGGCAATGGCACTCCACTCTAGTGTTCTTGCCTGGAGAATCCCAGGGACGGGGGAGCCTGGTGGGCTGCCATCTCTGGGGTCGCACAGAGTCGGACACGACTGAAGCGACTTCGCAGCAGCAGCAGCATTATTGATTTCTAGTTTAATTTCATGTGGTTTTGGGGCAGGTGTTATATAATCTCCAGTCTTTATATTTGTTGTTTATGTGTTTTTTATGGTCCTGGATGTGGTCTCCTTGGTGAGTGTTCTGTGTGAGATTAAGAAAGCTGTGTTTTTCCACTGTTGTACAAGGCCGTAGCGTGTGTGAGTGTGCTCAGTTGTGTTCAGCTCCTGGCAACCGCGTGAACTGGAGTCCTCCAGGCCCCTCCATGAACGTTTCCAGGCAAGAACATTGCAGTGGGTTGCCGTTTCCTACCCCAGGTCATCTGTCACAGGAATCTAACCCATGCCTCTCGCATCTCCTAAACTGCTAGTTGGGTTCTTTACCACCGTGTCACCTGGGTAGCCTGGGAAGTAGTACATAGATGTCAGTGACATCTAGTTGTTTGGTGGTGTTTTTGAGATTAACTATGTCCTCACCAATTTTCTGCCTGCTAGATCTGTCTTTTTCTGAGAAAGGGATTTTGAAATCTCCCACTATGATAGTGGATTAATTGTTCCTCCTTGCACTTCTGTAAGTTTTTGCCTTACATAGTTTTAGGCACTGTAGATAGATACATGCACGTTAAGGACTGTTAGGTCATACTGGAGAATTGACCTGTTTATCATGATATAATGTCCTTCTTTATCCCTGATAACTTTCCATGCTTTGAAATCTGTCTGAAATTAATGTAGTTACTCTTACTTTTGATTAGTTGTTAAGATGGTATATTTTTGTCCATTCAATTACTTGTTATCTGTATGTATTGTTACATTTAAAGTGGGTTCCTTGAAGAGAACATATAGTTGATAAATTTTTAAATGTTAGATATGTATATTAAATTCACTCATATCTTACTTGTAGATAGGTTTATAATTGTGTGACTAAGGTTTGTAATTGTGTGACTATATGAAAAATATGCATATATAAGATACTTTTGAAAGATACTCATGGTAATTTGTTTTAAATTTTAATTTATTCAGTGTTATCTATAAACTTCTGGCGTCAACAAGTGAAGGAATCAGAGTCCAGGCTCTCAAGGCAATGGGCTATTTTTTAAAACACCTGGCCCCAAAGTGAGTATGCATGTAATCTGAAATGGACTGTTGCATATTACATATCAGTTTTATAAATCTTTGGGATAGTATTTGTGTTGTGGTTCCTCTAGTCTGTTTTTTATTTATTTTTACTCATAAAATTCTATATAAGTTTAGTCCTCTTTCTACATATTAAAAGTAAAGTAGGGAACAGGAGTATATTGTTTCTGTTTTTATCTTAATTTTTCTTCATTTTGTTCATTATGAGAATACATTTGTATAAGTTGAATTCTAAGTAAATCTAGGTAAGGACTTTTCAGGTGGCTTGATCATCATTTGCTTTATCTGTAGTATATAGCTGACAGAATTAACTTGGGTATTTGTCACATACTGTATTCTATTATATATATAACTAAAAACTGAAACCTCCATGCTTCTTTTCTTAACTGAATGCAGACTTTCTTATCCTATCTATTGTTCCTTATACCAGAATTGGTTTATTATAAAAATTAATAGTTTTGGTGGTAGAAAAGTATTGGTAAATTTGTAGTCTGTGTTGAATCCAGCTGATTGACTGTAAATAAGGTTACATTGGAACACAGCCACAATCATTTATTTGCTTATTATCTATGGCTGTTTATACAACAGCAGTATTGAGTTATTGTTGCAAAGAGCATGGTACACAAAACTGGAAATATATACTATCCAGCCATTTGGAGAAAACATTTGACAAGCCCAGGGGTAGAATTAAGTTTGTAATCTTTCAGTTTCTTAGTTTCTGCTTGAAAGTTTAATTTTAATGTGTTTACCTTCATAGTGTTCATTTAAAAATTCTCTTGCCTGTCTTCTACTTTTTCTTCCACATTGTTTTTCTACTTATTGGCTTTAGATTATTATTCAGGTAGCTGCTAGTTAGTAAAAAATTGCTGTGAGGATTTGGCTTCATATTATTATTCATGGTTCAGTTCAGTTCAGTAGCTCAGTTGTGTCCAACTCTTTGCAACCCCATGGAGTGCAGCACGCCAGGCCTCCGAGTTCATTGCCAACTCTCGGAGTTTACTCAAACTCATGTCCATTGAGTCAGGATGTCATCTAACCATCTCATCCTCGGTCGTCCCTTTCTCCTCCCGCCTTCAATCTTTCCCAGCATCAGGGTCTTTTCTAATGACTCAGTTCTTTGCATCAGGTGGCCAAAGTATTGGAGTTTCAGCTTCAACATCAGTCCCTCCAATGAATATTCAGGACTGATTTCCTTTAGGATGGACTGGTTAGATCTCCTTGCAGTCCAAGGGACTCTCAAGAGTCCTCTCCAACACCACAGTTCAAAAGCATCAATTCTTCAACGCTGAGCTTTCTTTATAGTCCAACTCTCAGATCTGTACATGACTACTGCAAAAACCATAGCTTTGACTAGACAGACCTTTGGTGGCAAAGTAATGTTCAGCATTCAAAAAATGAAGATCATGGCATGCAGTCCCATCACTTCATGGCAAATAAATGGGGATACAATGGAAACAGTGAGAGACTTTATTTTCTTCGCTCCAAAATCACTGCAGATGGTGACTGCAGCCATGAAATTAAAAGATGCTTGCTCCTTGGAAGAAAAGTTATGACCAACCTAGACAACATATTAATAAGCCAACAAAGGTTTGACTAGTCAGAGCTGTGTTTTTTCCAGTAGTCATGTATGGATATGAGAGTTGGACCATAAAGAAAAATGAGTGCCAAAGAATTGATGCTTTTGAACTGTGGTGTTGGAAAAGACCGTTGCGAGTCCCTTGGACTGCAAAGAGATCCACCCAGTCCATCCTAAAGGAGATCAGTCCTGAATATTCATTGGAGGGACTGATGTTGAAGCTGAAACTCCAATACTTTGGCCACCTGATGTGAAGAATTGACTCATTGGAAAAGACTCTGATGTTGAAAGATTGAAGGCAGGAGGAGAAGGGGCCAACAGAGGATGAGATGGTTGGATGGCATCACTGACTCGATGGACATGAGTTTGAGCCAGCTCTGGGAGTTGGTGACAGAAAGGGAAGCCTGGCATGCTGCAACCCACGGGGTTGCAAAGAGTCAGACACGACTGAGGGGCTGAACCGAACTATGAAGATTTTGGTGATGATTTTTGCTGTGCTGTGGCATAACCAGTCCTATTTTTCTTAAAGTTTAATTGTTCCCATATTGTAGTTTGTATTTTTGTACTTAAAGATTTTGTGGCCTTGTAAGTCCTAGGTTGAAGGAAATTGGGGGCATTATTGAGTTGGAATTTGTTACTATTGTGAAAAACATTTTTGTGTCTCCTTCATCAACTAAATAGTAAATAGTAAAACTTTGTGTGTTTTTTTTTTTTTCTGTGTAATTGCAGAAGAAAAGCTGAAGTCATGCTTGGGCATGGGTTGTTTTCATTGCTCGCTGAAAGACTCATGCTTCAGACAAATTTAATCACAATGACCACGTATAATGTCCTATTTGAGGTAGGAATACAGGGAGCATTTAATCTTAACTAATTTTTACCTAAAAATACCTATATAATTGAGTTGACTAAGTGTAGATGCAATAAAAGCATTTAGGTTTGATGTATGATTTTGAAACTAGTTATTTAAACTGTGCTATTTCTTAATAAATCTGTTAGTCTGAGTTATTAAACAGTGCGGACATCTCTGTTTATTTTCTCCATGTATTGACTATTTGATGTCTTATTTCATAATTAATTTAAAATATGGTTATAATGTTGATTAGTGTTGTACTTAGGAGAAGGCAATGGCAACCCACTCCAGTACTCTTGCCTGGAAAATCCCATGGACGGAGGAGCCTGGTAGGCTGCAGTCCACGGGGTCGCACAGAGTCGGACACGACTGAAGCAACTTAGCAGCAGCAGCAGAGTGTTATACTTAAATTTCATTAATTGTAATAGTGATATAGTGATTATGCTAATCCAATCTGGGTTTCGTTTCTGTAGATTCTCATAGAACAGATTTGCACTCAAGTGATACATAAACAACATCCAGATCCTGATTCTTCGGTAAAGATACAGAATCCTCGTATGTATTTCATATACTTTGTTTTTGATATTTGTTTCTTGTTTTTCAAGCTTTATTGTTATATAGTTGACATACAGTGTTGTGTAATTTCAAGGTGTACAGTGTACAGTGTAATGAGCTGGTGCACGTTGTGAAATGATTACCACAGTAATGTTAGTAAGCACATCCCTGGCTTTACGTAGTTTTATTTTTTTCTGTTATTTGTAGTGAATACCCTTAGCAACTTTCAAGCGCATAGTGCAGTATTATCTGTTGTCTCCAGGTTAAAGATTACACCCACGGAACTTACTCACCTTATAACTGGAAGCTTCTGGTTTTTGAACACCTTCACCCATTTCTCCCATTCTCTTCCTTTTAACTTATTTTATATGAGTACATTTTGTTACCAAATGGAAAGGCACTGAAGAACCTAAAGTTAATATTGTTGAAAACACATTGTTTAGATAACATTTCATTATAGAGATTAACATAATAGTAGTTTTGTTTGTGTTTGATGTCAACTGTAATTTCAAATTGACCTTAGGTCATGGGGAAATGTTTATATAGAAATTTTCAAGAATTATATGCGTAAGATCTGTGTTCAGATTTTGGTAGTTTTGACTGTACTCTTTAGGTGATGTCAGGCTAAGTTACATGGACCATGAGGGTGGCTTTCATTTTAAATTCCTGTTGAGTTAAGAATACAAAGTGTGGAATTGAAAAATATCTGTCTTCTTAATTGTTTAAGAACTTAGTCTTGGTTAATAATCTTTTCTTTTGATATGTAGAATTCTTAAGGACTTATAAAATGTGTACATTTCTCATCTTGCTTTTTAATATTAGTGATATTAAAATAATTGGTTTGTGGAATTTATAAGTTAAATTACTTTTTGTGTGGTGAGTTGTGTTCATGTTTGTGATACTGTTTCAGTACTGATTTTAAAAAACATGTCGTGTGTGTGTTTAATTTTTCTTAGCTTCTAAGGAATTGTGATATCATTATTTTATAGAGTAAAAAAGGAAAAAAATACCTCAGTTATATTGTTGTTGTTCAGTTGCTCAGTCATGTCCAACTCTTTGCAACCCATGGACTGCACGTGCCACCTTCCCTGTCCTTCAGTGTCTGCTGGAGCTTGCGCAAACTCATGTCCATCCAGTCGGTGATGCCATCCAACCATCTCATCCTCTGCCATCCCCTTCTCCTCCTGCCTTCAGTCTTCCCCAGCATCACGATCTTTTCTAATGAGCAGACCCTTCACATCAGGTGACCAGTGTTGGAGTTTCACGTTCAGCATCAGTCCTGCTAGTGAATTTTCAGGCTTGATTTCTTTTACGTTGTACTAATCTGATCTGCTTGCTGTCCAGGGGATTCTTAAGAGTCTTTTACAGCACCGAAGTTTGAAAGCATCAGATCTTCAGCACTCAGCCTTCTTTGTGGTCTAGCTCTCATGTCTGTACATGACTACTGGAAAAGCATAGCTTTGACTATACAGACGTTTGTTGGCAAAGTGGTGTCTTTGCTTTTTCAGTATGCTGTCTAGGTTGGTCATAGCTTTTCTTCCAAGGAGCAAGCGTCTTTTAATTTCATGGCTGCAGTCACCATCCACAGTGATTTTGGAGCCCAAGAAAATAAAGTGTGTCATTGTTTCTATTTTTTCCTTATCGTTTTGCTTTGAAGTGATGGAATTGGATGCCACAATCTTTGTTTTTAAATGTTTAGTTTTAAGCCAGCTTTTTCATTCTCCTCTTTCACCTTCATCAAGAGACTCTTTAGTTTCTCTTCTGCCATAGTGGTGGTATCATCTGTGTGTCTAAGATTATTAATATTTCTCTTGGCAGTCTTGATTCCAGCTTGTGCTTCATCCAGCCTTGGTAACATATATAATATAAAATATATTTTATGTAGTTATGGGAAAGATGACTTATTGAAGTAAGAACTTTAAATATATTGTCTATGTAATATATTAGAGAAAAGATAATCCGTACACTGTGGTATTTAAAAAATGGTATGTCTGCTTTTCAATCTTAACAGGTCAGTGATTTTGGGGTAGATTAATTTATCCAAATGGGTAAATAGTAGTATTTCTACAATCTGGATGATAATAGTACCTAGTTATCATTTTGTGAGGATTATATGTATTAATATCTGTATTTTCTAAAAAAGTATCTCACAATAGTATATCCTCAAAGTTAGTGGATATTATTGTCATGGTAATCATTGTTCAGGTAGACTTTGTCATTAGAAGAATTCAGAAATTGTTATTAAGTTTATGATAAAATATCTTGAACTTTAGAAACACCAAAAATCTTGGTCAATTGCAGGTTTAGAATTCCTCAATTTTTATTTGTGTAAAACTTTGGCATATTATTATTTGATCATTCTGTTTTGATTTTTATATATTTTAAGCATTTCTTTTCTTTTTTTTCCCCCAAGCATTTATTTTCTTAAAATTTATAGTATAAATTTAGTCAATATTTAAAAGTATTACAGGAGCAGTTTTATTTATTGGGGGTGTTTAATAGGTTTTAATTTACTTTTCATATTTTTCATATTTTTAAATTTAAAAAATTTAAATATGTGTATTTTAAGATCAACTTTATTATCTGGCAGAGATTATGGAGAGGTGTCAGCAGTCATTTAATTCATTTATAATTTAATTTGATATACTACAAAGTTTTAAAATTTAAGTATTCTGTCTAAGGATGAAAATAAAAAATTCCTTTCTTGTTTATATATGATTTCTAGTGAATGTTTTGACAGTCTTGTCTGCAGATAATTTTTTTATAATATAGAAGAGGATATTTTAGGTAGACATTTATGTCAGGGAAATAAAAGAAATTGAAGTATACTGATGATCTTATATCATGAATTTTTTGTAAAGTTGCGGTTTTTACTTATTTATGAATTGTCTTACAGAGATACTAAAAGTAATTGCAACGCTACTTCGAAATTCTGTGCAGTGCCCAGAGAGCATGGAAGTTCGCAGAGCTTTCTTTCTGACATGATTAAACTTTTTAATAACAGTAGAGAAAATAGAAGGTAAGCAGGATCAGTTACCTTTTATTTGCAGTGTTCAAGTCTAGCCTTGAATAAGCCTATATTTTCTAGGACAAATTGCTTTAAATACTATGAAATGAACTTTCTGTATGCTTTTTCATTAAAGTAGTACAAGTAATATACCATACAGTATTTGAACTTTCAATACCTCATTGTTTTAAATTGTTTTCTATACATAATACAGCTGGTTGTTTTGTTCATTTTGTTTTAAAGTTTTACGTTTTTGGAATTCTTTCAGTTGATTTACTTTTTAAGTAATTCAGTGTCCTCTTAATATTTTCAGGAGTTTGCTACAGTGTTCTGTGTGGCAAGAGTGGATGCTTTCTCTCTGCTATTTTAATCCTAAGAATTCAGATGAACAAAAGATAACAGAAATGGTGTATGCCATATTCCGAATCCTACTTTACCATGCAATCAAATATGAGTGGGGTGGCTGGCGTGTGTGGGTAGACACTTTATCAATCACACATTCAAAGGTAAGTTTTTTTAAATGACAGTATATTTTAGCATTTTAAATGTCAAAATTACAATTTTGATTCTCTAACAAAATTTCGTATACTTAAAATGAAGTCAAAAAGGCAGATTACACTTTGGAAGTGTAGTGAACACCTGAAACAAAGGAATAACTAAGAAGAAAGATAGACTATTTCTAAGTTCTTCAGAAGCAGAATAGTTTTTTTTTTTTTTTAAATGTCATTGTTACGTGTGCTTAATAAAGTGAAACCTTGTAACACAGCATAGGAATTTGTGTTTTCAAGTAGCCATTTTCAAGATACAGTTTTCCGAATTTTACAGGACTTGAAACCTTTTTGAACACAAGGTGGCGCACAATATTCAAAGATGAGAATTACTTTAGTACTATAAGGTGGTTGAGTAAACAAAAAGCTCTGGCTAATTTTGCTTTTGCTCATATTTTATATTCTCTTAAAAATTTTGTTTGAAAATCTAGTTTTTTAAAAATATAAACACCTCAATTCAATGTTACTTATTTATATATAGCTTTTGTTTAAAAATATCAATGAAAGGTCCTAGATATATAAAAAGTTAGAAGGAATAATGTACCTACTATGTTTGTGAAAGTGGGTTCTCCATCCCAGTTGCTTTCTCTACCATTTTCAGCCCCTCTTCTCTCCCACTCACCTGAATTTGGTGCTTTCATTATTTGTATGTCTTATGTGTATTTTAAATTACACACACGCATACCACACTGGATAATTTTATTTTTCTTATGTATACTTAATACAGATAATGGCATTGTGTGAAATGCATTTTTTGATAACTTGCTATTTTTACTTATCACTGTTTGAGATTAATTCGTATTGACCAAGGTCGTTGTGTCCTTTTTCTCAGTTGTATGTATTCCACGGTGTAACTTCATCTGCTTATCATTTTGATGAGAATTTTTGATATATTTTGTATATATGAGAAAGTTTCTTTCTAGAATTGGAATTGCTAATTTGTAAGATGCAGATGTAAAACATTACAAGATATACAATTCTTTTTCCAAAGTAGTGTATCAGTTTATATTCTTGCCAGTGATGTATAAATACTCATGTCTTCATATCACCTTATCACTTGTTATGGCTGGAGTTTAAAAAATTCCAAATATGATGAATTTTAAATGCTGTGTTTCCCTAATCTTAATTTGCACTTTTTTTGTTTTGTGGGAGTTCTTCATATATTCTTGGTCTTAATCCTTTGCTACCTATATTATTTATGAATGTCTTCTGTCAATTTGTTGCTTTTCTTGTTATGTTTAGAATTTTATGTTTGTGTCTTCTGAGGAAATTTTACATTTCAAATAATATTCAGTTAAATATTTAAATGAAAATTTGTTAAATTTATTAGCTTTTATTATGCTTTATATATCTTATTTAGGAACTGTATATGTATCCAGAAGTAATATAATTAGCGAATATTAATATTATAAATTGACCAGAAGGATAAAGAATAGAAGTGATAAATTTAGTATATCTTATTTTTAATAAAAAAATTTTTTTTGTGTGTAGTAGCTTCCCTGGTGGCTCAGAGGTTAAAGCGTCTGCCTCCAATGCGGGAGACCCAGGTTCGATCCCTGGGTTGGGAAGATCCTCTGGAGAAGGAAATGGCAATCCACTCCAGTATTCTTGCCTGGAGAATCCCATGGACTGAGAAGCCTAGTAGGTTACAGTCCACGGGGTCGCAAAGTGTTGGACATGACTGAGCAACTTCACCTCACCTCAGTAGCTTTAATAATTACTTATTCATATTTGGCTGCCTCAAGTCTTAGTTGCTGCGTGCAGGATCTTCATTGCGCCATGTAGGGTCTCCTGTGTAGTGCATGGACGCTCGCTCTAGTTGCGGTGCGTGGCCTTAGTTGCTCTGTGGCTTGTGGGATCTTAGTTCCCTAATCAGGGATTGAACCTGCATCCCCTGTGCTGCAAGGCGGATTCTTCACCATTGGACCACCAGGGAAGTCCCTGGTATATCTGTAAATGTTATTTTATTGACTGTCATAGTTATTACTCTGGAATATTTTGCCCATCTATTGAAATACGGGCTTCTCTCATAGCTCAGTTGGTAAAGAATCTGCCTGCAATGCTGGAGACCTGGGTTCGATTCCTGGGTTGGGAAGATCCCCACTCCAGTAATCTTGCCTGGAGAATCCCATGGACAGAGGAACCTGGCAGGCTACAGTCCATGGGGTCTCAAAGGGTTGGGCACGACTTAGCGTCCAAAACCACATTAGAATGTGTTGTCATTTCTTAAATATATGTTCTTGAGTGTTTGCATAACTTCAGCTATTTGAAGTTATTATTAATTATTATTAATTAAATAAATTAAATAAATTAAACAGAATTATTATCCTCTTTAATGATAGAAAGATGTGTTGCTATAGTAAGGATTTATAAAAGTATCTTAGATTACACCACAATCTTGTGAATAATCCAGTGCTAAATGAGGCAAAGATGTGATTTTCAAAAATGGCTTTGTTTTGGTCTCTGCATTTTTAAGCTAACAGTTTAGTGAAAGGCAGTCTTCAAAGAATTGTGGCCTAAGGGCCAAGTCTGGCCTGACCTGTTTCTGTCAATAAATTTTTATTGAAACACAGCCACTTGCATTTATTTATGTATTTTGTATGACTGCTTCCATGCTACAAGTATTGAGTATTTGTGACAGAGACTTTTTTGCCCCCATGCCTAAAATATTTATTATTTGGCACTTTACAGAAACACTTTGCCACCTCTTCTCTGAGTTATTTTAGGTAGTGCTGGTACCCAGCTATTCTGATGTCTGTTGTAGTGAGCTATTACAGTCTGGTCTGATTTGCTCCTAGTAGTATTTTTCCCTTTACTACTTCATGAGAAAAATAGGGTTAAGTTTAGGTCTCACAGAATTTGGATTGGATTTCAAATATATCTGGGAGAATTCTCATTTAGGAAAGTGTGCTGTGAATTAGATTTTAATAACTTTATGCCTATCCCCTGTGAATTCAGCACTTTCGTATACACTTCAGTTTGTCATGTCCTTAGGAAGAATGGCTAAAGGAGTATAATCCTTAGAGCAGTAATTCTTGAAGTACTATCTGCAGACCTTGGGAGCCCAGGAGACCGTTTCAGGGAGTGGAGGGGTCCACCTTTTCTAGCTACATATCTAGTTAGAAGATGGATTTTTCTTCATGTACTGCAGACTAAACAATATAATGCAACCGACTGAATACAAAAGCAGATATTAGAGTCTAGGTATCTTCTATTATGCCAGAATTGAAAGAGGTTTGCAAAAATAATAGCAAATGAAATTTGTGAAATAATAGCACTCTTCTCATTTTTATTATTGCTTTGAAAAATGCCATTTATATTAATAGATCCTGGGTTTATTGCTATTTCAAAAGAAATCAATATTTGTAAAATTTCTTAGCTTTACTTTGTAATGTAATTAGTAATAGGGGCTTCCCTCATGGCTCAGCTGGTAAAGAATCTGCCTGCAGTGCAGGAGATCTGGGTATGATCCCTGGTTTGGAAAGTTCCCCTGGAGACGGGAAGGCTACCCACTCCAGCTTTGTGGCCTGGAGAATTCCGTGGCCTGGAGAATTTAGTCCATGGGGGTCACAAAGAGTTGGACACAACTGAAGACGTGCCCCATATAAATAAATACTTAGGATCCTGAGACCAAAACGCTTGAGAAGTGCCAAATCATTGACTGTTTAGGGCCAGTAGCCTAGTCTCTCAATTATTTTCTATCCACAAAACAAAAGGGGTGGAATAGAAGATATCTCTGACACCTTAGCTTTGGAGTGTTTATAGTTAAATATTTATATCCAGTCACCAGTCTATTTGTGTGAGTAATGAAGATAACATGGACTTTGCAGATAGGCTGGTCCTGGATTTGAGTTCTGATTTATAGTAATTTATAGTTTGTTGCTGGGGTCCAGCCCCAGTGATCCAGGGAATTCGAAGCGGAGGATGGCGTGGTGAGAAAAACACTTATTTATTTAGAAATATAAGATTAGATTAGGAAATAATAGTATAGTAGGAAATTTTAGATGGAGAAAAGAAGGCTGAATAACTTGGTTTACGTGGAAAGCCAATAAAGTTCCAGATAGGAGCTTGCACCATCTACGTGGGGCCACCGGTGCCCGCTTGAATCTCTAAGGGTGCCCCGCCATGGGCTCCCTTTCGCGCAGAACTTAAAAGCCGGGACAAGTAAGTAGACATGGCGAGCCTCCATGTCCCAGATGGGAATTCAGCCAGAATTAGAGAGAAGACACGAGGGAAACCAGTCCAGCAACTGGCTTCACTTTCCTATTGTTCTTCAAGGCCCTTTTCTTACACAGAGATCAATGGATAATATATAAAATTATGCAGCGTCAGCAGCCCTGACTCTTATCAAGACCAGGCTTTTCTCTCTGCATACCTAGTTGTATACACAAGCCTTAGGTGATTTACATCATCTTCCGGCCAAAAGGCCAATTAACATTTTACGGCTCTTTTCTGATAAGGGTTTGTTAACCAGGAGGCTTACTTGTGTTAATTAATTCAAAAGTCTGGTGTTGCTAACATCAAACTACTATATATCTTTTGCCATATTCTGTTTCTATTAACATCTTTCCAGATGCCTAAAGATAAAGAATAAGGAGGTCTGACAGCAATCATTGAGTCAACAGTGAAATCCTGTCACCAATACATTTTTGGAAAGGCTCTGTAACTTTAAGATACTCAGGCTTTGTGCCCCTTGCAGTTGGTGGCTATAAGGTCCGGGGAACCTGTTAGGCAAGTTGGAGCATTTAAGTTAGAGCATTATCAAAGGGAGTTGAGCTGAAACACTACTTTCAAATGCAGAAGACTAAAGCCCTGAGTTAACTTTTTTCAGAGAAAGTCAGAAGAGTAGAAGAGTAGGCAGATTCTTATTTTTGGGGTACATGCTCAGGAAATACCAGGGGGAACCCCCGAGACCCAAATTGCCTTGCCATCTGAGTCTCTGCCGCTTGACCCTGTCACGGGTGGGATTCCTCATGCTGGCCTCCGGCAGTTTGTAAACTCAGGAAAGTTTCTAAACTTTTCTTAACCACCAGTGTTAATCTAGAAATGGTAAAAGTGGCAATTAATGTGTTTATCTGACTTTAGGAGTTAATGAGTGAAATCACAGCAAATGAAATTAAATGACTGTTTTCCTTTGTTGAAGCTCTATCATTCCTCCTGTTAATCCTTTTGTTCTGACTCTTAATGCTGTCTTATTAGTTAGGCCCTGATCACTTCATATTTGATATAAATACACATTTAAAAAAATTTTCTTTTCAAGTAAGTTAATTACATCCGAAATAATTTGTGTGGCATATATGCTATGAAGTGTTATAAAGGAAGAATTATGATTACCCGACTTAAAAACATGTTGCATGGTTCAACCTTTCCAACCCCCACCCATCTTCATTTCCTTCTTGAAAAGTTAAAAAAATATGTATTCCTAAATGATATAACCTCTTATATTGCCTATTTTTATATTTTATGAATGTGACATTGTACTGTGTGAACTCTTTTGTTACTTATTTTTCTCATCAAACCTTTTGTTTCTAAGAATCTTTTTTATTTTAATAAATACATTTAAAAAAAGAATTAGAGTCATTAGTGTGGGAGAGAGTTGATTGAAGCCAGGGATGGGCAGTCCTTGGGCCAAATCTTGCTCATTGGGTGCTATTGTAAATAAAGTTTGATTGGAACATACAGAAAAATCTTTTTTATTCTTACATATAGCTTTCTTTCATTCATTTTCACTGCTGTGACTAAGTCAGGTGCTCAAAGGCAAAAGGCTTTAATAGAGGTGTCATTTTCAAGCTTCATGTAACCGTTGTTCACAGTAAGAAATCTATTGGGATGAGTTATGTGTGTTTACATACATGTGCACACATGTCCACCTATCCCCCCACGCCTGAAACAGAGCTTGATGCTATGAGACAGTGTTCACTCTTACTAAATGTCAGTATGGAGTGATAAACTCTTACATTTAAAGTTTTTCATGATGGGAATTCGTTAGTTGTCCTGGAGTTAGGACTCTGTGCTTTCATTGCTGGTCCTGCAATCCCTGTTCAATCCCTGGTCTGAGAGCTAAGCTCCTAAAAGCTCTGCAGTGGAACCCCCCCCCCCCCCCCCCCCCCCCCCCACCGCCGCGCGTGCACGCGCATCGGCGGGCCCAGGATTTACACTGGATTTTCTGTACCTT
>SJXQ01012450.1:824482-924819 GCA_006408695.1 Aepyceros melampus | reverse complement strand
TAAACTGATTCCATGATCCACCAAAAGCTCTGCTCTAGGACATATTAGTAGGAGTAGAGTTGCTCTATCTTCTAACTTTTGATGCTGTCATAAGTAATGTTCTATCTTCTAAATTTTGATGCTGTTAGATTTCTTATTTTTGCAGGGTTTTGTCTTTTCCCTGCTTTGAAGTTTTTCTTAATGATTTGCAGTAATTTATACATGTCTGGGTTATTTCTATGGATAGTTCTAATGGTCAGTGGCCTGAGGTATTTGTTATTTTCCTCTAGGTTTATTGTTCTCAAAATAAATTGTTTAAAAATAATGTTATTCCTCTCCATCAGCACTGTCCTAATCTTCTTAGGAAAGCAAATGATTTCTACCTAATTTTTCACTATTTCCCGTGAAAAAAGCATTTCCTATCTCATCTTACTCTGTTCACTTGAGAAAAATATCTACTCTGTACTGGTTCTACTCACTTTAAAATATGTCAAGCTTTCTAAGGTCTCCATTTTTGTTTACTTGTAGCATGAACTTTGTGCTCCTTTGTACTTAACCAAATCCTTTATATGTTTAAGGATGTAAAGCTAGCTAAAAAAATTAGAGCTACCAAGGAAACATTTCATGCAAAGATGGGCACAATAAAGAACAAAAATTGTGGACGGGGAAACAGTGGAAACAGTGTCAGACTTTTTTTTTCTGGGCTCCAAAATCACTGCAGATAGTGACTGCAGCCATGAAATTAAAAGACGCTTACTCCTTGGAAGAAAAGTTATGACCAGCCTAGATAGCATATTCAAAAGCAGAGACATTACTTTGCCGACTAAGGTCCGTCTAGTCAAGGCTATGGTTTTTCCTGTGGTCATGTATGGATGGGAGAGTTGGACTGTAAAGAAGGCTGAGCGCCAAAGAATTGATGCTTTTGAACTGTGGTGTTGGAGAAGACTTTTGAGAGTCCCTTGGACTGCACGGAGATCCAACCAGTCCATTCTGAAGGAGATCAACCCTGGGATTTCTTTGGAAGGAATGATGCTGAAGCTGAACTCCAGTACTTTGGCCACCTCATGCGAAGAGTTGACTCACTGGAAAAGACTCTGATGCTGGGAGGGATTGGAGGCAGGAGGAGAAGGGGACGACCGAGGATGAGATGGCTGGATGGCGTCACTGACTCCATGGGCGTGGGTCTGAGTGAACTCTGGGAGTTGGTGATGGACAGGGAGGCCTGGCGTGGTGCGATTCATGGGGTTGCAAAGAGTCGGACATGACTGAGCAACTGAACTGAACAGAAGAAGAAGACATTAAGAAGAACTGATAAGAATACACAGAAGAACTGTACAAAAAAGATCTTTATGAGCCAGATAATCACGATGATGTAATCACTCACCTAGAGCCAGACATCCTAGAATGCGAAGTCAAGTGGGCCTCAGAAAGCATCACTATGAACAAAAGCTAGTGGAGGTGATGGAATTCCACCTGAGATATTTAAAATCCTAAAAGATGATGCTGTAACAGTGCTGCACTCAGTATGCCAGCAAATTTGGAAAACTCCCTAGTGGCCACAGAACTGGAAAAGGTCAGTTTTCATTCCAATCCCAAAGAAAGGCAATGCCAACGTATGCTCAAACTACTGCACAGTGGCACTCATCTCACATGCTAGCAAAGTAATGTTCAAAATTCTCCAAGCTAGACTTCAGCAGTACATGAATTGAGAACTTGCAGATGTTCAAGCTGTGTTTAGAAAAGGCAGAGGAACCAGAGATCAAATTGCCAACATCCACTGGATCATCGAAAAAGCAAGAGAGTTCCAGAAAAACATGTGCTTCATTGACTACGCTAAAGCCTTTGACTGTGTGGATCACAACAAACTGTGGAAAATTCTTCGATAGGAATACCAGACCACCTTACCTGCCTCCTGAGAAACCTGTATGCAGGGCAAGAAACAGCAGTTAGAACCAGACTTGCAACAACAGACTGGTTCCAAATTGGGAAAGGAGAATATCACAATTGTATATTGTCACCCTACTTGTTTAATTTAATATGCAGAGTACATTGTGCAAAATACTGGCTGGGTGAAGCACAACCTGGACTCAAGATTGCAGGGAAAAGTATCAATAACCTCAGATATGCAGATGACACCACCCTAATAGCAGAATGCAAGGAGGAACTAAAGAGCCTCTTGGTGAAAGTGAACGAGGAGAGTGAAAAAACTGGCTTAAAATTCAACATTCAAAAAATGAAGATCATTGCATCCAGTCCCATTACTTCAATGCAACTTGATGGGATAACAATGGAAACAGTGACAGACTTTATTTTCTTGGGTTCCAAAATCACTGCACATGGTGATCGCAGCCATGAAATTAAAAGATACTTGCTCCTTGGAAGGAAAAGATTTGACGATCTAGACAGCATATTAAAAAGCAGAGACATTACTTTGTCAACAAAGGTCCGTCTACTACTTTTTCCAGTAGTCATGTGTGGATGTGAGAGTTGGACCATAAAGAAAGCTGAGCACGAAAGCATTGATGCTTTTAAACTGTGGTGTTGAATGCTCTTGAGAGTCTCCTGGACTGCAAAGGGGTCAAACCAGTCAATCCTAAAGGAAAGCGGTCCTGCATATTCATTGCAAGGACTGATACCGAAGCTCTAATAGTTTGGCCATCTGATGGGAAGGGCTGGCTTATTAAAAAAGACCCTGATTTTGGGAAAGATTGAAGGCAGGAGGAGAAGGGGGTGACAGGATGAGATGGTTGGATGGCATCACTGACTTGATGGACATGAGTTTGAGCAAGCTCATGGAGTTGGTGATGGACAGGGAAGCCTGGAGTGCTGCAGTCCATGGGGTCGCAAAGAGTTGGACATGACTGAGCAACAGAACTGAAATGAACCGAAATCACTATTATGATAATTTTTTGTACTCCTCAGCCAAGCTGCTATGTGTGAATTCACAGTACTTAATTTTCTTTTCGTATCTTAAGTCTCTCTTTCCCTTCCTCGTCCTACTGCTTCCTATCTCTCTTGTTTTTCTTCTCTTCTCCTCTCCCCCACCCCCAACTTCTTTCTTCTCCTCTCCCTTCTCACTCCCTTTTGCCCCACCTCCCCTCTGTCCTCAGTCTCCGTCTGATCACCCTCACACCCTGCGCTGGTGTGGACTATAGGCTCCTGGTGCAGTCTGTGTTGCCCTCCATCGCGGCTCCGCGTGCTCTCTCCCTCTCTGCTCATACCTTTCTCTTTTAGCTACCGTCTCCTGTTTCTCCTGTCCCTCTTTTTCTCTGCTCTTCCCTCCAGCGTTCCTCCACACATGCTGTGCCACGTGCCTTCTCCCTCCCCCAGCCTTCTCCTCTCTGTCTCTGTTTGTTTTGCCTCTGCTCCCCTTCTCCATTGTCTCTCAGGCAGCCCTTACGTGGGCTCTCTTACTTATCTCCAGCCACTGCGTCTGGGTCTTACTCCAATTGGCACCTTCTTTTCTTCCCCTTTCTACCTTTATCTTTCTTCTTTTGTTCTTTCCACTCCTCCCCTTTGTTTTTCGTCTTTTTTTTAGTTGAGTACCTGCAGGTTTACTATGAAAAATAGAAAGATGAATCCAGAACAGATCTTATCCTGAAAGAAGTTCCTTTCCAATTTGGGAGGTTATACATGCACTGAAAGAGCAAGGCAGGAAGGAGTCAGTGTCTCAGAAAAGATATTCATATTGAAATGAGCGGGCTTTGAGCCGTTTGAAGTTCAGATGCCATTGGACCACAATCTTGTGCTGTGCTTAGTCCCTCAGTCATGTCCAGCTCTTTACAACTCCATGTACTGTAGGCTGCCAGGCTCCTTTGTCCACTTAATTCTCCAGGCAAGGATACCGGAATGGGTTGCCATTTCCTTCTCCGGGGGTCTCCCTGACCAGGGATCAAACCTCGATCTTCTGCATGGCAGGTAGATTCTTTGCCATCTGGGCGAGCAGGGAATCCTGACTACAACCTTGAAGAGTAATAAATAACAGTTGGGTGTGTAGAGATTGGGGTGATGAGAATCACTTGTGGAGGAATTGGCATAAGCAAAAATACAGAGGTGATTTCCCTGAGGGAAAAGCATGGGAATTGTTTGCTCTGCTGAGACTGTGTAATTACATGAAGAAGAGCAGTAATGCGTCAGGTAGGAAATGTAGACTGGCATTTAATCATGTGTGATCCTGTAATAGCCCTCATGTTGTCTTGTTGGTTAAAAGTGGCTGTTAATTGAAAGCCCGCATCAGCAGGGATGGAAGGTTTTATACTGTTCCTATCTCCCTAGCTGAGCGTAGTGCTGAGAACTTGGCAGCTTTGCTGAATATTTGTTTAGGAAGGAGAAAGAGGAACTGCACCATCACTGTTTGTGTTAGTTGCTCAGTCAAGCCCAGCTCTTTGTGAACCCCCTGGACTGTAGCCCGCCAGGCTCCCCTGTTCATGGGCTCCTCCAGGCACGAATACCGGAGTGGGTTGCCATTCCCTTCTCCCGGGGATCTTCCCGACCCGGGGATTGAACCTAAGTCCTCCTGCATTGCAGGCGGATTCTGTACCATCTGAGCCACCCAGGAGGCTGAGCCATCGACTACATCATCATGTGGCATCATGCCCCGCTGTGTGTACCTCAGCACCTCAGTCTTTTCTTATCAATGATCCAGGAAATAGCCATAGCCGCTGACTTTAAAGCAGTACCTACAAACACACAGTATGTTTTAGGGATCGTCTCGTTAGAGTAATTTGGGATGTGCATCTTACTATAGTTTCCGGGACCCCACCTCAGAATCTCAATCTGAATCTTGTGAGATGTCTAGAAATCTGTATTTAAAATAAGGCCTTCTTATGTACTTTAAATTTTTAGGGCCTCAAACTGTACAAGGAATTAGTTTTACTTTAATGTTCTCTCCTTCTCTCTTTTAAACTAAGATGTTAATATAATATACTCTTTAGAAAGTATCATGAAGACAGACAAATTCTATATAAATTAAATATAGACCCCAGTTAAGACCCCTTAATACATTCCTTTTATCATAAAGGAAAATATATTTTTTATTTCTGGGAGCATATTTTAAGGCATAGAATGTTAAAAGAAGAAATATAAGCTACTTTTCTTATGCAGTGTCTGAAATCAGTGTTTTTTAGACTCAATTTATACACAAACCCAAAGCAGACTTTGTTTTCTGTGTGTATTAAATATGTATATTTAATTAGTTCATATTTTTCTTTACTCCAATGACTTAATGGCTTTAAATAGATCTTAAAACCTTTGCAAAGAAAATAGTGACCTTGTAGGAAGGTCTTTTTTGCCTACTTTGAGTCAAGAACCAGTCTTGGACTTAAGTTTCAGAATTACAGTTATAAAATAGAAAAAAATCCTGATTATTTCAGAGCAGTTTTATCTGAGTAAAACTGCACCTGTCCCTTTTTGCTGTGGAAGTGTACTTCAGAAGAGAAGTGCTAAAGCTTTACTTTTTGAGGCTGAAAAGAAAAATTTAAAGTTACAAGTTGCTTCTTGTGATTTTCACCTTTAATATTCATAAATGTCTTTTAGTTTTATTTCTTTGTATGAATTTTTTTCATTTATGAAAAAGCTTTTCTCTTTAGTAAGTCTGATGTAAAGTGATTTATTTGAATGTAGCTATGTTAATGTGTTTGGGATCATAAATCTTAATATCTATTTTCAAAGTAAAATGGAAAGCTTATACTCCAATGCTTTTCAAATCAATATTTAATAAAGTTTAGGACAGACCTGAAGTGATTCAGTAAGTAGGTGAACAATTTGTAGCATGCTGATAAAAATTCTGCTGAAATTATTGGAATCAAAAATTTTTCTTTGAAGATATTAGTTGTAAAGGTTTATAAATATTTTTGTGCATATAATACTGAAGTGATGCATATTTTTCCTTTTTACAGCCATTTAAAATCTCTATTACACAAATTTATAACTTGGTTCTTCATAAAGAACTGGTGTGTAAAAAACGAATGTTACAGACTTGTATAGCTTTTGCAGTTACATCAGGATACATGTAGCTGCTATAAAAAGCCAAAGAAACTCAATTGCAATTTTATTGTCCAGTTTGATAGATATCCTGCCACCTCTGTAGCAGGAAAGCTGTTTGTCACTGTGTCCCTCCCCTCCAACAGCTGAACTACGTTTTAGAGGCAGTAAAGGCTCTCCTGGTGTCTTTGGAGTATGTTGGTTACCTTGGTCTTAGGTTTTAAGTGTGTACCAGTAACTTTTGTAATTTTATTATTTTATTGTGTTTTCTAGGTTTTTATTATTTATCTTCCTTTTTTTATGTTTCAAATTGAAAATTATCTTGAGTGATTAAATATTTGTTTGCACTTGGTATGCCAAAATGCTTCTACTCTTTAGTTGAAATCTAGATTAAGGTCTTAATATATTCTGAATTATGATGAAATGGCTTAAATATAAATGTCAGTTTTATAAAAGAAGAATATATAACAGTTTAGGTTGGGTAAAAAGCAGGTGGAAATCACTTTTGTTAAATTTCTCTAAGTGGTTTCTTAAAGTTATTTTTAAAAGTTACAAGATATGAACTGGCATGTATAAATATACATATGTTTGTATGTGTGAGCTTATGGTGTTTAGGGCTTTACGCTTCCACTGCAGGGGACACAGGTTTGATCCCTGGTCGGGAAACGAAGATCTCATGTGCTGCATGGCTTGCCAGAAAAACAAACAAAAAAAAAATTGTGTACTCTTTGTGATTTCAAGAGTTACAAAATTTCATATTTCATGATTGTCTGCATTTTATATTTAATTGCTAAAGTATTTGTTGGCTTTAAGTTTTTTTGAACAGATAGTATTTAGGTTTTTTTTTTCTTTTCAATTTTTAATTAATATGTGCTCTTTGTTGAGAATGTGCAACCTAGTACAAAATATAAACACAAAATCCTGAAATTACCTGTTATCCTGTCACCTGCATATGGCTGTGCAAGACTTCATAGTCTATTCTTTACATAAACACACACACACATATATAATTATTCTCTTGTAAAAATATAATATTTATATTTTAAAGCATTATTTCAATTAGTGATGTACTTCTTACATGAATTTTAGTGCCTGCATATTATCAGGTGTATGTATATTGCATCGTATTATGGAGAAGTAAAGTTAAGAGCAAAAGCTATAGCTCTGATATAAAGTCTGACTACTATCAGACCCTTGAAATTCTAGGAAGGAGTGATTGAGTAAATGATTCAAGTTTACTTGTCATATTCTGGCCTTCTCCAGATTTTATTTGGAAAAACTGGTGAAGGTGATTTTTAAGAATCTGTTGAGTTGTATTACAGTGTATTGCACCGCGGTTTAGTTTTCCTTTGTCTTTGAGCAGTGATGAGTCTGCGCCTGTGTGTGTTTGTGTGTGTGTGTCTTATTTTGTAGGATGAATTCCTGAAATGCCAGGAGTTTGCATGTTTTAAAAAGATATTGCTAAGTTGCTATGTAAAAAATTGTGTATCGATTTGTATTATAACTTTACATGGGAGTGCCTGTCTAGACTGTTCTTAAGAAAATAAAATTGGTCAAGATGAGTTTTATAAATTTAACTTTATTTACTTTTAATTGGAGGATAATTGCTTTATAATACTGTGTTGATTTCTGCCATATATTTGCACGAATCAGCTGTTAGTAAATTATTGTGATACTATTTTATGTCACTGTGCTTCCTATCTTCATGCATCTAAAATGAGGGTTATACTACCTGTTTAGGGTTACTTTGAAGATGGTCTCAATATTTGCCAGATGCTTAAATCAGTAAATAAGCTTCCTGTGTATTTCAACTATTTTGCAAGTATTTTAAACCATATATGGTAATGCCCACTAAAATGAGCTTAAGTTAGTATTTATTACGTGTATGTTTTCAGGCATGGTGTGGAATGGGGAACAATTATTGATTAGATGAAAATTTTCATACTTTAAGGAAGTTGGAGGGAAGAAAACTTCTTTAAGTAAATTTCTTTTAAATTAATTGAAGAATGTTAGATGTTAAATAAAATTAATTAAGAACGTTTTCCATGTGTTAGTATGATATTTATAGAGATTAAGAGGATATTGATCTTTTGGAAAATTTCTCTTTAAATTGCATCCTCACTTAGTGTTAATAAGAAAGTTTTGTTCAAAAGTCATTTTATGAAAGAGTAAGGCTTCTTTTTATGTTTACTAATATTGCTTACTTAAGATGGTGACTTTAGACCCAAAGTTGCAACTTTTATGTAATATCTGAATTAAAATTCTAGGAAGAAATAGTTGAGTGAATTAATTTGCTTTTCATATTATGGGTTTCTCAAAAATTCTGTTCAGAAAAATTGGTGGAAATAATTTTTTAAAAATATATTGAAATTAATTAAAAATATACACACGCATGCACACATACATGTAGTTGAAAAGAACCAGAGCCAGTAATAGTTAAAGCAGTAAAATCAGATTTTATTCAGGAACTCTTGTAATAGGGAGAAAAATCCTGAGTATAGAGCTCAGCTCAACTCTGAATACAAGGAGAAGTCTCAGTTTTATAGCTAAGGAGCAGAGTAGAAAGGGGGAAGGTCTTCAGTGAATGGAAAATTAACAAGAGGAGCCATCTGGGGTGGCCACATTCTAGTTAACCAGACTTTAACAGGACTCTTGCTGAAGGCAGGCCAGGCTGATTAGATATCATCCATGGAACAGTGGGAAATGCTGCTCCAATGTCTGGCAAGGACAGAGGGACTAGTTGAGACAGAGGTTCAGAGGAACCATAATAAAGTTTGGTTAAGGAGTCTTTGTCAATACAAACAAAAATACACTTGTACTGCTTTTAAATTTGTTGTTTCTGCTTCCTTGGCAGTTTTTATATAGGTATGTTCAATGTTTTGTATTTATTCTTTTGTTTTTTTTTGTAGTGGGTTTAAGCTTTCTGTGAACAGAATAGTAAGATTTACAAGTCAATTCCATTTGAAAATAATTTTTTAATTTGTCTGTGTAAATCACATAGTTGCCTTTTAAAACAGTGAATAAAGCTTGCCCTTATGTGTATGATAAAATTTTCCTTCTTTCTCATGTTTCACAAAGCCTTTGTAGTCCAATACCTCCTTACTATTTTTATTGCTCATCACTCCTAGAAATGCTTTAATCTTGTTGCTTTACCAAGTAACTCAGTATCTTGAATTTTCTTTCACCATCTTTCTTACACATCATTTCTTACACAGATCTTCTTAAATTTCTTCTGCAGATGTCTCCCCTTGCTCTTAATCTTGCTCTTCTCTTGCAAATGAGTAATAATTAATGAGGGCCAAACTTAAGTGTCAACCCCTTCTTGGTACCTCCAGGTGTTTCTAGGCACAGTTGTATGTTTTCCATATACTGCCAGTAGTATCTAAATTTTACTTTGAATTACTTGAAGTCTTTAAAGCATTCCCAGAGGGCACACAGAAGGCATGAACAAACAGAAAAATGTATTTCCTAGAATAGGAAGATTCAACATCATAAAGTTATAATAGCTTTTCTTTAGGTTATTTTATAAAGCTAATGAAATCCCAAGGAAATGCCAATTAACCATTTTTCTGTTGGAGAGGAAAAAACAGAGTAAGGAACAGTAAGACAAAATAAACAAGTAAAAATATCCAGGAAGATCCTGTAAAGAGCAACTAGAAGGAACTAACTCTGCTGAGGACTAAGTTACGTGACCAGGTGTCAGTAATTTAAAAGATGCATTATTGACACATGAAGAGATGGGCTGACCAGGGGATTCGAAGAGAAAGTCCAGAAATAAAATTCTGTATAAGTATTTAGTATATTGTACAGGATACGTCTCAAATCACCAGGGAAAACTTAAACTATCCATGAATAGTGTTGGGACAATAGAGGATTCACCTATGGAGGAAAAAAGTTGGAATATGAAGAAATTTAACATGGATCAATTAAATGGACTGTGCTGCAGTTGGAGGGAGGAAGCATAAAAGTACTAGAAGAAAAGACATAATTCTTCTGTTAACTTTCATGTAAGAATTTTCTCTGTATGATTTAGAATCTAGAACCACTAAAGAAAAAAAGACTAGTCTTTTTTAACTACATTTAAACATGCAAAATCCTTTGTGACCAAAAGACAAATACCATAGGCAAAGTCAGAAAGGCAGACGACAAATTGAGAAAATTATTTAGGACCAGAGCAAAGATAGCATTCCCTTCTCCTAGAAATAGAGAGGGAATGACACCCTAATAGGAAAATGGACAAAAGACATGATCAAACAGCCGTGGAAAACTGAGTAAAAAGTACTTCAGATTTATGAAAGACTGCAAATTAAGAGAGAGTTCACCAAGGTATATTAAGTGACAAAACAAAGTGTGAAACAGGGTGTGTAGTGGGTGTTAGTAAAACAGGTGGGCAAGTGAGAATTTGTATTTGTCTATATATGCACAAAAATACTCTGGAAAGATACATAAGACATTAATAACTGATTGCCTGACTTTTGGGGAATTGTGCAGGTGAGGACCAGTGGTGGAAGGGAGATTTATAGGCTATCTACTCTTTTATATTTGAATCATGTGAATTGTAGAGGAGAAATTCTTCCTTGACTCTCTTAAGATTCCTGACTGGACCTGAAAGTTAACAGAGATTATCAAGAGAAAAGCATATGAATTTATTTAATATATTTTACATCAAGTGGGTGTTTTCATGAGGAAGTGAAGACCCAAAGAAATGGTTAAGTCTGAGCGTTTTTATATTAGATTTGATGAAGGGTGGAAAGTCATGGATAAACATGGGAGGACAAAGGGAATAAGGACAGTACACCGCGGGAAAACTGTCAGGGACTGTCTATTCGGATTCTTCTCAGCATCCCTCTGTTGTTGAGATGAGGGTGTGCTTTTTCCTTTGGGTTTTACGTACCTCTCACATAAGAAGCTTCAGGGACAAGGGAGAGATTCGAGAGTCCTTATGACCTGCTTTAGGGGAGGATGAAGAGGGCAGAATCTTTTTTATCCACACAGTTTCTCAAATTCCTTCATCTTAAAAAATAGTGTGCCAGTGTTCCATATTTTGGGATAGTGTGTTGTGAACTCTGTTAAAATATACTACCTACTTAAAAAAAGTTTTTGAGCATATTACATGGTGAGTGTATAGTGCTTATTACATATGTGACTTGTTTTCCTCACAGAATTGTTTCTCTTTGTTATTGAACGTATAATGCTGTTTTGGTAACTAATTCTTTTAGGTGGTTTTCTTAGAATGGGTTAGGCTTTATACTTGATATCCCTCTAATCAGGGTGTTATTAGGTAGCATTCAAGTGGTTAGGTTTGACCAGAATATTTAGATTTTTAACCAGGGTATTTTGCGTAAAATAGATCAGTAAATATGTATAAGGTTATAAATACTTAAAATTTTCTTTTAAGTATTATGTCTTATGCCATTATTGTTGTAAGCTGTTTCATCAGAGTCTCTATAAAAGATTTCCTCTTGTGTGGTTATGATTGTTTTGAGCTATGCTTCTTAATATCCCATATGGGAGGATTCAGCTATTTTTGAAGAAAAATATGTCTTATTTATCAGCTGTGGAAAGGTTGGTAACTTAAGAAGTTAGCATATCATATACAGCTGTTATTCCAAAGGAAAATAACATCCAATAAAAACAATGAATTTGCTTACAAAAAGAAAGCTAATTCCTAAACATTGTTAATGTTTAAAGCAACCTAAATTTTATAGGTAAATTTTTTTAATACATAGGTTAGTAATGCTAATCTCTTAATATATTGCATTCATCTTTTATCTCCTAATTAGTAAATTTGAGTGTCTATTAAGTTGAAAGTAATGGCTAAAGAAACATTATAGTTATTAGCTCATGAGTATCTTTCAGAGAAGAAGAGTCAGACACGACTGAGCGACTTCACTTTCACTTTTCACTTTCATGCATTGGAGAAGGAAATGGCAACCCACTCCAGTGTTGTTGCCTGGAGAATCCAGGGACAGGGGAGCCTGGTGGGCTTCTGTCTGTGGGGTCCCACAGAGTCGGACACGACTGAAGCGACTTAGCAGCAGCAGCATGAGTGTCTTTAACTAGTAGCTTATAGTAGTGATTTCCAAACATGGCAAACAGCTATCGATTAGCTATCAAATGACTGTGAAGATTAATGACTAGACTTTTAGTGAAGTAATTTAGAACAATATCTGGTAATTAATTAGGAATTACCAGTCACAAATACTTTTAGGAAAACAGTATCAAAAAAGATAACAACAGTGATAATTACTCAGTTGCCATTTAGGTTTTCAACTACTGGAGTGAATTAAAAGGTTTAAAAATAACTTCAAAAATTTTAAATGCATTTCTAATATTCATATTTGCAAAAAAAAAGAGAATAAACAAGTTGGTTTGCTTAGGGAAGACAAAGCACTGTTTAAAAACAGATTTGACTACAAATCTGTTTACAACAAAAGGAAATACATTCGTGTGGCACGTTAAGTATACCTTTATGAAATTGTACTTTGTGTTGAATTGCATTGTGTATTATATAAACCATCTCCTTGTGCTTGAAAATTTAATGCTAAATGTTATTTCTTAACCTATCTTTTCAAATGGCCAGTTCAAAGGTTCTCTCCTCAGCATGAATACAGTTAGAATGTGAGAAAGAACTACATTACAGAGACATATGTATTATGTTTCACCTTTAGAATGAATAGTCTCTTAGCAAATGATTGAAAGACAGTCATGGGAAGTTGTAACTTAAGTGAATACTCTTCAGAGCAACATCAAAAGTCTCTCTTTAAGAGAGAGTTTGTGATAGCAAAAATATCTCTTCTATTGGCCCTGAAGGGGACATGGAAATCCAAGAGGAATTCTTCAAGTTGTTTATAAACTTGCAAGGAATGTCACTGCATAGAGCATTGCAGTGGGCTACAGGTATTATGAAAGTTTTGTTTCCCAGTTGCTACAATATTAGTGATCTTAGTAAAAGCATTAACATAAAAGTGAATGATTTTTTTCAGGACTCTTATACATTTTTTTCTATTAAGTTTTTATCCTGTTATGCTATATTTGCTGTGTGCTCAGTCACATAGTCATGTCTGACTCTTTGCAACCCCATGGCCTGTAGCCCGCCAGGCTCCTCTCTCCATGGGATTCTCCAGGAAAGAGTACTGGAGCAGGTTGTCATTTCCTACTCCAGGGTATCTTCCTGACCCAGGGATTGAAAACCCATCTGTTGTGCCCCCTGCATTGGCAGGTGGATTCTTTACTACTGTGCCACCTGGAAAGTCCATTTGTATCCTATTACCAAATTAAAAAAAAAAAAATATATATATATATATAGTAGTATTTAGATGTAACACATAGATCAGATATTAAGTTCTTGAAATGTCCTTTAAATTCCTGTTGTATACCATTTTAAGATGATGACTAACATTCGTTGTAAAAATATATTGAGCAAATATAATCATAACAATTTGAAATTTTTCCATACTGTTTTAACATACCAAATGAGTTTTATAGGGGAAGTAATTAAAGTAGGTTCTAACTTTTTAGACTCAAATCTGTTTTATTTATTCTTCAAAACCGTGCTTTTTAGTATAGGAACATACTTGTTATGAAATGGATGACAGTTTTTTACTGTTAAGTTTTTTTTTGTAGCAGTTGAACTAGGGGATAGCATTTCCTCCTCACATGAGGAGTGTAGCTACTGGTCTTAATGTAGGATGAAGTTGTAAAAATATATTGAGCAAATATAATCATAACAATTTGAAATTTTTCCATACTGTTTTAACATACCAAATGAGTTTTATAGGGGAAGTAATTAAAGTAGGTTCTAACTTTTTAGACTCAAATCTGTTTTATTTATTCTTCAAAACCGTGCTTTTTAGTATAGGAACATACTTGTTATGAAATGGATGACAGTTTTTTACTGTTAAGTTTTTTTTTGTAGCAGTTGAACTAGGGGATAGCATTTCCTCCTCACATGAGGAGTGTAGCTACTGGTCTTAATGTAGGATGAAAATTATCCTTACTATATTGTGTCTGAGTTTGTTAGTTGAGTTAAGCTGGCAAGTTAAACACTAACATTTAGTGCATTTTGTGTTGAAATTCAACATAAACATGCCATGAAAGGATTTTGCAAAAATACAAAAATACCCAGGATACAGGGAAGAGGAGTTGGGTAAATAACAGTCAAGTTTAGAGTCTATGGATCAGCTGGGTAGGTTGTATTAATTTAGGTTTGGGGCAAGTCAGTTATGAGCTTCAGTTCAGTTCAGTTGCGCAGTCGTGTCCGACTCTTTGTGACCCCATGAATCGCAGTACATCAGGCCTCCCTGTCCATCACCAACTCCCGGAGTTCACTCAGACTCACGTCCATTGAGTCCATGATGCAATCCAGCCATCTCATCCTCGGTCGTCCCTTTCTCCTCCTGCCCCCAATCCCTCCCAGCATCAGGGTCTTTTCCAATGAGTCAACTCTTCGCATAAGGTGCCCAAAGTACTGGAGCTTCAGTTTTAGCATCATTCCTTCCAAAGAAATCCCAGGGTTGATCTCCCTCAGAATGGACTGGTTGGATCTCCTTGCAGTCCAAGGGACTCTCAAGAGTCTTCTCCAACACCACAGTTCAAAAGCATCAATTCTTCTGCGCTCAGCCTTCTTCACAGTCCAACTCTCACATCCATACATGACCACAGGAAAAACCATAGCCTTGACTAGACGGACCTTAGTCGGCAAAGTAATGTCTCTGCTTTTGAATATACTATCTAGGTTGGTCATAACTTTTCTTCCAAGGAGTAAGCGCCTTTTAATTTCATGGCTGCAGTCACCATCTGCAGTGATTTTGGAGCCCAAAAAAACAAAGTCTGACACTGTTTCTACTGTTTCCCCATCTATTTCCCATGAAGTGATGGGGCCAGATGCCATGATCTTATGACTAGACGGACCTTTCACCTTCAACAAGAGGCTTTATAGCTCCTCTTCACTTTCTGCCATAAGGGTGGTGTCATCTGCATATCTGACGTTATTGATATTTCTCCCAGCAATCTTGATTCCAGCTTGTGTTTCTTCCAATCCAGCGTTTTTCATGATGTACTCTGCATATAAGTTAAATAAGCAGGGTGACAATATACAGCCTTGACGTCCTCCTTTTCCTATTTGGAACCAGTCTGTTGTTCCATGTCCAGTTCTAACTGTTGCTTCCTGACCTGCATACAGATTTCTCAAGAGGCGGGTTAGGTCGTTTGGTATTCCCATCTCTTTTATTGTGATCCACACAGTCAAAGGCTTTGGCATAGTCAGTAAAGCAGAAATAGATGTTTTTCTGGAACTCTCTTGCTTTTTCCATGATCCAGCGGATGTTGCCAATTTGATCTCTGGTTCCTCTGCCTTTTCTAAAACCAGCTTGAACATCAGGGAGTTCACGGTTCACGTATTGCTGAAGTCTGGCTTGGAGAATTTTGAGCATTACTTTACTAGCATGTGAGATGAGTGCAATTGTGTGGTAGTTTGAGCATTCTTTGGCATTGCCTTTCTTTGGGATTGGAATGAAAACTGACCTTTTCCAATCCTGTGGCCACTGCTGAGTTTTCCAGATTTGCTTAGAATTGGCAAATATAAAAGAGTTTTTTGTTGCACCTTATTTATGCTAAATATCCACTACCTGGCCCCCACTAGCCCTCAGAGATTTTTTATCCTTTGTATTTCCCGGTGTTTCCTAATGACCTTACCTATAGACATAAGTAGTCTTCTATATCCTCTTAGAGAAGCCGGAACCCACTCCGGTACACAGATCCTGTGTAGCTTGTCTTCTCCGGAAGCCTTTAGTTAACTCTGGGAACGTTGGCCTTTCTTTTAGTTGGCTAGGTTTATGCTTTACTTAGTATCTCAATCTAAACATTCTAGGTATGTTTACTATATAGGTAGTAAAACTGTTGGATAGGATAGGAAACAATGAATAGAAATACAAGGATAGTGATTTCCTCTTGTTGGGAGATGGTGAGGTTCAGAGTACAGTTGGGGATGGGCGCTTAGTGGAATTGCGAGGTATGTTCTGTTCCTTGACATGGGTATAGGTAAATGGGGCTAAAAAGTTACTCTTTAACCATACGTGTAGATTCTATATATTAATATTTATTGATATATTTTATAATAAAAATTTAAAACATCCTCAATTTGAGTAAGTCAAACCCATGGTTATTCAAAACAACTCATTCTATAATACTGTTGTGTTGCACATGATTGTGTATTAATACATCAGGACAGACATTATACCATGTATATCAAAATACAGTTCAAAGTCTTGTACACAGTTTATGACTCTCTACAACCATAAAGCAGTGGCTCCATCTCTTACCTCATCATTGCAGTTTTCTGGTGGTTTCTTGTTCCTGAAACATACCAAACTTACTTTGGCTCCAAGGCCTTTGCATTTATTCTTCCGCCTGAAACTTTTTCGATATTCATGTAACTTAGTTTCTCATTTTCTCTGTTCAGACATCTCCAGAGACCTTTCCCAGCTTCCCTAGTAAAGCATACTTCCCACTAGATTTTCTTCTTCAGTTATTCTGCCCCCGCCCCCCGCTTTTTTCTTTTAATTTTCTTGTTGTTACTTGACATTATCTTGTATGCTCACGTGTTTATTTTTCATCTATTCCATTAAACGTAGGCACCATAAACACTGTATTGTTCACCGCGCAGTGTCTGGCGTGCTGTAGATAATTCAGTAAATTTTTCTCGGATGAATAAATGAGGAATTCATCAATTAAAATAAAGAACTTAGTTCAAAGATGATATCAGCCTTCTGGGCATTGAAGAAATTGATATTTTGTTAATGTTATGATGCCATTTTACTCTTTAGTGTTGAATATAAGCATTTCATTTTGAAATATTCAAAAAAGTTCCCCACATATTCAAAACTAGGAAAATATTTATTTCCTAAACGTTTTATTTTTAGGTATACCACATTATGGGGAGACCCGTGTTCGATCCCTCAGTTGGAAAGATTCCCTGAAGAAGGGCATGGCAACCCACTCCAGTATCCTTCCTGGAGAATCCCATGGACAGAGGAACCTGGTGGGCTACAGTCCATGGGGGTCGCAAAGAGTCAGATATGACTGAGCAACTAACACTTTCGCTATACCACATTATGGCAAGACTGTACTGTATATGTCATACGTAAAGGCTAGTTAACAGCTATCGAAGAAACTGTGTACATTGTGCATTATTTATAGTTTTGTTTGCATTATATCCGCCTGCATACATACTTGAAGGCCTGTGAATCTTTGGGCATGGAAAAATCATCTTTTCTTCTTTTTTATCTACCATCATTCTCCCGTACTAGGGCTCAGTAAAGGTTTGTTGACTACAAGGTTCGATTTACTATGTTTATTATAATAATATAGGTTACAAAAACACTTCTGGCATTGATAAACTCTAATTATGCCTACACCTTCTGCGTGTATTATATTTACTTTTTTGGGTGATGTTCACATTGAAACTTGCTAGTGGCAGTCACATAATGGTGGCCGTGAAAGTGAAGTCGCTTAGTCATGTCGGACTCTTCGCACTGCATGGACTGTAGCCTACCAGACTCCTCCGTCCATGGGATTTTCCAGGCAAGAGTACTGGAGTAGGTTGCTGTTTCCTTCTCCAGAGGATCTTCGTGACCCAGGGATCGAAGCTAGGTCTCCTGCATTGCGGGCAAAAGCTTTACCCTCTGAGCAACCAGGGAAGATTCCAGTGGTGGCTATAATGTGATAATATGTGATGAAATAACATAAACCTTTGACATTAAAATCACAGCACTCTCTCTTATACTTAAACGTTGAAATTTTTCCATTTAGTTGGGCAAAATGCTAATAAGCATGATATGGGTATGTTCACAGGGCTGAGTATATAGTAATCTCTTATACAAATGGATGGATGAATTGCATGGATGAATTAACTGGAACGTTCAGACCATTTGTGATCAGTTGAGCTTTGAAAATTATGGTTGACCTTTGGGGAATGGTTGGATCTTTTTATTTCATTGCTAAAAGAATTTATATTCTTTACCTTAGTATGAAGTTGTTTTCATAGCTGAATAAATGCAGAGAGAGCAGCTATAATACATAATACATATAATATTTAAGTATATAATTTGCATCATATATGAAGTGAACATGACTGATGTTTTTGATCTCTGCTGAGAATAAATCATGGAAAAATGGGGTTTCATTGCTTTTTTAAACAATGTATTACATAGTGCACAAAGCACTTTCCAATGGTTCATACTTAGGTCCTGGTACAAGATATACAGGTTAGTAGAATAATGTACTGTTTTCCTATACATATGTCTTAAAAATATAATCTAAATAACTGTGTTCTTGTTATTGATTGATGCCATGCTACCTGTTAGCATTGATTAGCTATACTTTTTTTTGATGATTTAAATTTTTGTGGTTGATACCTTTTATTTATCATTTGATATTATAGGAAAGTTGTCCCTTGCATCATATAAACCATGTGTTGGAAAAATTGAACATTTAAATTTTGTGTTTTGTTTGCTCTGCTCATTTATTTTTTGTGTGTATTTTGACCCCTTGTATTTTTTCATCTAGGTCACTTTTGAAATACACAAAGAAAACCTTGCCAATATATTAAGGGAACACCAGGGAAAAGGTGATGAAGAAATAGGGCAGTGTTCTTCAAGTCCAGTTCGAACAGTCTCTGGCATTAGCAGGGAGGTTAATGTTTCAGTAGGATCCCAGCAATCAGATACAAAGGATTCTCCTATGTCTTCTGATATCACTAGAAATAGTGATGAAAAGTCAAATATTGGACAGACAAGTTCAGTAGAAGCTGCATCCAACACTGAACTGCAAATTCCTGCTACATCTAATGAAGAAAGGACAACTGGGCCAGAAAATGAGGAGCTACTGGATGAAGTTCCTTTAGAAGAAACACTGATAAATGAAACAGTTAATGCAGATAATTTAGAAAGATCTTCTGACATAACAGAAGCTGCGACCATTTCCTCTGATTCTTTTACAACTGGCAAAGATATAGTGACTGTCAATGAAGTAACTGCTTCCATCAGTTCTCCTTCGGAGGAAGATGCTTCAGAGGTGCCGGAATTATTAGACAAGTCTGTAGTAGAGGAGGAAGACGATGATGATTATGTAGAACTGAAGGTAGAGTGTAGTCCTACTGAGGAAGCCAGTCTCCCCAAGGAACCCCCAAATATTAGTTTGTCTCCAGGTGCTTCTGAAGCCAGTGAGAGAGTGGATGCATTTAGTGATGACCACAGATTAATATTTCAAGAGGAAGAGGCTGTAAGTAAGAAACAAACTGGCACTGAAACTCAAGATCCTAAAGGTTCTGGAGTCTTGCCTGTGACAGCACCAGGGGCTTCAGCTACCTCACCAGATGCGACTGCTTCCCAGGCACCTGTACATTCGGACATTGGTCATGTGCTGGAGGAACAGGAGAAAACTACCTTCCCTGGAGAAACCAAACTGAACAGTGATTCTCATGGTAATACCTTTGAGTCTCCTACTACTTCTGAGCATAAGATTGCTAAGTTGGATGTTTCCAGTGTTGCTACAGATACTGAGAGACTGGAATTGAAGCCAATACAAACATGGAAGTGTCCCAGCCTCCTCAACCTATGCTTGAGGTGATTATATTTATTATTTCCTTGAACTATATTTGCATTGAGTTGAAATAGAACAAGTGTATATACTTACATTTTATTTTGTTTTAAAGTTGGTTGATAACCTGTTTGCAATTACATAAATGTAGTGAATATGAAGATTTTATTTCTTATCTTCAGCAGGGTTTGATTTTTAGTGTGAGTTTGTTAAATGGCAGCTTTTATTGTTAGTTTCCCTACAGTATCATTAAAAGTTACTACTTTCAAGTTTCACTGTTAGCCTATTTTTAACTTTTATAAAGCAAACTTTGGAAATACTTTCCTTTTGCCCTTTATTTGAGGACCCCAGTCGTAGTTAGGACATTACTTTTTCTGCTACCTCCCTGCAGAACCACCTGCTTTGTATAACTTTATGTATAAAACATGCAGTTTAAAATTGTTCCGTGAGGTCTGTTTGTGAGCTGCTGGAGCCTTTGTGAGATTCAGAGGCACAGCTTTCTTCTTGACCCGTATCTCAGAGGGATCCCTGACACCACTGAGGTTCCATGTTGTCATTTCTTACTTGATTCAAATCTTACTGCTCTCCTCCTTCCTTTTTTTTTGGTTTGGTCTTCATTCTATTGTCTTTATTTTTGTTTTTTTTCTTAATTCTAGCTAATTTATAATCCAGATACAGGCTTTCTTTTATGTCAGTACTGAAAATCTAAAACTTCTTGATTCATGTATAAAATGCTGTATTAACTGGTGATGCTGGGAGGGATTGGGGGCAGGAGGAGAAAGGGACGACCGAGGATGAGATGGCTGGATGGCATCACAGACTCAATGGACGTGAATCTGAGTGAACTCCGGGAGTTGGTGATGGACAGGGAGGCCTGGCGTACTGCGATTCATGGGGTCGCAAAGAGTCGGACACGACTGCGCGACTGAACTGAACTGAACTGAACTGAACACTAACATGGTTCCAGGCCAGTTACTGCTGAATTGTGCTAGTTTACCATTTTTGTATCTTTGCTTTAAATGTATCATTGTTATTATTCATTAATAATTTTTCTCTTATTTGGTTCCTTAGTGTCTTGAAATGTGAGTATCTGTTAGGTGAATTGCATAGACTCTTATCAGATATTAATGCCTTCTTTTGCAGTTGAACTTACTTTATTACTCTTTTTAACTTTCTCTGTTAGATGTCAAGGCAACAAGAGCAGCCAGGGCAAGGAACAGCCGACACAGTTAATGGACAAAGGAGGGATTCCAGGTCTATGTTCCGTATTCCTGAGTTCAGATGGTCTCAAATGCATCAGCGTTTGCTCACTGATCTGTTATTTTCAATAGAAACAGACATACAGATGTGGAGAAGGTTTGTCCATTTATTTATCATAGAACATATATATAAATTTTAGTCTTTGTTTTCCAAGAAATTTATTTAGTTAACATTCTGTAATTAACTATAGTCACTTGGTTCAAAAGTAGGATATAAATTATTTCTGTGGTAGGATTTTATTGAATTAATATCTATTCTCTTACAAAAGTGAGGTATCGTATTTATAGTACAAAAACTTGAAAACCAGATATTTTTCTTTTAAAATATTTGCTGAAGATTTTCTGTGACATATTTGCCTGAATGTACTCCAGTACTCTTGCCTGGGAAATCCCATGGGCGGAGGAGCCTGGTAGGCTGCAGTCGACGGGGTTGCAAAGAGTCAGACACGACTGAGCGACTTCCCCTTCTCTTTTCCCTTCCATGCACTGGAGAAGGAAATGGCAACTCACTCCAGTATTCTTGCCTGGAGAATCCCAGGGAATGGGGAGCCTGGTGGGCTGCTGTCTCTGGGGTCGCACAGAGTCGGACACGACTGAAGTGACTTGGCAGTAGCAGGTCTGCCAAATGCATTTATTTCTAGAAGAAGTAAAAAAATGGGATTTAGGTAAAACATCTAATTTTCCAGTGTATTTTTACTGTAAAAAGTCTGTGTATTTTAGATTATCCTCCGTTGTGTGATTTATGATTTTTGAAAGTGCCTAATTATTGTTAGTTGTATTCTACTCTTACTCTGTTTAGGAACATTTCATGGCATTATCTAAGAAAATGTTACTAGAAAATTCATTTTTAAGAGCACATGTAGCACTATTTACCTCTGAGTTTTTGTTGCTTCAAATTTTGCTCCTAATTTAGGGTAATTTGTTCAACTTTTATATCAAGTGTAAGATCAATAGTATTTATTGTTCAGAAGTGAAAAAGAGCACAGATAGTAACCACTGATATGGAATGGTCTACATATTCTGAGGAAGTGTACGCCCCCCAAAATGCCTGCTGCATCATTATATTTCCTCACCTTTCAAGATGAAGCAACAAAAGCACCTCTTATGCTCCCTTCCCTCAAGTAGGCAAATGTGATTTCCTATCTTTAGCATTATGAGTAAACATCATTTATCTTTGGACAGCCATTCAACAAAGACTGTTATGGACTTCGTGAATAGCAGTGATAATATCATCTTTGTACACAACACAATTCATCTCATCTCTCAAGTGATGGACAATATGGTCATGGCTTGTGGGGGTATACTGCCATTGCTTTCAGCTGCTACATCGGCTACAGTAAGGACTTTACTATGTAAAATTGGTGTGAAAACATTACTTATATGTTCTTATTGATTAAAACTTAAATGTGGTGGTTCTGTAATTCAAATACAGCAAAATCTGTTATAATTACTTGAAAAGACTTTAGACTCTGTCCCAGGAATGATGGCACTAAAGAATGTTTAATTATCAGGGATGAATGAGTTAGTGAGGAATATGACTGACAGTGTTTCACCTGAATGTGTGCTTTTGTTTTTTCTTTAGATGAAATGAGAAGGAAATTACTCTGTTGAACTAGATCTATAAGAGCCAAACTGTTTTATAAAATTTAGAAATTTGGGGAATGTATCTCATAAAATTGGATTTTTTCAGAATATATATATAAATGTCAAAATTTATTCCTTACAGCATGAGCTGGAGAATATTGAACCTACTCAAGGCCTTTCAATAGAAGCCTCTGTGACATTTTGCAGAGATTAATTAGCCTTGTGGATGTTCTTATATTTGCAAGTTCTCTTGGTTTCACTGAAATTGAAGCTGAAAAAAATATGTCATCTGGAGGAATTCTGCGGCAGAGTCTCCGACTAGGTGAGCTGTTAAACCCCATTACTTAGGAATTGACTTAAATTTTCAGTAATACAGACGTATTACGTTGAATATTTTCTTTCCCCTGTTGGTGGGAAAATATTTGCTAGGCAGTTTGTCTTATGATACTTTTAACTTCCAAAGAGTAAAGGACTGTGTATGCATTGGCTATAGTGGTACTTGTAAGGGTGGATCGAGGAGGAGGATATGTTTTGAAAATTCTACGAAGTTGATTCTGGTCAGCATTATTCCCCACAACCTCTAGTTGGCTTTTGCTTTGAAGTACTGCTTCTCTACTGACAGAACGTGGTCCACTGGGGAAGGAAGTGGCAAACCACTGGAGAAGGGAATGGCAAACCATTTCAGTATTCTTGCCTTGAGAACCCCATGAACAGTATGAAAAGGCAAAATGATAGGATACTGAAAGAGGAACTCCCCAGGTCAGTAGGTGCCCAATATGCTACTGAGATCAGTGGAGAAATAACTCCAGAAAGAATGAAGGGATGGAGCCAAAGCAAAAACAATACCCAGTTGTGGATGTGACTGGTGATAGAAGCAAGGTCCAATGCTGTAAAGAGCAGTATTGCATAGGGACCTGGAATGTCAGGTCCATGAATCAAGGCAAATTGGAGGAAGTCAAGCAGGAGATGGCAAGAGTGAACGTCGACATTCTAGGAATCAGTGAACTAAAATGGACTGGAATGGGTGAATTTAACTCAGATGACCATTATATCTACTATTGTGGGCAGGAATCCCTCAGAAGAAATGGAGTAGCCATCATGGTCAACAAAAGAGTCCAAAATGCAGTACTTGGATGCAATCTCAAAAATGACAGAATGATGTCTGTTCGTTTCCAAGGCAAACCATTCAATATCACAGTTATCCAAGTCTATGCCCCAACCAGAACGCTGAAGAAGCTGAAGTTGAACGGTCCTATGAATACCTACAAGACTTTTTAGAACTAACACCGAAAAAAGATGTCCTTTTCATTATAGGGGACTGGAATGCAAAAGTAGGAAGTTAAGAAACACCTGGAGTAACAGGCAAATTTGGCCTTGGAATGTGGAATGAAGCAGGGCAAAGACTAATAGTTTTGCCGAGAGAATGGACTGGTCATAGCAAACACCCTCTTCCAACAACACAAGAGAAGACTCTACACATGGACATCACCAGATGGTCAACACCGAAATCAGATTGATTATATTCTTTGCAGCCAAAGATGGAGAAGCTCTATACAGTCAGCAAAAACAAGACCAGGAGCTGACTGTAGTTCAGATCATGAGCTCCTGATTGCCAAATTCAGACTTAAATTGAAGAAAGTAAGGAAAACCCCTAGACCATTCAGGTATGATCTAAATAAAATCCCTTATGATTATACAGTGGAAGTGAGAAATAGATTTAAGGGACAAGATCTGATAGAGTGCCTGGTGAACTATGGACGGAGGTTCATGACATTGTACAGGAGACAGGGCTCAAGACCATCCCCATGGAAAAGAAATGCAACAAAGCAAAATGGCTGTCTGAGGAGGCCTTGCAAGTAGCTATGAAAAGAGAAGCGAAAAGCAGAGGAGAAAAGGAAATATATAAGCATCTGAATGCAGAGTTCCAAAGAATAGCAAGAGATAAGAAAGCCTTCCTCAGCAATCAGTGCAAAGAAATAGAGGAAAACAACAGAATGGGAAAGACTAGAGATCTCTTCAAGAACATTAGAGATACCAAGGGAACATTTCATGCAGAGATGGGCTCGATAAAGGATAGAAATGGTATGGACCTAACAGAAGCAGAAGATACTAAGAAGAGGTGGCAAGAATACACAGAAGAACTGTACAAAAAAGATATTCACGACCCAGATAATCACGATGGTGTAATCACTCATCTAGAGCCAGACATCCTGGAATGTGAAGTCAAGCGGGCCTTCTTCAAGAACGGGAATACCAGACCACCTGGCCTGCCTCTTGAGAAACCTATATGCAGGTCAGGAAGCAGCAGTTAGAACTAGACATGGAACACCAAGTTCCAAACAGGAAAAGGAGTACGTCAAGGCTGTATATTGTCACCGTGCTAATTTAACTTATATGCAGAGTACATCATGAGCAACGCTGGGCTGGAAGAAGCACAAGCTGGAATCAAGATTGCCGGGAGAAATATCAATAACCTCAGATATGCAGATGACACCACCCTTATGGCAGAAAGTGAAGAGGAACTAAAAAGCCTCTTGATGAAAGTGAAAGAGGAGAGTAAAACAGTTGGCTTAAAGCTCAACATTCAGAAAATGAAGATCATGGAATCTGGTTCCATCACTTCATGGGAAATAGATTGGGAAACAGTGTTAAACTTTATCTTTTGGGCTCCAAAATCACTGCAGATGGTGACTGCAGCCATGAAATTAAAAGATGCTTACTCCTTGGAAGAAAAGTTATGACCAACCTAGATAGCATATTGAAAAGCAGAGACATTACTTTGCCAACAAAAGTCCATCTAGTCAAGGCTATGATTTTTCCAGTGGTCATGTATTGATGCGAGAGTTGGATTGTGAAGAAAGCTGAGCACCAAAGAATTGATGCTTTTGAACTGTGGTGTTGGAGAAGACTCTTTAGAGTCCTGTGGACTGCAAGGAGATCCAACCAGTTCATTCTAAAGGAGACCAGTCCTGGGTGTTCATTGGAAGGAATGATGCTAAAGCTGAAACTCCAATACTTTGGTCACCTCATGCGAAGAGTTAACTCATTGGAAAAGACTGATGCTGGGAGAAATTGGGGGCAGGAGGAGAAGGAGACGACCGAGGATGAGATGGCTGGATGGCATCACTGACTCAATGGACGTGAGTCTGAGTGAATTCCGGGAGTTGGAGATGGACAGGGAGGCCTGGTGTGCTGCAATTCACGGGATCACAAAGAGTCGGACACGACTGAGCAATTGAACTGAACTGAGTGCTTCTCAAATTTTGAGTGATTCATACACATGGGTCACCAGATGATATTGTTAAAATACTGATTAGGTTATATAGGTCTGGGATGAGGCCTAAAATTGTCCCTCTGGTAAGTTTCAGGTAGTGTTGTTGCTGCTTCTGTTAGAAACACACTTGAGTAGCAAGGTTCTAAAACTAGCATCATTCAAGTGTAGCCATTAATCCAAATAAGTTGTGATGAAATTAATATGACTGTTAAATCTCTGCTCTTCTCCTGGAGGCAGTTCTTCCTTGAATTTTTAAGTGATATCTGAAATTCCTTAGGTGAAGAAAAATTGCTTTTCTCTATGGAGAATGTTTCCTGTTTCTAGTTGTAAATACTGAGACTTTGTTAATCATTTGCTTATTAAATGGAGAGAAGTAGGTAGAGAAGAGGGGACCAAGAAATGAAAGCAAAATCTTTAGGAACCATGGCCATGTGAAGACAGATTAATAAGATATCTGTGAAAATATAATACCCAAAGTGGAAAGTCTAATTAGTTAATAAAATATTTCCCCATATTTAGCAACAATATCTATACTTAGATATTCAGACATGCTTAGATTTTTTTTGTACAAGATTATTTTCACTCAAAATACCATTCAAAGTAATTTTAAACTCAGGATGCTCTAAAGAACTTGGTATACTATTTTTAGGGAGTTGTTTTAAAATCTTAGTTAAAAGTCAGATGGTAAGCATGACAAACAAAAGCTTTCATTTACTATTGTTGTATGTCATCTGATTTTCACATTGAGTCAGCAGTCATTTTCTCCCATTCATTCATTTGTATTTTCTTTTATTCATGAGGAAATTTGAGATCAAAGTAGTCATTTAACTTACTGAGAATTCAGACGCTCTAAATTGGCAAAGTTGGAATTTGAATATAGTTTAACTAGTATTGCTGTTCTTTCTGTTACACCGTTAAACTTTATATCAATAATATAATTAAAATATTTAGAACCCATTTCCTTGTATATGCCATTTTTAAACCTCTCCACTTCCTGAGGAGAGTACACTTGTAGATTGAAAGTAGAAGCCTACACTAGCAATGCTTCACTATACTCAAGAAGTATGAAATTCAGAAACTAGGAGAATACTCTGTCTCCCTCTATTTCTATAACTATAGAAGAAAATACAGAAATAATTCAGTGTACTCTAGCACTACATGTTCTCCTTGTTCACGACCACTTAATAGAACATGGTAAGCTTGGTCACAGCAGTCCAGATATTTTGATCCCTGGTCTTCTCACTCCTGTGTTCGTGAAGTTGGAAATGAGAAGGTCAGATGGGAACACTAAGAATAAACTGTACTACTAAGACTGGTTGATACTAGGCACTCAAATGTGGTTTTTAACTTTGTAATGCAGACCCAAGCTTGATGCTACACAACCTCTGAGAAAAGTAGCTGGAATGTTTTTTGCTGGGCCTGACCCCAAACTGCTCAGAGTTGTATTCCATGTTCTCCCTCCCTCCCTCTTCACTCTGTTCCTTCTCTTTTTCCAACTTCTGTGGCTCTCTTTGGGCACCTTTCTGAATACTTTCCTGTTTCAGTTCCATGTGTAGTAGCTGTATGATAGTCAGCTGGTACTTGAAGTTATCACATAAGTTTGCTATTTTATTCCTAATTTGCTCTCCCACTCTTGTGGAGACAAATACTTTTAGGGCTACTGATTTGGCTGGGATTGGAGATGATTACATGATATGAATCAATTCATAGTCAATTGTGTATTACCTAAGTCTTTAAAATTCATAGTTAATATCTGAATATCTTGAGTTAACTGCCTGATAAGTGAGATGTTTAGAGAGGTAATTTTGGATTGTATATTAATGGCAATCTCCTTTTTGTCCCCTACCTTTTAAACCACTTTTATGAAAGCCAGTAGAAGATAGACCTTATAAATAAATATTCCCTTTAATGCTATACCCTCTATCAGTCCCTATTACTATCATGCTGTAATTATAAAAATTTTAAGAAAAACATGCAGGTTTCTAGTTTAACTATTGTACTTTAGTGAAGATAATAGAAGGACTGGTTGATGACAATTGATTTAGTTTGCTTTTTTACACTTTTAAAATCTTTTCTTCCCTATCTTTTCCTCCATAGAAGATTATTTTAAGTAACTTATGTGAAATCTAAGAAACAGATAGTGTTTCTTAAGGTTCTTGAACGGATTCTCTTTTAGCAGTGGGCCCTAATAGCGTGGCTACTAGAGCCAGAAAACAAACAGTGGGTGATAAAGCCCAGGGATACTTTAGGAATTTGCTGAAGGTGAGCTGTTTCAAATAAAATCTTATGCAACTTATATAGGTGGGTTTTGTCAGACTCATAATCTTAAATACAATTTTTTCTTAAAATAAATTGCAGTGTGTGCAGTGGCAGTAAGGAATTGCTTAGAGTGTCAGCAGCAGTCACAGCTGAGAAATAAAAGCGAAGCAGGAAAAAGCCAGAAAATGGCACACAGCCTGATTCCCACTGGGAAATCTGCCGCGAAGGTAAGCCTGCAGAATAATTAATTAAATAAGAAAGCATTCTCTTATTTTACAGTTAAGATCTTAAATTTATTTGTTCATTTCAACCTAAAGTTAAATAAATCTGACAGAAGTCCTAAAATAGTTATTTCAGTCTGTGGACATAACCTTCAAATATTTGTGTTTGAGTATACAGTAAAGATTTGCTTATACTTAATCTTGTCTGCTTTTCCAAATGTTTACTTTCCTTGTGTCCGTGATACTTTTCCCTCCAGATACGTCAGTTTGTGTTTCAAGCGCTTGTTGAGTTAGCATGCAGTTCTTTTTTCTCTCATGGCTCCCTTTTAGACCCCCCACCTCCGTCCTGGCACCCAAAAACAGAAGCGAGGAGGAGGAAACCAAGCTGGGAAAAGATGTTGTCGCCCATGGAATAGTGTGTTATTTTTAAAAATATCTGTGCAATATATGTTTATACGTTTTGTCTTAAATAGAGTCCAGTGGACCTTGTAACTGGTGGTATATCTCCAGTGAGAGATTTTGACAGGCTCTTACAAGACATGGATATTAATCGACTTCGGGCAGTTGTCTTCAGAGACAAGTAAGTTACAGTATTTCTTTCACATATTCTCTTAGCTGATACATATTTCCTCCTAGGCCGAAAGTATTGAGAGTGAACACTTTTTGTGGTAGAAAATCGTCAAGTAGATATAAGAAGACTTAGATACCAGTTGTCTTGACAATGATTTTAAAATCTTAGAAAGTATTATTTATATACAAGGAGCTAATATAGCAGAGTGTTGCTACTGATAACAACAGCACATTATTAGATAGTAAGCATTCTAAGTGCTTTATGTATTATCATTAAATCCAACAACTTTTTGAAGGTTGTGTGCATTGTAATTCCAATTTTATAAATGATGAATTTGAAGCACAGACAGTTCATGTGACTTTTAAGCTAATGGAGCTAGAAAATGATAGGATTCAAACTCATCAGTCAAACACCAGAACCTGTGCTTTGAAAGTTTTATATGATATAAAAGTACATGAATATATATGGCAAAATAACAATATTGTAAACTAATTAGCCTCCAATTAAAATAAATAAATTTATATTAATAAATTAATAAAAAGTACATGATGAAATGTTATTTATGGTATTTTAAGTATTTTATATTGTAAACTAATTAGCCTCCAATTAAAATAAATAAATTTATATTAAAAAATAAATTAAGAATAAAAAGTACATGACAAAATGTTGTTTATGGTATTTTAAGTATTTTAAAGGTGAAAGGTTTGTTTTAGCTAATTTGGGTACATAATATGGCAGAATTTCATGTAGAAATTTTAAAGTTGTATAAAAAAGCATAAACATGAAAATTAAAATCATTTGTGATCTACTCACTTGGATTTGGAGTATTATCAATATTCACTGAACTCTTACTGTGTATTGAGTACTAGGCTGCTCTATACTACACATAAGTTTTTTAAAAATAAACTTTATAACTTCAGTTTTAATTTTCCTTTTTCTGGTGTTTTAGTCCACTCTTGATTCTTCATGCAGTATGCAATTTAATAACAATAGTAAATAAAATAAAAACAATAAATAAATAAATAAAAATAAAAAATAAAATAACAATAGTAGTTGTTATTAGCTATAGCTAATAGTCTTAACACTTATTGCATATTAAGTATAGGACTGGATGATTGATAATGTATTAGCTCATTTAATTCACTGAATACTCCTATAAGAAAGATAGTAGTATTAGCTTAAATTATCTGCTTAAAACCACAAATAGTGATAGGTAAAAGTGGATTAAGGGCCTAAGGAATCTGATTCTTGAAAACTTCATATTAACCATACTTCACATTTTCATCTTAACTAACATCTGTATGTACTTAATTATGCTCCCTCTCTGGATCTCAGGTTTTTTCTTTTTGGTAACTATTATTCCTTTTATTAACAAAGCATCACCTTTGTGTTTTTTGAAACCTACTGCCTGTGGTTTACTGTGGAACCAAATATTGCTACTTCTTTCTCTCCCCGTTCTCTTGGAGCAGTTGTTGAGTCTATTGCCCTATAACTTTGTATTTCCTAAAATGAATTTTAAAAATCTACAATAAGTGATGTGAGTGTTTGGGTTTAAAATTTTTCTAATGACTTTCCTATAGCATTTAAAATGAAGTCAATGCACCTTACCCTGGCTCTTACTATATCACAATTTTGGGCAGAGAATTAGAGTGTCTCCTATGTCATTTCTGAAAGTAACAAATAACTTTAATTTTTTTGGTAATTAGAAAAGTGATATAGTCACCTTATAGGACTTTTAGAAAAGAGAAAAGAGCTTATTTCCCAGGCTACATCCAGAGCCTATTCTAGCATAAGAAAACTTTGAAGAAAAAAGGAAATTACCTAAGATTGGGGATATAAATAAATCATTACCTAGAGGTTAAGAGCTAAGGTTTCTAATCACTCTATAATCTGAGTTCAGATTTGCTTTTGCATTTACTGTGTGCCCTTAGGTAAATTACTTAACTTCTGTAGGCCTCATTGTATGTATATGGGTTAATGACTGTAGCACAGTGCCTGACTCACAGTAAGTATTTAATAAATGACAGCTACAGTTGAAAACAGATTTGTTTGGGAGTTAGGTCTTAAACATAAGGATCTATGCGATATTTCTTATTTTTGGCATAAATCAGGCATACATTGTGTACTTCATATGGTAGTTACTAAACATTGAACATGCTAATGGGCTAAATAAAGATTTCAATTCAGTTCAATTCATTCGCTCAGTCATGTCCAACTCTTTGCGACCCCATGAATCACAGCACGCCAGGCCTCCCTGTCCATCACCATCTCCCGGAGTTCACTCAGACTCACGTACATCGAGTCCGTGATGCCATCCAGCCATCTCATCCTCTGTCGTCCCCTTCTCCTCCTGCCCCCAATCCCTCCCAGCTCAGAGTCTTTTCCAATGAGTCAACTCTTCACATGAGGTGACCAAAGTACTGGAGTTACAGCTTTAGCATCATTCCTTCCAAAGAAATCCCAGTACTGATCTTCAGAATGGACTGGTTGGATCTCCTTGCAGTCCAAGGGACTCTCAAGAGTCTTCCTCAACAACACAGTTCAGAAGCATCAATTCTTCGGTGCTCAGCCTTCTTCACAGTCCAACTCTCACATCCATACATGACCACAGGAAAAACCATAGCCTTGACTAGACAGACCTTAGTCAGCAAAATAATGTCTCTGCTTTTGAATATACTATCGAGGTTGGTCATAACTTTCTTTCCAAGGAGTAAATGTCTTTTAATTTCATGGCTGCAGTCACCATCTGCAGTGATTTTGAAGCCCAAAAAAATAAAGTCTGACACTGTTTCCACTGTTTCCCCATCTATTTCCCATGAAGTGATGGGACCGGATGCCATGATCTTCGTTTTCTGAATGTTGAGCTTTAAGCCAACTTTTTCACTCTCCTCTTTCGCTTTCATCAAGAGGCTTTTTAGTTCCTCTTCACTTTGTGCCATAAGGGTGGTGTCATCTGCATATCTGAGGTTATTGATATTTCTCCCGGCAATCTTGATTCCAGCTTGTGCTTCTTCCAGTCCAGTATTTCTCATGATGTATTCTGCATAGAAGTTAAATAAGCCTTGACTTACTCCTTTTCCTATTTGGAACCAGTCTGTTGTTCCATGTCCAGTTCTAACTGCTGCTTTCTGACCTGCATATAGGTTTCTCAGGAGACAGGTCAGGTGGTCTGGTATTCCCATCTCTTTTAGAATTTTCCACAGTTTTTTGTGATCCACATAGTCAAATGCTTGGCATAGTCAATAAAGCAGAAATAGATGTTTTTTTGGGACTCTCTCGCTTTTTCCATGATCCAGTGGATGTAGGCAATTTGATATCTGGTTCCTCTACCTTTTCTAAAACCAGCTTGAACATTTAGATAGGTGTAAATAATTTATAAAACATTGAGAAGACCAAGCAGGTTATTTGCCTACATTGTTAATGTTGATACCATTGGTAGCAGTTATTGTAATAGATGGTAGGATTATGTGGCAGAAATGATCCAGTGGATGTAGGCAATTTGATATCTGGTTCCTCTACCTTTTCTAAAACCAGCTTGAACATTTAGATAGGTGTAAATAATTTATAAAACATTGAGAAGACCAAGCAGGTTATTTGCCTACATTGTTAATGTTGATACCATTGGTAGCAGTTATTGTAATAGATGGTAGGATTATGTGGCAGAAGAACATAGAAGTTTATGGAGAAAAGGGTACATTAATTTAAGAAAGGAAAAAGGAACATATCTTTTCCATCAAGACTAATAAGGTGTTACACATGAACCTAAAAACTACCAAAGATTCTTATCAGATTATAGATATATCTAATAATCCTGTTAAGTGGATATTTTCAGTAGACTCTGAAATTTAATTTTTCTCTGGAATTGTGTCCAAAACTTATGATAATCATTAATTGGTAACTTTAAAGCCTTGTTTGTACTAGTTGTTTCCATTTATGTATCTCCTGGCAACCATGTTCTTTGTTTTGTTTATCCTAAATTTATCTGCTACTTGAGTTTCAGAATTTGATGGACAAATTTTGACTTTTTCCTTTAGGTTCAAATGTATTTTTAAAAGTTATCAACATTAGTGATGTGTGCAGTGTTCCTTAGAAAACGGGGAATTTTATTAGGTGAAGTGGTCATTTATATGTATAGGTGATCTGTAAAGCTGAGAATAAGCCTGAACCTCTTTAGAGATCAGCCTGGTTTGTTTTTTTCTTTCTCCAGATACTATATTAAGTCCGGGACACTTGGTTTTCTATATTCCTTTGAAATACTCTTGAGAATTTCTTTAGCATCTAGTTCTGTCTCTGATAACTTCACTTTTAATAATCTCAAATGTTTGTCTTTTAGGAAAACTGTTATTCTGATTTTTTTAAAACATAATTTAATTCTTATGGTTGGAAGTAAAAATAATGGTTCATATATAATTATAGTTGCTATTTGATTAATCTTATAAAGTATATTAGGACATATCTTTTCAGATTGAGTTACTTAATGTAAAAAAAATGAGCCAGCTCTCTCTCCTGTTTCACAAGCATAAAACTTAACATATACAGACAATTTTTTGAAGAGTCTTTGTTCAGTCTTTGCTCAGGTGAATTCGTTACTATTTTCTATATATTTTGAAAGATTTGTGAATATGTTTTGTATTTGAATTGTGTCTTGTAAAATAAGATTCAAATGTGTTACTTAGTAGCGGCATGATTAACTCCTTTCATTTTATCCCCAGGAGGATAGCAAACAAGCACAATTTTTAGCCTTGGCAGTTGTATACTTTATCTCTGTTCTTATGGTCTCGAAGTACAGAGACATTTTGGAACCCCAGAATGAAAGGCATAGCCAGTCTAGAGAAACTGGTAGTGAATGTGGAAATTTGTCACTCCCTGGTAAGTTTCTGTATTTTATTATCTGGCATCCAAAATTCAAGTAAAACATTACTTACGGCAGTTAAAATATTCACCCTGGAATTTAAATCTGTTTATGTATACATTAATGAGAGCATGCAGTTATTTTTATTAATAACTAAGTATTTTAAGGACCCTGTAGTTAATTGCAACTGAGATGTGATTTCTATTTTAAGTGAGCCATGTAATTAAAAAATAAGTGAGAAAATGTTATGGTTTAAAATAAAGCATTAAATGTTTTTAACTCAACATTTGTTGTGAAGAATAACATATATTCTCTTACAAGACATATTTGTTAACAAATAAGTGTAATAAGTGGAGTTATGTATAAAATCAGCTGCCAGTTATAGATGTATAGAGAAGCAGCTAATGTAGTTACAGAAGTAGCTCCTACCCCACAGAGGAGATTGATCTGTCCAATCAGTATTCATTTGGTACCTCTTAGGTACCTGTTCATTACTGATGAGCAGAAGCAAAAAATCTGCCTTCATGGAGCTTGTATTCCAGGAGTAAGTAGAAAATAAGTATATATAATAAAACAAATTGTATAGTATTTTGGAAGATGTTAAGTCTTAAGACAATAAAAATTGAGTGGGGAAATAAATCAGGAATAACCAGGAGAAAAGGGAGTGTAATTTTCACTCTAAGGAGAATGGGAAATTTTTGGAGGGCTTTGAATATAGGAGTTAGAATTGATGTATGTTATTAAAAAGTAGAACGTGGAATTCTGTTAAGATTACATCCTACAGGGCAAGAAAAAGCGGAGTTTCTGTTATGGACCACTGTGTTACAGATTACCTCAAAGCAAAAACTCCCCAACTATTTTAGTCTTGTTATCCTGATTCCGTGACTTTGATTCAGATCAGGCACAGTGGTAAAAATTCCTGCTCCAAATGATGTTTCTGGGGTTGGAAAGTCTGAGATAACTTTTCTACTAATTTATCTAGTGCCTCAGCTAGAATAGCTCCAAGAGCTAGGGCTGACAGACTAAAATGACTAGACTGGGGTTGTGTGTGGGGGACCTTGCTACTTGTTTTCAGCTAAATTCCTTTGTTTTACTCCGTTAGTTTGGAGATCCTTTATCTCCTATGTGGAGGTCTCTCTACATGATCTTACCAGCAAGGTAGCTAGACTGCTTTCAGAGATGTTCAATGATTCTGAGAATGCACAAACTGTTAGATCTTCTTAAAGATTGGGTACTGAACTGGCCCATTGTCACTTCTGCCACATGGGTGTAAGTAAGTCAGGCTCTGTGGAAAATTCTTCAAGAGATGTTAATACTAGACCACCTGACCTGACTCCTGAGAGATCTATATGCAGGTCAAGAAGCAACAGTTTGAACTGGATGCGCAGAACAACAGACTGGTTCCAAATAGGGAAAGGAGTACGTCAAGGCTGTATATTGCTACCCTGATTATTTAACTTATGTGTAGAGAATATCATGAGAAATGCTGGACTGGATGAAGCACAGGCTGCAATCAAGATTGCTGGGAGAAATATCAATAATCTCAGATATGAAGATGATACCACCCTTATGGCAGAAAGTGAAGAAGAACTAAAGTACCTCTTGATGAAAGTGAAAGAGGAGAGTGAAAAAGTCAGCTTAAAGCCCAATATTCAGCAAGCTAAGATCATAATATCTGGTCCTATCACTTATGGCAAATAGGTGGGGAAACAATGGAAACAGTGATAAACTTTATTTTCTTTGGTTCCAAAATCACTGCAGATGGTGATTGCAGCCATGAAATTAAAAGACACTCACTCCTTGGAAGAAAAGTTATGACCCACCTAGACAGCTTATTAAAAAGCAGAGACATTACCTTGCCAGCAAAAGTCCATATAGTCAAGGCTATGGTTTTTCCAGTGGTCATGTAAGGATGTGAGAGTTGGACTATAAAGAAAGCTGAGTGCCAAAGAATTGATGCTTTTGAAGTGTGGTGTTGGAGAAGACTCTTGAGAGTCCCTTGGACTGCAAGGAGATCCAACCAGTCCATCCTAAAGGAAATCAGTCCTGAACATTCATGTATATTCAGATTTTGGAATATTCATTGGAAGGACTGATGATGAAGCTGAAGCCTCAATACTTTGGCCACCTGATGCGAAGAACTGACTCATTGAAGAAGACCCTGATTATGGGAAAGATTGAAGGCAGGAGGAGAAGGGGATGACAAAAGATGAGATGGTTCGATTGCTAACTCAAAGGACATGAGTTTGAGTAAACTCCGGGAGTTGGCGATGGACAGGGAGGCCTGGCGTGCTGCAGTCTATGGGGTCACAAAGAGTCGCACATGACTGAACAACTGAACTGACCTGAAGTCAGGCCCAGCCTGTACTCAAGAACTACTCAAGGGAATGAATAGCCGGAGGCATGACCTGTAGATCTATTAATGTAACAGTCTAACATAACCAGTTAGGAGTATATTGCAATCATCTCGGCAAGAGGTGATGTGGGTATTGACCTGGCTGGTACCTGTAGGGCTAGTGAGAAGCAGTGAGATTTTGGATATATTCTGATGGTGAGAAAGCAGTATTTAAAAATATTAGGCATGCACATGTGAAATATGGAATGTAGTCAAGCATAATTATAATGTGCAGTTGGATAGACTTAAGGTGAAACATGGTCAGGCAAGGATAAGAAATTTAATTTTCAATATGTTGTGTTTGTGATGTCTTTTAGCATGTTAAAAAAAATGTAGAGTAGGCAGTTTCATACAACAATCTAAATTTGATTGATTGATTGAAATAGCGATATTTAATACTTGGAGAGTGAATGAGACCATTAACGATATAAATGTTGATAGAAAAGTAAAAGGATTAAGAACTGAGTACTAAATTCCTCCAAGTTAAGCAATAAGGGAGACAGAGAAGTGAAGGAAGCAAAGAGGGCATAACAGTAAGGCATGTGCAAAGCTGGAAGAGTGTGACTAGCCTGGAAGGAGTAAGCAGTTGCTGCTGTTATGTCACGTGCTCTTCGGTCGAGAATTGCTCATTGAATTTAGCAAGATGGAACATTTTCGTTCAAATGGAATCAATACCTGATTGGAGGGAATGAAGATCAAGTAGAAAAGGTGATGTTCCTTGTGGAACTATATTTTAAAGGTCATTGAATCATTCATCCATATAGGGTTGGTAACATGTTTTCTAGTAGAAACTGTGTCTGAGGTAGAGGTCTTGGGACTATAATCAAAGAAATACCAGTGTATAAGGTACAGAAGCACATTCCGCAGATTGTAAGCAATTTTGTGTTGTATATGTATTCTGGCATGAGTAGCAGGAGATATAGTTGGAGATGGATAGTCATCTGAAAAACACTTACTGGTGGACCTACTACTTGCCGGACATTGTTGTAGACCCAGGCATTGTCACTGGTGCTGGAAATGAAGTGTTAATGAAGACAGATTCACTACCCTGATGAAGTTTACATCCTAGCAGACTTCTGTTATTGAAGAACCTTGAGTGTACCCTAAGGATTTTGGACTTTTTCTTATAGACCAATGGCTTTCAATCTTATGTTGCTACCCATTGGTATGTCATATTCAGTTAGGGGTTTTCTCAGATACTTTGTTAACCTTATTTATTATAATTATTTTATTAAACTATTTCATTATATGTATATTTACTCAGTACATTTTATAATTTGTTTTAGCCTTTTAAAACATGCTGTATGTTTCATAATCTAAAACAGTTAGGAGTGAATATCCTTTTTAAAATTATTTGTAAATTTTTGTAATTTTTACTTTTCTTCTTTTCCTGGGCAAGATGTAGAAGACTCACCAGCAGCATCGAGCCCAGTAACTCCAGCCTCTGTGGAAGAATCTGGAAGCACATCACTTGCTCCAGGGAGGGACTCAGGCATTGGGGGAGAAACAGCTCCTGGGCTAGGCAGCCGTGAGGACGTGGCTGCTCCTGGAGCGCCTCCGAGCGTCAGTGCAGGCCCCGATGCCATCAATGAGGCACTGTGCACTCTTTCTTCAGAAGTCAGTAAATCTCAGGAAACCAAAAGTGATGGAGGGAATGAATTGGATAGCAAGGCTGCACCGTCAGTTCCAGTTTCAAAAAATGTCAACGTGAAGGACATTCTCCGAAGCTTAGTAAACATACCAGCAGATGGAGTCACTGTGGATCCTGCCCTTCTGCCACCAGCCTGCCTTGGGGCTCTTGGTGATCTCTCTGCTGAACAACCTGTGCAGTTCAGATCTTTTGACAGGTACTATAAAAAGTCTTTTGTTTTAGCATCTTATAAATACATGCATTATAATGGAGTTTAAAGATTAAGCAGAAATTTAACTTTGCTAAATTTTGTAGCTTCAGCATTAAAAAGGGATGTTTTAATCTAGTTTTTTAAAATTATGATATTTTGTTGACAGCTTTGTATCTCATTTCACTTTTTAAAAATTAAATGTATTTATTTTAATTGGAGGCTAATTACTTTACTATATTGTAGTGGTTTTTGCCATACATTGACATGAATCAGCCATGGGTGTACATGTGTCCTCCATCCTGAACCCCCTTTCCCCCTCCCTCCCCATCCCAACCCTCTGAGTCATCCCTTGCACTGGCCCTGAGCACCCTGTCTTGAGCACCCATGCCTCGAACTTGGACTGGAGATCTGTTTCACATATGATAATATACATGTTTCAATGCTATTATCAACATAATCATTAAGATTGTTTAACAATAATGTTAATATTACATTCAGTTCAGTTCAGTCACTCAGTCATTCCGACTCTTTGCGACCCCATGAATTGTAGCACTCCAGGCCTCCCTGTCCCTCACCAGCTCCCTGAGTTCATCCAAACTCATGTCCATCGAGTTGGTGGTGCCATCCAGCCATCTCATCCTCTGTTGTCCACTTCTCCTGCCCCCAATCTCTCCCAGTGTCAGTCTTTTCCAATGAGTCAACTCTTCTCTTGAGGTGACCAAAGTATTGGAGGTTCAGCTTCAGCATCAGTCCTTCCAATGAACACTCAGGACTGATCTCCTTTAGAATGGACTGGTTGGATCTCCTTGCAGTCCAAGGGACTCTCAAGAGTCTTCTCCAACACCACAGTTCAAAAGCATCAATTCTTCAGCACTCAGCCTTCTTTATAGTCCAACTCTCACATCCATACATGACCACAGGAAAAACCATAGCCTTGACTAGACGGATATTTGTATGCAAAGTAATGTCTCTGCTTTTCAATATGCTGTCTAGGTTGGTCATAACTTCCTTTCCAAGGAATAAACGTCTTTTCATTTCATGGCTGCAATCACCATCTGCAGTGATTTTGGAGCTCCCGAAAATAAAGTCTGACACTGTTTCCACTGTTTCCCCATCTATATCCCATGAAGGGATGGGGCCTGATGCCATGATCTTTGTTTTCTGAATGTTGAGCTTTAAGCCGACTTTTTCACTCTCCTCTTTCACTTTCATCAAGAGGCTCTTTAGTTCCTCTTCACTTTCTGCCATAAGGGTGGTGTCATCTGCATATATTAGGTTATTGATATTTCTCCCTGCAATCTTGATTCAATCTTCCAGTCCAGCATTTGTCATGATGTACTCTGCATAGAAATTAAATAAGCCTTGACGTACTCCTTTTTGTATTTGGAACCAGTCTGTTGTTCCATGTCCAGTTCTAACTGTTGCTTCCTGACCTGCATATAGGTTTCTCAAGAGGCAGGTCAGGTGGTCTGGTATTCCCATCTCTTTCAGAATTTTCCACAGTTGATTGTCCACACAGTCAAAGGCTTTGGCATAGTCAATAAGTAGAAGTAGATGTTCTTCTGGAACTTTCTTTTTCCATGATCCAACAGATGTTGACAATTTGATCTCTGGTTCCTCTCCCTTTTCTAAAACAAGCTTGAATGTCTGGAAATTCACGGTTCATGTATTGCTGAAGACTGGCTTGGAGAATTTTGAGCATTACTTGACTAGCGTGTGAGATGAGTGCAATTGTGTGGTAGTTTGAGCATTCTTTGGCATTGCCCTTCTTTGGGATTGGAATGAAAACTGACCTTTTCCAGTCCTGTGGCCACTGCTGAGTTTTCCAAATTTGCTGGCATATTGAATGCAACACTTTCACAGCATCATCTTTCAGGATTTGAAAGAGCTCAACTGGAATTCCATCACCTCCACTAGCTTTATTTGTAGTGATGCTTTCTAAGGCCCACTTGACTTCACATTCCAGGATGTCTGGCTCTAGGTGAGTGATCACAGCATCGTGATTATCTTGGTAATGAAGATCTTTTTTGTACAGTTCTTCTGTGTATTCTTGCCACCTCTTCTTAATATCTTCTGCTTTGCTTAGGTCCATACCATTTCTGTCCTTTATTGAGCCCATCTTTGCATGAAATGTTCCCTTGGTATCTCTAACGTTCTTGAAGAAATCTCTAGTCTTTCCCATTCTGTTGTTTTCCTCTTTTTCTTTGCATTGATCACTGAGGAAGGCTTTCTTATCTCTTCTTGCTATTCTTTGGAACTCTGCATTCAGATGCTTATATCTTTCCTTTTCTCCTTTGCTTTTTGCTTCTCTTCTTTTCACAGCTATTTGTAAGGCCTCTCCAGAAAGCCATTTTGCTTTTTTGCATTTCTTTTCCATGGGGATGGTCTTGATCCCTGTCTCCTGTATGATGTCACGAACCTCTGACCATAGCTCATCAGGCACTCTATCTGTCAGATCTAGTGCCTTGAATCTATTTCTCACTTCCACTGTATAAACATAAGGGATTTGATTTAGGTCATACCTGAATGGTCGAGTGGTTTTCCCTACTTTTTTCAATTTAAGTAGAATTTGACAATAAGGACCTCATGATCTGAGCCACAGTCAGCTCCCAGTCTTGTTTTTGCTGATTGTATAGAGCAAATTGCATATTAAATAATTTTCTTCTTTGTTTGTTGGAACTTAAAATCACTTATTCTTCCAGATGGTTATCTTTCACTCCCCTGCTGTCAGTATCTGCCAGCCTTTATGGAAAAAGTGGGAATCTGTGAATTCTGGCAGACTTAGGAGTTCATCTAAGTGTTCAGTCTTGACAGCTTGAGAGAGCTGACTGTAGATTCCTGACTTTGTAGGTTCTGTTGTCCTAAGAAACCTTTGGCTAATTTGCTTGAGATTTTTCTTTATATTAAATTTACAGTAAATTTTCTGAAATTCTGTCTGTAAGACATATATATGAGTTATTGAATTCTTTTTCAAAGGTCAACATTTTAATATGAAACAAGCTCTACCTTATAGAAAAGTTGCCAATTAAAAGAAGTTTTACTTTTCCTGAACCTGTTGAGGGGAAATTTATACAATACGCCATCCTTTGTGAATAGTTTATTGTGTTTTTTCTGCATATCCACAGTAAATTCATCACAATAAGGAAATTGATTGATATCATACTCCCTGCAAATCTTCAAACATATTTCAAGTTCATTGATTTTCTCAGTAATGCTCTTTTTAGTAGAAGGATTGAATTCAGAGTTGTGTACTGTATTTTGTTGTGTCTCTTTATTCTATTCATTTTTGAAGAATAGTTCCTTAGTCTTTGCTTAAATTTAATAGCCTCGACCCTTTAGAAGATGAGAGTCCAGCTGTTTTATAGAATGTCCCTCAGTTTAGTTGGTCAATGTTTCCTCGAGATTCGATTCAATTTGAAGCGTCTTTTGGAGTAGTATCACAGAAGTGGCCTTGTTTCTCCCTGTTGTGTTCTAACAAGTGGCACACAGTTTTATCTTGTTACTGATGATATTCATTCAGATCATTTATTAAAATGGGATTTTCTAGGTTTCTCCACTGTTAAGGTACTCCTTGGGAAGAGGTACTTGAAACTGTTATCATCCTCATCAAATGAATTCAATACATTCAATATATGGCCTTATGGTTTCCTGTTTTATAGAATGAATTATACTGTTGTTGTTTATCTTGATACTGAAATTGTCTCCTATTTGTCCAGTGGGATTTCCTTCCAGTTGGCTTCTGTTTTCTTTTGACATATTTTCATCATAATTTCCTACTTTCTGGTTGTTTATTTCATTGTGCCTTCTCTGTATTTCATCTTATCTCTTGATTTCCTACTTCAGACTTGTTGGCACATTAGACGTCCAACCTGGTTAAAATTATTTATATAATTAAGGTGCGCTGAACACTGGGAATATATAATTTTATTGGAAAATCTTTTTGCCATCATCCTCTGTCATCTTGTTCTCCCTCTGTCTAAAGTTCAGATCAAGTGTCCTAGAATGATAAGACTGATAGAGTCTAAGTTCCAGGTAAATAGCGTATTGGTATATGTATGATGTGTTGTTATAGATACAGTGGTTGCTAGAGTCAGATTTTTTTTCCTTTTATTTCTTATTTTTTTTTAAATTAGGCTTATAGGAATTATCTATTGATTCTGGAAATCAGACATAGCTGTGTGTGAGTTCTGGCTCAATTACTTATTAGTGGGTTTGGACAAATTACCTCATCCCCCTGAGTTTCCTGTATGACAGTGTGATACTATACGGCTATTAAAGCGGCAAAAGAGCAGAACAGTATGTATTGGTGTGAACTGATATTGAATATATATTAATCTGTAGCACTTAGCATGAAGGAATCTAGAAGTTTAAAAAATTATGCCTAGTGTTGTGAGTGAGTGAGTGAAGTCGCTCAGTCGTGTCCGACTCTTTGCGACCCCATGGACTGTAGCCTCCCAGGCTCTCCCTCCATGGGATTCTCCAGGCAAGAGTACTGGACTGGGTTGCCATTTCCTTTTCCAGGGGATCTTCCCAACCCAGGGATCGAACCCTGGTCTCTTGCATTCCAGGCAGGCGCTTTAACCTCTGAGCCACCAGGGAAGCCTATGCTAGTGTTAATGGGGGTATATTGTGGAGGGCATTGTGGTACAGTTTATTTGAGGGAAAATTGGCAGTTAATTAAAATTTTAAATATGCAAACTTAATTATATCTCTAGAAGTTTATACAGATGTAGGCAAGTACAAAATGTTTTCTTCCTGTAAGAGGAATTTCATAATTAAGCTAATACCTGTTGAGCTTTTACCCTGTGAAAGTGCATTGTTTTAGATAGGCAGATAAGTGGGTAGACAGATACTGTTTTTGTTCTTATTTTACAGATGAAGAAACTGAGACATAGGAAATATAAAAAAGCAGCTTAAGCTCTTGTGCTAATAAGTGGTGGAGCTGGGATTTAAGCCATAGCCAGTGGACTCTCCACCCTGTCATTTGGCAGTGCTATGCAAACGTAGTTGCAAATGAAGAACTGGTTACATGCGTTGTTTCCTATGCATATGGTAAATATATGGTAAATACTCTGCAGCCACTGATAAGAGAAAAGCACAACACTATGTATTGATTTAAAATGATGTTGAAGATATATTATTAAATGAAAAAGCAGAGTACAGTTTAGTTTGGGATTTAATGGTCTTAAAAAAAATATATATGTTTCCATATGTCTCAAAAAGTATATGACAAACTGCAATGACTATATTTTGAGGTATAAATGAATAGGTTTTTTAAAAAATTGACAATATTTATAAACTTGTTTAAATTTGTATTAATGTTAGATTAAATAATGAGAAAACTTTGAGGGTAGGTTTTTACCTTTAATGTATATTTCTAATATAATCAAAGTTGTTTCCTTATAAATGCCCTAATTTTCATGTGTTTTGGCATTTATTTCTTTTTAAGTAGTGTACAAATTTTCTGTGCCTTCATGATACCTTCAGTGAGTAGGTTATGAACTTGTTAAGGAAACTGCAAAGGGAATACATTTTTAGGGATTTATTAAAATAGAAAACAAAGGGGAATTTGGCAATACTATTTTTCAGGAGACTGTTTGGAGCTTACATGTCTGGTATGCATTTAACATTTGTCTCATGGCAAGCAAACTGCTCTGTTTTCTCCCTCTCTTTTTCAAAGAAAGAGACACCTTTTGAAAAACTTTTCATGCAGCTTTAGACCAAAGGAGTATCTTAGAGAATTTCAAAGCATCCCTCTGATCGTGTATTTATCTCTGGAATGCTGTGTCAGAAATCACAACTCTCCTCATATCTTAAGAATTATCAACTTGCAAGCAATAGCTGGAGAGTTTAGAGTAACAGCTCTGTGAGTGGAACCTTGCTGATAGGCTGCCAGGTTGTGGGCCTTTGTGGATGGCAAGGTGTTTGTGTTCATTCCCATGCCAAAATTCCTGCTCTTATCTCACTCAGAGATTCTCTCTGGTGATTAGTGGATGCCAGGGATTTATCTTGATAAAGTTCAAGGGCTTTGTCTGGCTTTTCAGTTAGATCCTTAGGGAATAAAGTACTTGGCTTAAAATGCTCTTCTTCTTTAGTGAACTATTTGCATGTTAAAGAAAATAGCGTTTCTGTGAAAGTTTATGATGTTTCAAACTGATACAATTCTGAAATGGAACTTCTCAACCTTAGTGATCTGGAAGAAAATGTTGCTCTCTCTTTGTTGTTACTCAATTAAAAGAAATCTTCAAAAAAGTCTCCCTAGTTCAGGTAAGAAAAAGAAAAGCCAGCAGTGTTTATACTTTCTATCTGTGGAGGCTTAGGAAAGTTACTTCTTTCTCATTTGTAAAATGGGGCTAATAATATGAATTGCTTACCTTTCGGGTTGTTAGTATAAATAATGCCCTCATGGTGGTGGTAGTTGGTTGTAAATGTAAGTAACATAATTCATATATGTCCTTAGCATAGTGCTTTACAGATACTAATTATTAAAGTTGGTGAGTATAAAGAAAAAAGCTATAATATGTGGAATTTTATACTTTAATATTTCGTTATAACTTGAAAGTTTAGAAAAACAGCTTGCAGAATTAAAGGACTTACCTGTCTTCTGATTTTTTTATGCCAAAAAGTTTGAAGTCCTTTTTCTTAAAATTGAGGCATATATCAAAAATTCAGTCAAGGATTTCAGTTTCTTTTAAATAGAACCTTAAGCTGTAGGATGAAAATGATGCTATTTTATTAAAATTTTAAGACAGGGTTTACTAATGCATTTGCTCAGAGGCAAAGAATCTTCTTGTCAAGGAGGAGATACAGATTTGATCTGTGGGTCGGGAAGATCCCTTGGAGAAGGAAATGGCCACCGACTCCAGTATTCTTGCCTGGAAAATCCCATTGACAGAGGAGCCAGGTGGGCTCCAGTCCATGGGGTCACATAAGAGTTGGACAGGACTTAGCAACTAAACAACATTACTAACAGTTTAGATTTTCACTTTTATACATGATAAGTATGGTAGCTTAAATATACCCATGTGTTGAAGATTTTAGTCTTTTACACAGAAAATTTATTATTTATAGTAATAAAAACAGTAAAAGGAGTGAAAATATCACGAAATTTGCCTCCTACTTAATGTCCTTCTAAGTGAATCTTTGTGACTGAATTTTCTTTGTTTTTATGTGGCCCAAAGCTAAAGCATTATATTGTTACTTACTCAGAGGTGATTTGAAACAAACATTGAATATGGAAATTTATTAATTCTATTTTTCTATTATGTACTAAGGAAATTGCTAAAGAATTCAGTTTTTCTGTTTCTGAGCAGACATATTTTTGTAATTTAGTAGCCGTCTGTGGCGTCGCACAGAGTCGGACATGACTGAAGCGACTTAGCAGCAGCACCAGCAGTAGTACATATGTATTAATAATTTTAAATCTTGGAAGTCTTTATTCTCATTGCTTATAGATTATAATATAGAATTATGTTTAAATGTAAATGTAATTGTGGTGATGGTTGTACAATTTTTGAATATTCTAAAAATCATTTAATTTTATATTGTATATGAATAAATTATATGGAATGTGAATTATATCTCAGTAGAACTTAAGAAACTGGTTCAAATTAGAGGCCCTTGTTTAGGTAAACCTAGAATTGTGGGGCAGTTCTGCCATCTACCTTGACAAATACTTTTCCTTTCTGAACTTTACTTTTTCAGTTTTTTAAATGAAAGTAATGTTAGGATTATTTTGTGAATAGAGTAGTAATTCTTGACATATTATCAGTGCTTAATCTTAGCATTCATTAATGATTTGTTAAGTTTATATGATAGGATCATGTATGTATTTATTAAGTTTGTATAATTGGATCATGCGAGAACACAAAGAATAGTGAATATCGGCTTGGCTGTCTGGGGACACTTAACCTTTGGGCAAGGTTTTGGAAGGTGAGAAGGAAGATTGTTGGCAAACAGACTAAGCGGAAGGAATCTTGGTAGAGAAATGGCACGTACAAAGGATTGGAGTTGTGAGATAATGTACATGCTTAGTTCAAGAACCATAGAGCATGTTGCAGAAGTCCGAAAGGAATGCTAGTTAAATGTAAATTCATATAGGAAGCCACACTTCAGATGTGTTTAGAATGAGAATGTGTGGAAGATATTGGACAATAAATATTTACTGAACTAAGTTAAAGCTGTTATTCATGATTGAAAATGTTATTAATGGCACTTGTTTGAAGGAACAGAAATGAGGTCAGGTTCTTTTGTTATCTGTTATTCACTGTGCCATCTTGGATGAATAGAGATTTTGTGTTTTATGGGGCATCTGTGGTAAATTTTTCATTGTTGCTATCTTTTCACCATTTTGTTAAACATACAGAGAAGTTCAAAGTATTGTACAGTGAACATTTAGTGACCTGTCACTGAGATTCTGCAATTAGCCTTTATTTGTTTACTTCATTGTATGGTTCTCCATATAACCATCTCTGTGTCCATCAGTCTTATTTTTTTATGCATTTCAAAGTAAGTTGCAGGCATAAGATCACTTCAGTCTTAAACAGTTAAGGCGTGTACATCTCTAACCAGAGACCAGTACAGTTTTTTAAGGTAAAGTGTACATACTATGATAGGCACAAATCTTAAGCGTGCCATTTTATGAGTTTTGACAAATTAAACACCTGTGTAACCTAAATTTCCAGTCAAGTTGTCCTCGTCTTGAAAGTTCCTTAATGCTCCTTCCTAGCTAGTGCCTGTCCCTCACAGGCAATTATTATTCTATATTTTTTAAACAACAGATTAATTTTGCCTTTTCTAGAACTTCATGTAGGAAGTTCATGAAGGACTTACATCCTTAAAGGAAATATAAAGTATGTGTTCTTCTGTATAAGGCTTCCTTCGCCTAATATAATGCTTTTGAGATTCATACATGTGTTAATCAATCAGTAGTTTATTTATATTACTGTTATTCCATCCTATATGTATACCACCAAATTTTAATTCATTTTTCTACTTAAAAGATTCAGGACTATTTCCAGTTTTTGGTTGTTATCAGTAAAGCATTTCTTAGTGTTATTGTATCTATTCCTTATGGTCTTAAGTTATCGTGAGGAAATTTCTAAGAGTAGAATTGCCGGTACATAGGGTAGGCTTATGGTTTAAATATCAAATATAGAAAAAACGGTTTCACTTTTCTAAATACTAAATGCTGTTCCTCCTATCAGTACTTGGCTCTTGTATGAGTAAACTAAATCTTGCTAGTTATTTCTTTTGTGAACAAATGTCAGAGTAAATCCTCCATGTTCACCCCTCTCCTGTCAAAACAGCTTGCTAGCAAATAAATAGCTACAGATTTTCTTAAACAATAGGCTTGTAAAGTTTTGCCTGTAGCAGGTAATGCACAAAGTACATTTTGTATTGTTTTGTGAATGTACTACCAGCACACGTGTACACACACACACACACGTGCATGCACGCAGAGAGGGGGTCGTCCACTCCCCCTAAAGTCAATAGTCTTCATGTGATACAAGCTACCATGATTTCAGCACAGCATTTTGGATTGAGGGCTCAGGTGGCTGTTGCTTCTATTTTTTAGTGTATAGTTAACATTGGCAGTCACCCTTATAATGAGGTGCCACCAGCTACCCCCAAGTACATTGAATACGCCATGCCTAGCGCAAGAGAACTTGATTTAATTGACGACGGTGTTTGCTCTCACATGATAGGCACTGAAGTAAACAGAACCTATTTCACTTTGTGTTATCTCTTTCTGATGTAACAACGCAAACAGAATGTATTTTTAAAGTGTTGGAATTACATAATTTTCACTTCTGAATGCATTTATTGGGATCAACTATTTAAGTAACTTTATTTAGAAACGGAATAAAGCTGTTAAGGGAATACTTGAAGCTTGCAGTTACAATATTGTCAACAAAAGATGTGATTAAATAAATTGAATGTTGAAGACTTTAGGCTTATGGTTAACACCAGGTAATTAAAAGTAAGCACTGCTGTGGGAGTGCATTATATATCAGCTGTCCTCTTTACCTCATTAACTGGGTTTTTGCATGTTTATGGAGCTAACTTCGATTAAAAGTGCCTTTTATGTTATGCCTAATAAGGTCTTTTAGTTACTATTTTGGCATAAAGTATTACCCTTTAATTGAAATTGGTATATCATAAATACCTGTGTTTAAATAATACAGAGATGAACAAGTTTGATTAGTTGATATTTTTACATCTAGCTTTTATGTGTATGCATTGTTTTTTCTTGGTAATATTATCACAAGGTAGTCTTTGAGGGTTGAAAAGTAAAAGTTTGATTGTATACATGTTTAAAAATTATAATGTCTGCATTTTCTCACTTTATAAGATTTCTAAGGTTTTATCATTTCAATTTACTGGTGCTTTAAAATTCTTGTAGAAATGTGTTGAGTCTTCTGCTTCACTTCTAAGGTTAAGAAAAAGTTATGAATGCCATATTTCTTTTTTGTATATACCTTTGGTTATATTTTAAGTTGGATAATTAAAGATGATTTTAAATTTAAAGAATATAGTAAATATGTTTAAATGTTAACATGTATTATTATATTTTCATAGAACATTATTTTGATTCTGAAAAGTAAAGAATAAATTAATGTGAATACCATTGAAGTGATTTCTTATTGAGAATATTTTCTAAATTGTACATCAAAATAGAGATATATGGTAGAAAGAAGCTGGTTTCCTATTTTCTGTTTTGAAATTTATGTGATTGTGGATCTTCTATATTTTAAAATCTATTTATTTTCTTTATTACAGAAGTGTCATCGTTGCAACAAAAAAATCAGCAGTCTTACCTTCCACACTTACAGGTACACCTACCAATGCTGTTAGTGTGGTTTCTTCAGTAGATTCAACTCAAGCCTCAGATGTGGGGGGAGAATCACCTGGTGAGTTTGTTACCAGTGATTACAACAAAAAAGTTCTTAATCTCATTTTAGCAAAGTTTAGGATTGTTGATTAAGTAAAAAGTTTTGTAAGGCATGTTTTAAATGATTATACTTTTCTATTGTTGATTATTTAATAATTTTCTGAATAAATTTGAGCAGTATGAAATAAATCAAGGATTTCAGTACTTTTCCCACTTAAACATAGTAGTGTATGATGAATTGGGTGCTGCCATTTGGGTGGATGAATGAATGAGAGATCTATTAAAATACTTTTTCCTCTCCTTGCTCTTGAGATGTATATAGGTAGTGGTTAGTATGAGAAGGTTTTGGTGAAATTTGGGCTTTGAGTCTGGTTGTCAATTGGCAGCTGTTCATGTGGTAGCGAGTGCTTTGCTCCTTCTTGCATAGTGTCTGAATTAGATACTTGGGAAGGGAATGCTGCCCTCGAGTCGCCATTCAGGTGTTAGTCTTGGTAGTTCAGTAACTCTTACTGCAGTTTGAGTTTTGTCCCATCTCTCTTTCTATATTCCTTCCAAGTCTTGGGTGCAAGACCTTAAATCCTAGCTGTTGATTAGAAACTTAGTGATAATACTAGGTGAACTTGAAGACTCTGTGATATTAAAAGGACCAAGTTATTGAGTAGGAAATGGCAACCCACTCCAGTATTGTTGCCTGGAAAAGTCTGTGGACAGAGGAGCCTGGCAGGCTACAGTCCATGGGTAGCAAGCAGCACAAACAAACAAGGGCCCACCTTAATCCTGGCTGATCTCATCTCAAAATCTACAATCACAGGTACAAAGATTGTTTTTCTAAATAGAGTCCTCTTTGTAGGTTCTGGGGGTTACAACTGGGCATACCTTTGGGGCTGCTATTAAACCTGCTGCAGTCTATAAGAAAAAAAAGACCAAGTTAAAACAAGGGGGATATTATTTTATATAAATAGTATTTTTCTGTGTTGTGCTATTTCATTTAAAAAAACCCCTAAACTAAAAAACTAGAAAAAAATTAATCCCCCAAAGGATTTATTCTTTCTTGTTACTCTAGGGTGAGTTTAATGAAAAATAGAAGGAATTTTGAAAGAATGAGTAGGTGGGCTGTATTAAAATCAGAAATACTGTTTTCCCCTCATCTTTTGGGACATTTCAGGCCTCCTATCCACTGTTCTACTTTTGTTTGGTAAACAAGTATATCTCAGAGAGTTTTGCTTCGAACTTGATATTTCTACTAGCCAATTGTGAGGGACATTTTATTTTTCGGTAAACAAGTATATCTCAGAGAGTTTTGCTTCGAACTTGATATTTCTACTAGCCAATTGTCAGGGACATTTTATTTTTCCTTTCTGTATACTACGTAGCATGTGTTCTAATGAAACACATGACTAGAAACAAAGACTAGGATTGTTTGTTTATCATCCTTGTTTTTTTCCCCCCTCCTTTCATTGTAGTTATTTTACTTGTGTCAACAGAAACATTTTTTCAAAATTTTAAATGTGATTAATTCTTTACAACTTTCTTAGTGTTGAGTGATAGTAGAAAATGCTCACAGTAGGTTAAATAAAATATTACATGCAACACTGTACATGCTGTGTAATAGTAAATATTTGAAGTATGTATATATTTTTTATATATAAAAAGCAAGGACATGTACACTAAAGTTACATGATTATTTCCATGAATTACTGGAAATTTTGATTTTCGAAAGTTTTAATTTTAGTATATTTTCCAAAAATTTATCAGTAATCCTATATTATTTGGGGGCTTCTCGGGTGGCTTAGAGGGTAAAGTGTCTGCCTGCAATGCGGGAGACCTGGGTGGAATCCCTGAGTCAGGGAGAACCCCTGGAGAAGGCAATGGCAACCCAATCTGATACTGTGCCTGGAAAATCCCATGGATGGGGGAGCCTGGGAGGCTCAGTCCATGGGGTCGCAAAGAGTCAGACACGATTGAGTGACTTGACTTCACATATTATTTTTATACTTCACATATTATTTTTATACTTCACATATTATTTTTATACTTAGGAAAAATAGTTGTTGAAGAAAAATGTTTACAAGGAAACTAAAAGCATGCAATGGTAGTAGACAGCCCTGTGCTGCCTCGTTTTTCGTTTTATTAAAGCATTTAAGTGAAGTAATAGACCTTATTTTTAGATGTTTTAGGTTATAGGAATGGAAAGTAGAGAGTTCCCATATTATACCTTCTTAGTTTTAACCCCTCTTCATTCCTGTGTCATTTTTATCTTGCAATAGTATTGTGTGTATATATATATATTTTCATCATTCATTGTCTTAATGAGAAACTATGAAGGAAAATAAGTATAGTACTCTAGTAGAATTTCCTTCTTCTTTATTGTTCCATTATACTCTGTTCGGAGAAGCAGCAATTTGCTGATCTCTTTCAGACTGGTTATGCAAATTTCTGTTCTCTCACCTCTATTGAAAGGCCTTAAAAAGAGTCAACTGTGATTTTTCTAGACCAGCCCCCTGTTGGGAAAAAGGCAGATGTTACTAACATCTATGAAACTTTCTGCCATATTTTAAATTCAGTAATATTAACTTCTGGTAACTTCCTAGACCATATGTAGTAAGTTCATTATTTTCATCTTATTTTGAATACAGTGCCCTTTAATTTCAGTTTATGGGACAAATAGGATCTGAGTTTTAAAAATTTGTGCAGTCTTTGTCTGACTTATTTCAATAAAGACAGAAAAAATGTTAAATAAAAAATAAATAACAATGATACAAGAGAAAGAAAAAAATTCCTGCAGTCTTCAGAAGACATAAATAGAAAGAAAGCTGATATATGGGTAATATTTAATATAAATAGAAAAAGGCTGAGTTATAGGTAATATTTGACAGAAAGGGGGCTCCCCAGGTGGCACAAGTGGTAAAGACCCACCTGCCAGTGACCCCTGGGTCAGGAAGATCACCTGGTGTAGGAAATGGCAACCCACTCCAGTATTCTTGCCTGGGAAAATCCCATGGACAGAGCAGCGTGGTGTGCTTGCAAGGTGAGAACACACACGCTGGTTTGCCATTTAATATAAAACAGTATGATGAATTTTTTTCTGAAGCCATTTTCAAGTAATCATTATAATGTAAAATACTCACCCTGAAGAACCATATGCAGAATTACAGAATAATTTTCCGTCTTGAAGACTGTTATAATTGTTGGATGTTGCTGCTGTTCAGTTGCTAAATTGTGTTTGACTCTTTGCAACCCCATGGACTACAAGCTTCCCTGTTCTTCACCATCTCCCAGAGTTTCCTCAGACTTATGTTCATTGACTTGGTGATGCCATCTGACCATGTCATCCTCTGTTGCCCCCTTTGCATCCTGCCCTCAGTATTTCCCAGTATCAAGGATGTTTTCCAGTGAGTTGGATCTTCACATCAGGTGGCCAAAGTATTGGAGCTTCAGTATCAATCCTTTGAAGAAATATTTAGGGTTGATTTCCTTTACGATTGACTGATTTGACTTTCGTGCAATCCAGGGGACTCTAAAGAGTCTTCTCCAACACAACAGTTAGACAGCATCAATTCTTCAGTGCTCTGTCTTCTTTATGGTCCAGCTCTCACATCCACACATGACTCCTGGAAAAACCATAGCTCTGACTGTATGGACCTTTGTTGGCAGATAGATGTTTCTGCTTTTTCATATGCTGTCTTGAGTTTGTCATAACTTTCCTTCCAAGGAGCAAGGGTCTTTCAATTTCATGGGTGCAGTCACTGTCCACAGTGATTTTGGAGCCCAAGAAAATAAAACCTGTCACTGCTTCCACTTTTCCCCCTTCTATTTGCCTTAAAGTGATGGGAACGGATGTCATGGTTTTTTGAGTGTTGCGTTTTAAGCCAGCCTTTTCACTCTCCTCTTTCATCCTCATCACGAGGCTCTTTAGTTCCTCTTCACTTTCTGCATTAGGGTGGTATCGTCTGGATATATCTGAGGTTATTATTTCTCCCAGCAGTCTTGATTCCAACTTGTGCTTCATCTATCCTGGTATTCCACATGATGTACTCTGCATAGAAGTTAAATAAATAAATACTTAGGGTGACAATATGTAGCTTTGTTATACTCCTTCCCCAATTTTGAACCAGGTCTGTTGTTCCATGTTCAGTTCTAACTGTTGCTTCTTGACCTTCATACAGATTTTTCAGCAGACAGTTAAGGTGGTCTGATGTCCCCATCTCTTTAAGAATTATCCACAGTTTGTTGTGATCCACACAGTCAAAGGCTTTAGTTAGTGAAGAACTCTGCATCCAGGTCATAATTTACCAGTTTCCCCCTGCTTATTTAAATTTTGTATAGTTTATGGTGGTAGTATTCCCCAAATAGTTCCCACTGTCTTTCGTTTTGGAGTAGAATTTCTAGTAGTTTCCTTTTTCTCTCTAGCTCCTATTATTTAAAAAATTAATTCATTCTGTTTTAAGTCGTTGTAAGTCGTTTTTATTGATGGTGGTCTTTAGTTTTGTCACTTGTTTTGATATCTTTTTCCTCTTCCTTTGTCACTAGGCTCATGTTGTCACTTATGTGCTATCTTGTTTTCAGTTTGTTGCTTCTATTCCATTCCATTGATTGCTGCCATGAACATTATTGCTTTGATAAGAAATGCTGTTTCTGACTCTCCTCAGTCAGTTCAGTTCAGTCGCTCAGTCGTGTCCGACTCTTTGCGACCCCATGAATCGCAGCACGCCAGGCCTGCCTGTCCATCACCAACTCCCGGAGTTCACCCGTCGAGTCTGTGATGCCATCCAGCATCTCGTCCTCTGTTGTCCCCTTCTCCTGCCCCCAATCCCTTCCAGCTACAGCCCTGCTTTTGCCTACCATACTTCCCTTGTAGTCTGTTCTCTTTCCACCTGGAATCCAATCAAATAAAGAGATATTTCTGCTGTTAATAATTTTAGTTGATAGATTTTTTTTTTGTTTTCTTTTTTTTGTGAGAAGGAAATGGCAACCCACTCCAGTATTCTTGCTTGGAGAATCTCATGGACTGAAGAGCCTGGTGGGCTGCAGTCCATGGGGTCACAAAGAGTCGGACACGACTGAGTGACTTTACTTACTTACTTACTTTGGTAGATCTCTTGATTTAAGTTATTTGCTATTAAAAAGTAGGCTATATATAGTATATTGAATATTACTGTCCTTCTGATTCAAACAGGATTTGGGGAAAATGATGTGTGGATGAATTGATTGTTATTGTGATTACGTGCTGGGCTGGGCAGTTTATTCTTGTAAATCTGAGCAAGTTAGATATTAGTCTTGGGTTTGATCATGGATTATTTTCTTTATTTGAAAGTATAGTTAATATCTGTCCCTGTAGACAATAAACCTTTGTGCCGTGGGATGACTTCAGTTCTGAATTTTATAGTGAGTCAGCAACAAAAAATGAACTGTTCATATTCAATAATAGTTGTTGGTAAATAAAAATATGCTTGATAGTAGATTAGCAAAAATGGAAATTTCCTTGGAAGAAATCATGAGACTAGAAAACATAGAACATGAATTTTGTACCAGAAAAGTTTAAACTGTTTGGAAATTTTGATATCAAAATGTGATTGCTGTGTTTTACGTGTGGCACAATTAAAGAGAAACTAGGACTGGATCCCATAAAAAGAATTGGAGCTTGTCAACTTACGTGAGGTCAGAGGCCTTTCTGTTAAAACATTACCTCCAAAATAATTTTGTGAAAAATAAATTTGTAAATAAATTTTAAAGCAGCGTATGTTATTCAAATGATGATCAGTGTTCAAATTTCAGAGTTTGGTTTGAATAATATTTCTTAGCTCCTGTAGCATTTTATTAGCAAAAACGTTTAATATAATAATGACAAATCTTTCATAGTAAGTTGTAAAATATTCATCAGAGAACAAAGTATACCCTTTGTGTATGCGTATTTGTTTATAAAGAACACTAAAAGAGAAAATAGAGGTTTTTAGAAATATATCTAAATTTATAGATTTCAAATTACTCATTAGTGAAGGTTTAATTGCCCATTCTGCATGTTAAGATTCAGTTACTCTTTATTCAAATATCCTGTGGTATTTTTCAAATATATGTGATTGCAAAGCATAATTGATTAAAACAGAATTGAAGTAAGCCCAATGAAGGATCTAAATGAATTGCTCTTAAGTACTTTAAGTGCTGAGTCTTTGCTACTTTGCAAAATTCAATAATCATACCTTTATTAGAATATTAGGCTCTTATTCTTTTTTATCAGAGCCATGCATGTTATTGATATGAATTAGAATGTTTATTTTTAATGTCGAAAGAAAATACTTGGTTCTTCACTTTTATAATGTTTGACCCAAAAGGTTTATTTTTACTTATTCAGTAAAAGTTTCTTTTATTTAATGAAGAGTTTGAACTGGCATGTAGACTGTCCCTCCTTGAATAGGTCTGGAATGGCTGGGGAGGGAGAGGGGGAGAAAAGGAGAGAGGATGCAGTTGAAAAATACAGTGTTTAGGGATTAAATATTGGCATTTGTTTTAATGAGACTTTATTGCAAAGGACATTATTTATGTAGACCCTTAGGGACCTTGAATAAACAATTGGCTATTCTCTGGATAGATGCTAGACAGATGATCTATTTACCTTTTCCTTTTGGTTCTTTTGAGTGTCTGGAAAAATGTCAGTTTGAAGGAGACATTTTATCAGTGTAAGGGTAATGAAAAGATAAGTCAGTAGCATTTCACACGTTAGAAGTAGCTTTTGAATTTACATGTGTGATCACTTGTTGAAAATATTTTTATTGTTAAATTAGTTTAAAACAAATTTGTCATAAATTTATCATTAATCTGAGCTGAAAAAATACAGAATGTATTTGGAAGTTACATTTTTCTGTCTAGGAATGAAGGACACCTGGTGTGAATTTTGTGTTTTTTTTCCTTAAAACTGTTGCTGATTGATTCATTTATCTTTCTCCATAATGTGTCATCTTGTGATTTAAAAAAGTTTAGTTAAAGAAAATCCCTTTCTGCTGTGATGAAGTCTCTCAGTTGTGTCTGACTCTTTGCGACCCCGTGGACTGTAGCCTGCCAGGCTCCTTTCTGCTATAGATCACAATAAAAAAATGTTGGTTTGCAAATTGACATTATTTCTAGGGTAGTATCAAGGAATTATTTTTGTTACTTTTTTTTTGATCCCTCAGTGCTCCTTGTCTTTTGCAAATTTTGATATATATTTCAGCTTATTAAAATCAGATTCAGTTTGGACAGTTAAAGCTAATGTTTTAAACTACTTTGTGAAGCTTCATACATTTTCTTGAGACTTTTTACTTCTATTTTTAACTAGATTGAACCTCATATGTTCCTTTTTGTCAACTTCAGAAAAGCTCAAGAAAAGATGCCAATTAGTCCTTTTAGAGAAAATTTCCAACATACTCTAAATAAAGATGGTCTTTAAAAACTATCGCTAAAAACAGCTCAGAAATATTTCATTAATCACTGGTAGCAGAAATCAGTGGCCAACCATGATTCAGTGATCATAGTGCTGTCAGGAATCTAGGAAATTGCAGGTATCATTAACTGAGTGCAATAGCAATGTTTGGTCTTTGAAGTATTTAATGAGTGTTATGTGAGAATAGAAGGATTGGTACTGACAGAAATAAATATTTTGAATTTCACTTTATCTTGCCTTCCAGTTTGAAATTTTATTTTCAAAAAGCAAGACTGGAAATCATTTGGCAGTGAAAATATGGGAATTTATATATGTACTTTAAAAAATTAGTATGAAAGAAATGTGTACTTCATTTTAAAATCAGTCCTATGCATTAAGATAGATTCTATTCAATTTGTTAGTTTTTTATGTAATGATAGTTAGCTCTTGCTTGAGCAGGGTGGGCAGTATGGCAAGAAAGTCAGCAAGAAACTATAATCTTAATAAAAGGAAAAGTCAACCCTAATTATCAATGGAAAGGGAAGAAAATGTGTTGTGGAGAAGAGAGATTCACTCTGGATAAGTTCATCTGGTAGGAGTATGCTCACTCTGAGAGCTAGGCTGGGTAATATCCAGAGGGTAACTGGGAAGTTGCTGAAGTACCCGCTCTCCAATAAAACAGTCCACATTTCCCAATGCTTCTGTTTGGCTGAGACCTGTAATCAGAACTGCTGATTATTGATCACATTCTGCATAAAGAACAGTCATGTTTCTCAGAAGGTCAAGTTATCCCAGATCTTTACTATTTCTTAATTAGTTAAATCTACAAAACCCCTGATTAGAGCCTGGCTTTGTTTATCTATACCCAGAATTAACTTTGCCTTAGTTGAGCGAGCAAGCTGAATCACAGTGCCTGGATAAATTGAAGTAATCCAGGAAACCTTGGGAATGGTGTGAGGCAGTGACAGGCTGTGGAGGACAGTGGCTAGATTTACCAAATGTTTATGGCTCTGTGTTTTTTATACCCATCTGATAAATGAAACTGCTGGCAGTCCACTTTTTATAGCAGTGAAGTCGGGGATTGGGTTCTAGATTTTTCAAAAGAATTTACCTTTCATCTTAAGTTTGTATGGGGAAATTTGTAAAGGTACTTCATTTTATAAGCTTCATCTCATTTATTTACCTGTGCTTAATGGCACCCCGCTCCAGTACTCTGGAAAATCCCATGGATGGAGGAGCCTGGTAGGCTACAGTCCATGGGGTCGCAAAGAGTCGGACACAACTGAGCGACTTCACTTCACTTCACTTCAGTGTCACATGAATAATCATTGAAAAATTTGGGTGTCTTTTCAGCCTCAAGTACAGACTAAAGGGAAACATGATAAGTTCCTCTCAATATTTTAAAGGTGGTCCTAGAATAGAAGAGTAGGAAAGGAAACTGTCACTCACTGTATGTTTACTGTAGTATAGGTTCTAAGTACTTTAATCCTTGAAATAATTCTGTGACGTGAGTATCACTGTTAATTTTTTAGATGAGGTAAGTGAAGCACAGAGAGCTTAGGTAACTTTGCCCAAGGTCACACAGTAAGTGACAGAATCCTTTCTGTTTTCCCTAAACATTTAGTCTATAACCTCTTAAGGGTAGTTGTTTCAAACAAACTGAGCTTATATTGATAGAGCTAGGATTCAATTTGAAAATGCTTTGGTTGTGGATGGCTGATGAGTGGAATCATAAAGAACAAGATTCCAATAAAAATACTCAAAAGATCAGAACAGTCAATTATGTTTCCTGTTTTATTTCCTGTCAATTGGGAAAAATATATTCAATGTCATTAATAAACAAAGAAGTGGAAATTACTTTTTCTTTCTTTAGGGCAGTTTGACAGTGTGTGAAAGTGAAAGTCACTCAGTTGTGTCCAACTCTTTGCGACCCCTTGGACTGTAGCCTTCAAGGCTCCTCTGTCCATGGAATTCTTCAGGCAAGAATACTGGAGAAGGTAGCCTATCCCTTTCTCCAGGGGATCTTCCTGACCCAGGGATCAAATGGGGTCTTCTGCTTTATAGGTGGATTCTTTACCAGCTGAACTACCAGGGAGACCAGTGTGTATCAACAATTAAACTTTGGGCTTATTGACTTTAGGAAGTTACTTCAAGGATATAAAGGAGTGCATATAGATTTATATAAGCATATACAAAACCTTGTTTATTGTAAACAACCAAATGAGTGTCTCTGAATTTGAGTTGATCTGATATTTCCTCTTGATTAAAATCATATTTCTCCGCTAGGACTGTTCTGGGACAGAGAGGGAAAGAATCTAATCATATGGTGCACAATTTTGATTTGTTAAAATGCTTGACAGTGACCACTTCCATCACTTGATTAAAGTATAGCTGCCAGGTTTCTATATTGTGGAGCTGTAATTAATAAATAAGTCTTTTGTCTTATATAATGTCTTTTGTCTTTTGTCTAATATATCTTTTGTCAAGATATACTTTGAAATTCTTTAAATACCCTATTTTCCAGATTGTTAATTTTATCAACAATCAGTTTTATCAGCATGGCTTCATGGCTTCCTGTTTTATTGGATGTGTTACAATCAGTTACTGTTGTTATTCTCATGCTCAGATTGTCTTCATCTTGGTAGGTGCGAGTCCCTGTAAGCTGGCCCCTTTCCACTGTGACATATCCTGTCATTCCTTGGACATTTCCTTGCCTTCTGAAAAACAAAAGTAAACGTTTCAAGTTCATTTTGTGCTTTTCTTCTACAGATACTAAATCAACTGCTTCTGGTTTGTCTATATAGTGGGGTATAGTACTTAGAAGCCAGGGTACATACAGTTAGGTGTTAGATGCTCTCAGGTCCTCTCAGTGGTCAGGTTAGGGACTGTACTATAGAGATATGTATGTTAATGAGAGTACATGTTTCATACACAGGCATACCTTGGAGACCACTGCAATAAAGTGACTATCACAAAGTGAGTCACATGAATTTTTTGTTTCCCAGTGCATAAAAAAGTTATTTACACTATCCTATAACATTATGTCTAAAAATACCATGTGTATACCTTAATTCCATCAGCAGATGAATGGATAAGAAAGCTGTGGTACATATACACAATGGAGTATTACTCAGCCATTGAAAAGAATACATTTGAGGTGGATGAAACTGGAGCCTATTATACAGAGTGAAGTAAGCCAGAAAGAAAAATACCAATACAGTATACTAACACACATATATGGAATTTAGAGAGATGGTAATGATAACTCTGTATGCGAGACAACAAAAGAGACACAGATGTATAGAACACTCTTTTGGAGTCTGTAGGAGAAGGAGAGGGTGGGATGATTTGGGAGAATGGCATTGAAACATGTATAATATCATATAAGAAACGAATCACCAGTCTGGGTTTGATGCAGGATAGAGGATGCTTGGGGCTGGTGCACTGGGATGACCCAGAGAGATGGTATGATGAGGGAGGTGGGAGGGGGGTTCAGGATTGGGAACATGTATGTGTATACCCATGGCAGATTCATGTTGATGTATGACAAAACCAATACAGTATTGTAAAGTAAAGTAAAATAAAAAATAAATAAATAAATAAATAAATAAAAATAACATTATTAAAAATGCTAACCATAACTGAAGCCTTCAGTCATAATAGTTTTGCAATAATAACATCAAAGATCATTGGAAAAATGGTGTCCATACACTTGCTTGATGCAGAGTTGCCACAGATCTTCAATTTGTAAAAAGCACAATTTGTAAAATAATGTAGTTATTATGCTTCACTTTATTGTGGTTTTCAGATATAGTGTGGTTTAAAAATATTTCTGAAAATTAAAAAAAATTTTTAACAGATTAAAGTATGTTGTAACTCTGTGATGTCAAATGGATTTTTATGCACTGGGAAAGCAAAAAATTTGTGTGACTTGCATTGTTGTGATATTTACTTGATTGCCGTGGTATGGAATTGGATCCAAAATATCTCCAAGGTACACGTGTCCTCAGATGATATGCTTATATTTTACAGCTGATTCTCCTCTAGTTTATATAATCTTGAGGTTGTAGATTGTCAAAACAGTGAATTCAGAGAGTTCCTGTATTCCGCCTCCTCTAGTTGTTTACCAGATTACAGACTCGGTTCTGTTGCTTTCCTGATTTTATCCAGTTTTCTCACAGTTAGGTCTCAACTTGAGATCCCTTAGTAAAATTCATTGATTTAAGAGATGTTATCATGTGGGAGAATGTGCACTTACCAAGATGAAATAGAATGTTATAGAAAATAATTCTTACTTAGAGATTTCTTAAATTCTGTTTCTTTTAAAATAAGCCCACGATTCCTATCTTTTCTCTGATGATTTTGTCTAAAGTCTGTATCAGTGTCCTCCAATGAAGATCCTAGCAATAAACCTTTGTTTGAATAAATTAATTCAGTGAGGGAGAATGTAGACAATGAGGAAACTTGGAATGTCTCCGGGAAAACGATTTATTAAAGGATTTGAGTTTGTATGTAAGTGTAGAGAACAGAGTCTGGAAGGATAGGTTTCCAAACTGCCACTAGTGGCTGCCTTTGGAAAAGGACTTGGACTAGGAGGGCTTGTATAGAACATTTCTGAATTTAAAAATCAGGATGTATCCATGCATTGGGTAAATAAAATAATTGGAAAAAAATGATAATTTGAGGTCAGGGTTATGGAAGTGGGCCTTTCTTCTAAATTAGGTACTGTCAGGAAGCATGGGTAATGCTATGATTTTAGGTATCCTAATTAAGTCTTATCTAGACTCATGGAAAACTTGATGGAGCCTAAAGCTCTAATTAGTAAAGAAATAGCAGTCTTTCATATTAAATTTGGGATGTTTGACCATCTTATGTTATGTTATGGAGTTCATGTTTGGTCTTTTGGGACATGATTATAGAGTAGTATTTTATGTTGGCTCAGCATAGTCATGACATGGCATTGTTTGATGTTGCTGTTTTATGAAATTGTTCATAGTCAGCAAAAGAAGACCATGACCTAGTTGTAGGTTCTAAAGCCAGCCCTTAACCACCCCAGGGCCTAGTTGACATTACAGCCAGCTCCCAAATGTCAGAGAGGCTGCTTTTCTGCCTTCTCACCTATTTCTGCCATCTTTCTTTCTACATGCTAGATGGAAATGTCGTCTTCTATTTGTCTCTTATCTGTCTTTCTGTCCACACCACTTTGTCTTCTTTAGGTGTTTCTAGTGTATCCACGCCTGAAGTTTTAAGAATGGATCAAAAGCAGCAGACCTCTATAGTGCATCCTGATAGATTCCAGAATTCTTCAAGCCTCTCTTCCCTCCTTGTGTGTAAGCTTTGCACCTTTGTTTCCTTTGCTTCAATATGTCTGCTGCCTTTCTTGGTCTGTCCCTGTATAGAATTGTGATGGGATCTCAGTTTGCTCTACTACTGACTTGGCGTCCTTTGAAGACATTGCTTTTAGAAATGGAAGCGTCACTTCCTGGACTGCCAGTGCATCTCCTGCGTGCATCCCCTCCGTGTTGCTAGGATGCCCTCCCAGCTGGGTCCCAGTGACTCTTGTGGCCCTTGTGTTGGAGAGAGCTATTTACCACTGTGCTTGTCCTCTCTCTCCTCCTTTCACCCTGTTGTCAGTCTTAGAAAGTGACCCTTCTGTTTCTTCAGGTCTTCCTCCTAGCTTAAATTAAATGCTTTTCTATCTCACATATTCTGATTCTTCAATGGGAACTTTATTTTTCCCCTACTTCTGTGAACTTTTTAGAACTCTTCAAGCCTCAGTAAACGACCATCCAAATTAGTCTTCTGGACTTTTTCAAAACTTCCTATATTGTGTGTTGTCCATTCTTTGACTCTGTCAGAGTTAATTTCCTGGTATTTATTTTTCTCTTTCCAAGTAAAATTTATAAGCACAGTTATTTTTGGAAAACATAAAGAAGTTAGCTCTGAATAGGGCAGGACAGTGTGAACAGTTTGTACTCTAAGAGGGTGAGTTGGCCACTGAACAATACAGATAAACAAAAATAAGGATATCTGGGAGTGTTCATTGGAGAGCAAAATTAGATCACACGATGGGAATTAATTTTATATAGGAGTTTAAACAAAGATAGGGACATAAAATTATAGTAAATGGAGAGGGAATTATATATACCATATGGGAAGAATGACCTACTAAAATCTGGGAGATGGTTTGATTAAGGGAACGATTTTTGCAATTATAAATTGAGAAACTTCTATTGTGTTACTTTAGGTGTTTGAGAGAGATGGATGAAAAAGATGAGATCTCTGCTTTCAAAAATATAGTATATGAGGGAGAAGGACATTTTAAAAATCAGTTGAAATATAGTATAACAAATACAACATCAGGTTATGTCCTAATTACAGTGAGGACACCCAGGAGGGAGTGTATGTTCTGCTTGCATCACTTAAGAAAGACTTCTCAGTTGATCATTGCATGTTTGCTGAACTAGACTCAGAAGCATTTAAAATATCGAGCAGAAGTTATTTAGTGACTGCATAGAGACAGTTGTCATGGTAACGAGGCATACCTGTTTAAGCTAAATTTGGAATTAGTGGTTTCTCCTTTTTGCTTCAGTTTTAATAAGTTTCTACTTGTGTATGTCCTTTGCTATTTGATGTTGAACTGAATGAATCATGATCCCAATTGAGTGATTCAGAATTTTCTATTACTTCTTCAGCTGATGGTTGCAAAGACTCCTTTATGTGAGAATTATATATTAAATAATTCAAGAAAAACCTTTTTAATTGGTAGATTTTAATGTTATCCAAATTATGTTGTTGTTTAGTCTGTAAGTCATGTCTAGTTCTCTTATAACACCATGGATTGTAGCCTGCCAGGATCCTCTGTCCATGGGATTTCCCAGGCAAGAAAACTGGAGAGTGTTGCTGTTTACTTCTCCAAGGGATCTTCCCTACCCAGGGATCAAACCCACATCTCCTGCATTGCAGGCAGATTCTTTACCAATGAGCCACGAGGGAAGTCCCATCAAATTATAATAGGCATTAAAAATGTATGGGTGTGTGCATGCTCAGTCATGTTGGACTCTCTGCGACCCCATGGACTGTAGCCCTCCAGACTCATTTGTCCTTGTGATTTTCCAGGCAAGAATACTGGAATGGGTTGCCATTTCCTACTCCAGGGGATCTTCCTGATGCAGGGATTGAACCCGCATCTCTTGTGTCTCCTGCATTGGCAGGCAGCTTCTTTACTAACTGTGCTATCTGGCAAAATGCACCTGGAAAAATGCAATATAGTATGTTTTGTTTTGTGATTTGGTATCAAGATACCTTTTTTGTTTGAATCTTGTTCATCCCATAAATGGTTATTTTCTCTTATAGGTGGTAGATCGTCTAATGCAAAATTACCTGCAGTTCCAACAGTTGGTTCAGTTCCACAAGACCAAGTTTCAAATATGAGGTATTCAAGCTGTTAATTTGGATATTTGCGATTTATTCCTTTTGATAGCTCTTAAAATATTTAGCTATAATTTTTTTTTTAATTTATTAAAAAAATGACATTTAGAGGCTTGGGAATATTTTAGAAGTTCTTCCTGAAAGAAGATGAGATGTAAAAGATACCTGAGAATTAGCTATTTGGGATCAATAAATGCTAAATGGATAACAAATATTTAATTTCACAGGTAGTTAGTAACTAATGGCTTACGTTTCATATGATTGTAGATTGAACATTTGGAATTCATTGTTCTTCTTCTCTAGAAATGCTGAAATAAGTTTATGTTGATATTGAATTATAGGTAGATTTTTACTGTCTGTTATCTTGACTAGTTAGGAATATGTGTTTCAAGTTCTAATTTAGAAGGCTGTGAATATATTTCACCACTAGAGCCTTTATGGCTAGAATCCTTGATATATGCCTTACCACAATTGGAAAATGCATAGCATTTTACAAATAAAGGTACTTGGTTGCTACAAGTGTAGGCTCATAGTTGTGATATCCAGGGATAAGAGGCTCCATGAAATCAATAGAGAGAAATAGTATTAGGTGGAACACCTGGGAAGAGGTAGTTGTTGACCACAGAAGCTTCCAGCAGCTTACCTGTTGATAATTTCAGTAGCATCTCTTGTTACTAGTATAAACAGAAAGTACTCTTTGTAGGAACAGTAAATAAGTAGTGACTATATGTATACATGTTTGGTTCATAAGTTAGAAAGTGAAATTCCTGAAATGCAGGGGACTTTTTTTTAAAACTCATTCAGTTCAGTTGCTCAGTTGTGTCTGACTCTTTGCGACCCCATGAACCACAGCACGCCAGGCTTCCCTGTCCATCACCAACTCCCAGAGTTCACCCAAACTCATGTCCATGAGTCGGTGATGCCATCCAACCATCTCATCCTCTGTCATCCCCTTCTCCTCCGCCCTCAATCTTTCCCAGCATCAAAGTCTTTTCAAATGAGTCAGCTCTTTGCATCAGGTGGCCAAAGTACTGGAGTTTCAGCTTCAACATCAGTCCTTCTGGTGAACACTCAGGACTGATCTCCTTTAGGATGGAGTGGTTGGATCTCCTTGTGGTCCAAGGGACTCTCAAGAGTCTTCTCCAACACCGCAGTTCAAAAGCATCAATTCTTCAGTGCTCAGCTTTCTTTAGAGTCCAATTTTCACATCCATACATGACTACTAGAAAAACCATAGCCTTGACTGGATGGAACTTTATTGAGAAAGTAATATCTCTCCTTTTTAATATGCTGTCTAGATTGGTCATTTAATTCATTAAATATGTGTATATGTATATAGTTGGATATGGATCCAACCAACTGCAGATTGAAAATATTGAAAAAAAAAAAATTTCTAGAGAGTTCCAAAAAGCCAAACTTGAATTTGCCTCACGTCGGCAACTATGTATGTATGTGTATGTGTGGGGATATGTATCTGTCTGTCTACAGATATGCATAGTCATGGTCAATAGAAAATTAGATGAAAGATTGATAAAATTTGATAAAAGATTTGATAAAAAATTTTCCATAAAGTTCCAAAAGGCAAAACTTGAATTTGCCTCACATTGGCAACTATTAACACATGTGTGTGCATATATGTATAAATGCACACACAGGAATGCATATATATATGCATGGTCATGGTCAATAGAAAGTCTGATACAAGGTTGTTAAATTTTGATAAAAAAAGTTTTTTTGGTTGTCATGGGGCCAAAATCAAGTGCTCTATACTAGCCAGTTAAGAAGAGCTGATGTTTGGAATGGTTGTTAGCCAGGTTGTTTGTGAGGACTAGGGGTGGCAGTGTACAAGGGAATAAAAATGGATATTCCAGGCAGAAGGAATGATGACCATAGCAATAATGAGTCATTAGATGAGTTTCAGTTTTTCACGTATTTTACATTTTTACGGAAACTCACTTTAAAAATAAAAAAATCGATCAACAATAATTAATAACATCTTTCCATTAGCATTACAGAGAGGCTCGAACATGCTTTGGAAAAGGCAGCTCCTCTTCTGCGAGAGATATTTGTAGATTTTGCACCTTTCCTTTCTCGGACACTTTTGGGTAGCCATGGACAGGAACTGCTTATAGAAGGAACAAGTAAGTCGTTTTTCTTTATTCACGTATGTCTTTAAATTTCAGGGTTTAAAACTGAAATGCATAATAAAAGAGGCATGAGGTTTTATTGTTTTCGGCCTTTGACAAGGCTTCTCATGGAGTCTGTACATATCTTTTAAAGAATATGGCATGGCTGATATTTTAATCTCTTCAAGGTTTTTTTAATCACTGATTTGAATGAGATTTGTATTCAGCAGGTTTCTTACTGTGTGTTTTGGGGAACAATAAAAGAAAATGTATTGAATGCAAAAAGTAAGAAATGTTTAATACATTAAAATTAACCGTGAAAATTGAGAATTCGAGAGACTAATGTTAATAGCCACAAGTGGTGTATTTACCTGAGATTTTACCTGAATTTGAGATCTGTATAAACAACAGTGTATTGTCACATGTTATGCAATTGAGGAATGCATTATTAGTCTATACTAGTGGAGTTCTGTTCTACGAATAAGGAGAAAAAGCAATAGTATTGTCTCTATTGCTTGTATCATACCTAGATTACTCGATCTTTTCTAGATAGGGAACTTTGAGATTCTGTCAAACTAGATAGTGTGGAGAAGTAAATTGCTGTGCAGATTGGAAACCATCCATTTTTGGAATGGATGGAGAGGTATTGGGGCTTTTGTTCTCTCTTTTTTAAAGCATGAAGCACTTGTCAGATAAGTGTTTTCTAATATTCGAGAAGTTAACTCAACCAAGTGAAAGTTGACTTATCCTGAATTTCTCAGACAGTGGAAATCAGTTCAATAGAGATCAGCTTTTCAAACAATTAGATTTATTATTTGAGCTTAACAGCTGACTTCAAAACATCAGTCTTCATTCCTGTAACTAACATTTTTTAAAGGACAAGCTAGAGGACCTTCGTCAATGATAATGTCAAATTGATCTTTTCATTCAAAAGTGTTTGTAGTATATGTTCACTAAATCTAGCTTGTCTGTATACAGGTTTGATGTTTTATGGATAAGACATATATTCTTGTAAAGCTGAAAAATCATGGGAAAGCACAATTATCTGTACTTTAGTATCTTTAAATATAAACTTACAGCTTTAGTTATCATGACTTTTTGTTGTGCAGTCAGTCACTAGGTTATCTATGGAATTTCTTAAAACGTGGAAAAAAAACCCTCTTTTTATAGTAATAAGGATATAATGATAATGAAAGTTATAGATAGGTTAATAGTTCAAGATATCCTTATCTGAGTGTTAACTATGGGATATCAGCACTTTATTTGGATCTTAAAACATCTATCTATAAGAACTAGTCATTAGCTAATGTAATAATTTCATCATCATCCCTGCTGTAAATATGTATTGGGTTGGTATTGATATCATTTCTATATAGTCAAGGAGTAGCATTGAATTTATGTGGGAAAAAAATTCAGGGTTTAGAAACATTGAACTAAATTTGGGGTAGAAATTTACTCTGTCTGCTGAAGGATATAATTATTTAGCCAAGGACTGTTTGACCTAATGAAGTAATAAAATTTGAAAGGAAGTGAATTGATACATTGAAGGAATTCACCCTAATTTATGTTTCATATATCAAACATTTATTCTATTAAAGTTATATGACAACTTGTTAATTACATTTCATTATATAATGCTAAAATGAATGTATTAATTATAACCTTTAAGTGTAGCAATACATTTTTGCTATTTAGTTGATCTTTGAATTTTATAATAGACCCAGCACAATAGGATCTTCTTAGATACTCAAAAGTATTAAACTTGACAATTTTAGATCCTTAAACAAAATTTAATTTAGAATCAATTTGCTATTGATAAATTCTGATAATATGATTAAAAGGAACATGATTACTTTTGATCATCTATAAAAAATAACTTAATCATTGCCTATTCACTGGATTGTGTTCATAAAAATAATGAATAAATCTAAGAGTTTTTTATAGCAAATACATTTTAAATTGTGAGGAATCCTTTGGGTGGTAGTTTTATGCATTGTAAAGCAAAAAAGTTTTGAGGGGGAGGTTGTTGCAGCATAGTTGTGTTGAAAAAGTTTTGAACTAAAAAATGTCAGTAGAAGGGATATCTCTGGTGGTCCAGCAGTTAAGACTCTATGCTTCCACTGCAGAGTTTGATCCTGGGTTGGAGAAGTAAGATCCCACATACTGCGTGGTGCGGCCATAGAAAAAAAAAAAGGGCAGGGACCGTCAGTCCCTGTTGGTCACTAGCTGTGTGACCAGGTGCTTGAAACCTTATTACTTAAAAATTTTAAAATTATTTTTATAAATAATTTTAATGAACACTTAAAATATTTACAAAGTATGAGTTGTAATATTTATAAAGTTACTATTGTTGACTACTCATACCATCTTTGTTTTGCCATAGCTGTTATATCCACCTCATTTTGTTTTCCTTTAGTCTTTAAAACAACCACAGACATCATGTAATTTCACCTCTAAATAATTAATAATTCATGAAAAAAGATACTTTCTCACATAATCATAATTGCTTCTCTTATACCTAGTAATATTAATAATAATTCTATAATGTCCTTTAATACTCAGCCCATGTTCATCTTTATTTAAAGAGATATTTTTGTATAATTGATTTTCTTCCAGTTAAGATCCAAAAAAATCATTTTTTTCATTTGATATGTCTCTTAAATCCATGCTGATGTCAAATAGTTTCCCAGTATTCCTTGGTTTTCATGTGATTGACTTGTTGAAGAAATAGGGTTGGTGGTTCTGTAGAATGTTAACATATTTTGGGACTCTGGGCTATTCTTTTTGATGTCATTTAACAGTTTCTCTAGTCTGTGTGATTTCTGATGGCTTGAAGTCTAATTAGATGTGATAATTCATGTTATATCATGCCAGAGTCACACATTTTCTGATTGGCTCAATTTTAGTAGTATTAACCCCCCTTTTCAGGTAGTTATAACCCTTTGTAAGAACCGATGTTTTATTACTTTGTTTTTAAAGAAGTCTTCTGAAAACAGAAAGATGATTACTTGTAAATAAAGTTTGTTCTGACAGTTACCTTAAGTGATTTCATTCGGCACTTTTTATAAACCTAAGGTTCATTGTGAGCTTTTTGTGATCTTAATTTTCCTGTATGTTAAAACATTTTGCTAATTATCATTGCTCATCATTTATTTCTAATTATGCTAAGGACTAAAACAATAAAAAAACAAGAATATTAGAACTGCTCCTAGCATCAGGGTGAGCTAGAAAACTAAATCTTGGATCACTCTTTCTTACTATGTTGCCAAAGTATTGCATTGTGGTTTTAAGAAGATATAAACTTGTTTTCTCAATTGGATTAAAAGCTGGTATTTGGGGAGGGCAAAAATATCTTAAGTATTACAGTTGTTTTTGACTTTCCAATAGACCACAGTACATCTGGGGCGTCCCCTTTGGCTCAGCTGATAAAGAGGCCACCTGCATTGTGGGAGACCTGGGTTTGATCCCTGGTTGGGAAGATCCCCTGGAGTAGGGAAAAGCTACCCACTCCAATATTCTGGCCTGGAGAATTCCATGGACTATTGTACATGGGGTTGCAAAGAGCTGGACATGACTGAGTGACTTTCACTTTCACAGTCCATCTGTATAGTTTATTTTTAGGATTAAAATTTCATGGGGTCACAATTAAGAAAAAATGGTATGAAATGCTCTTTAGGCTCTTCAAAAATTATTGAGACATATTGGTATAAAAGAAGTCTGTGAATACCAGCTTTGTGTCTTATTTTTAGCTTTCACTGAATATAGTTAAGTCAGAATTTTCTATTTTCTGTCCATAATGGTGAGGTGAAAAAGAATTCATAGGAGAAGACATTTTATAAGTATTGGACCATCTGTGGCTGAATTTGAAGAGATAGGGAGCAGTATTCATAATTTTATCGAACTCAAGACTTCATTAGTGCACAGTATATTTCTGTGGACAAAAAGGAAATTGATTTTCTCAGCATTGTGTCATTCAACAGGAACAGTTTAATTCTACAAAATTCATACGATGTTTTGTGACAAAAACCTGGATTATCTCATTTGGTAAAAAGGCCTGTGACCGTGTTCATGCACTGTTGCTGACTGCACTGCAGCTTGCTTGGTGCACTTTCTAAGTGAATAGCTACTGAAGCAGGTTTGTACACAAGGATGATCAGAAGGAAACATTCACGTAGAAGTGAAAAAATTCAATTGATTGATCATTCTAAATGGCGTTCATAATCTAAAGATGAGAATATTTTGGAATTTGAGAGGAGAGAAAGTGACCTTGCAAAATTCCACCTTCCGGCTGCTGCTGCTGCGTCGCTTCAGTTGTGTTCGACCCTTAGCGACCCCATGGACTGCAGCCCACCAGGCTCCTCCATCCATGGGATTTTCCAGGCAAAAGAGTACTGGAGTGTCAACCTTCCTAGACTATTGCATTTGACAATGTTAGTTCAAAAAGGAGGGCCAGAGGAAACAAAACATATTACTTAAATGCAAGGGAAAAAAGGACCAGAATTAATTATAAAGTTGCATGTATTAGAAATTTATTTGACATTTGGAATTAATATTTATAAGATGAATATCATGTTTACAGATTCATGGGGAACAGTTAATTGTATCCAAATTACAGGCAAGTACTTTCAAAACCTAGAAAACGGAGAAGAACTGATTTTATGCTTAAATTATTATTAAAACTTCTAGTAATGTTTATGGAATTCCTTTAGGAAAATACTGGGTTCTGTTGTTCCAGATGGCAAATGGTCATACCTATTTTTCATGGTATACATGAGAGTTTAGATATCTCAGTGGGTTCAGATACTGATAGCTTAATATCTGGTAATTCATTTAATGTTTCTGAGTTTGGTAGTAAAGAAAACAGTGGTAATAGAGGTGGAGAAACTGCAGTGGTCATTGGTCATGAAACACCCAAAAGTATAAAACTCTAGGCTTTGGTATTCTTAATTTGTCTTCTTTTGAAGAGACTACAGTTCCATATCAGTGAAAAATCAAAAATAAAACCAGGCACACTGAACCCTAGGGTTAGATTATGAGTCTGGTCATATCTCTGAACCTAAAGTACCTTGTTTACCTTCTGCTAATTGGGGCAATAGTAGAATTTGCCTGAATAAAGTGAAAATTGATACTTCTGTAGCAATTACAACTTCACCTAAGGGCTGTTTGAAGGCCTTCCTTTGGATAATTTTTGGAATCTGAATGTAGATCTGAAGACAGATTTGCTGGTTTATAAGTCATTTCTTGCTTTTTCATCCATGCAGCCAGTGTCACAGAAAGGTAAAAATTCAGATCAAAAAGAGATATGATTAAGTTTTGCAATCTGAAACCAAGTCCTTTATTGAGATGATTTCCTATTTACTTACTCCCATGGTTTTGTATTTGTGTTTGTGGTATTGATCCCCTTTGGGCATTTAAGTTATTGAAGGTCAAATGTAAACGCTCTTTTGTCTTCTGAAGCCATTTCTCATTTAAAATTTAACACACCATCGACTCTGGCCCCCTACCCATCCTTTAGAATCTAGAAAACCTCACTCCAAAAAACACATGAATTGTTCTAATCAAACTATGAAATATTGTTTGACTTCTTAACTATCTTTGAATATTCAACTCCACTGATATGTGGTTTTATTACCCTTCCTCTGGTTTTCTAATCTTATTGAGAAATAAAACTGAAATAAATAATTTTTTGAAAGTATATATCCTCCCATACGCTGTAGAGAGACAAAACAACCTATAAATCTTTCTAACTTTGGATGGCCCAAGTTCCTTTTAATCATTATGGTTCACTGTTTTAGTGGATATCAAAGGCTGAGCTAGATCAGGGCCCAAATGCTTTGCAATGAAAGGAAAGTTGGTAGGAAATCTGGTTCCTCTAGGACAGAGCAATAAGGAATAATGACCTAATTGCAGAAAGACCTAAATTTACTTGCTGAAAGTATGGCTTTTGAAGTTGAAATATATGAAACTTCCTTTCATGTTTTCTGAAAAGTGACAGGTTTTCAGACCAGTAAAGACTACACCAGTAATAAGAGTATTGGTGTGCCCTTCGTTTTGGCCTTGGCATTAGCCTGAGGGCGTATGCTCATCTCAGCTCTATAGAAACTACAGTTTAGTCTAGTTAGATGTCTTGCTTGCTTAATGCAACATATAGATATTCTGTAGCTAATTTTCATGTGCTGGCATTATTACCATCATTTCTGTGATACACATTTACACATTTTCTCAGATGTGGAGAAAAATGCTTCTGCCTTTTCTAAAAAGTGAAGGGAGTGAACAACCTGTTGAACTTGAATGCTGTTTGTAAGGCTACAGAATGCCAACATGTGCCATCAGCAGATACGAGGCATTATGACTAAAAGAAGGAAGGAGAAAGAACTACAGAGTGAGAAGATTAAACAAGGGGAGTAGGATGGGGTAGATGCCCATAAGAACTTGGTTAGAAATAAGGTAATTTTGTGGTGTACGTAAGGGCCATGGGAATTATTTTAGTTGTTATATTTAAATTAATTTGAACTTAAGCTTATGTTTGCTTAGAAAAATATAGAATAAAAATTATAATTTTTCTAATTATTACTAGCACAATACAGTGATTTAATGCTTTTATTTATTGACATTGCTTTTATAAGATATTGATTGTAAAATGTTCTTTGAACTAATCTTATTATTAATCAGAACTAAAGAATTGTTTAGATATATATTAAGTATATAAAGTTCCTTCCTGAGATAGTTTTGGTGAACTTGAAACACAAATGAGAAAATGTAAGTGAATTTATTAAAAAAAAAAAAATCAAGAGTGTATAACAGACAATGGCCTGCATTTCTGTTAAGGTTTAGAGTGAGGTCACAGGTCAAGGTACTAATAAGAGTGTTTGGGATGTCTGCTGCCATGAAACAAAATGGAAACTTGATTGATAGCTGGAGGGTTGAAGGGAGAGAGTGTGGTGGAGAAAGCAAAGGTCAGGAGCCATTTCCCTTCTCTGCATGTATAACAATCAGCTCTCTCCAAAACAAAATTTAGATGATATTAGTCAGTATGGCATATGTTGTGCACATTTCCATGAGTATTGTGCAGTGTCATTGTATATGAAGTGGTAATAAATGTTTTAGTTACTTGAAAGCTGAAATGAAATCAGCTACAAAAGATTGTGATGTTTTTAATGCTAAATTTAAAGTAATCACAGAATATTTTGTTTACTCATTAAATATGTATAGGTTTGGTTCTTAGCAGTATGTTAAATTTTATTTTAAAAACTGATTTGGGCAAAGTTGTGTAAGAAATAATCCCTCATTTGTTTTTTATAAAATTAAAAACAAATTCTCTTTAATATAGGTCTGGTTTGCATGAAGTCTAGTAGTTCAGTTGTGGAGTTGGTTATGCTACTGTGTTCTCAGGTGAGTGACAAGAATAAATGCTGAATTAAGTAAATTCTCAAATGAACTTATTTTGCAAAAAAAGTTAAAATTGTTGATTAGAAGTTTTTTCTATAATAGAGTTTTGAGTTTGCAGTTTTAAAATAATTTCTTTGTACTGCAAAAGGATTACTTCTTGTGTTTGTTGCTAAGAGATAATTTTGAAGTACTTGCTGAGAGGAATTGTATAGGTGAGTGAGAAACAGGTTTTTCAAGCCACATTTAAAAATGCTCAGATCAAATGATTTTGAGATGACTAAATTTCTTTGCTTTGTGTATTAAGGTTATAGAAACAGATTTATTTCTATACCTTGTAGAGTGCCACTCTGACTCCCCTGGGAATATTGGGTTTACTTCCCTTTTGTGCAGAGGTTATAAAATGAGTGATAAATAATTTTGAATTCTTGTCATTGCTAATTATTTTTGACATACACAGTAGATTTGGGAAAACATCAACAAAAATATGGCAGCCACTACTAATAAGATGTAGTGAGTAAATTCCTAAAAGCAAGGCTGCTTTCAGTGTTCAGAAACCTTACACCTCATGTGGTAAACTCTAATGATTAAAAAAAAAAACTTACATAAAAATCATGTATCCTGTGATTTTTATTTCCCCCCCTGCTCTGGTTAGCAGTTAAATAGATGAATGTTTTTTATTGAGAGTTTTCTTTGTAGTCTTTAAAAATGATATCTTGCTGGTAGTAAATTCCCCTACTTAAAACTTTAAAATAGCCTTTATTAATAGGAAGAGTATTGGTCTAGAGGTCAAGGGTTCTGACCCATTTCAAAACCTTTGACCTTCATTTACAACTCCTCTGGTTTACTTGCCTGACGAATAAGGATAATGCAAAATTAATGTTTCTTTGCATCGATTTATTCATTTTAGTGCCTATATTGCCAAATTTATTTAAGACTGTGCTGATGGACATTTCATGAATACAAATTAAAGAATCATAGAAGGTGTGAAAAATCAATACTATGCATTGTCAATAAAATGCAATAAGAACAATTACTTCTAGAGATTGCATCTAATGGATTTTTATAATGAACTTGTAAAGAGTAGTTATGTTTGTAGTGGGCTTATTATTCTTAGATTTAGTGAGAATCATGTTTTTAATTTAATTATCTCCTTTAAAAAACTCCATTTCTTTAAAAGCTGACTGGATAAAATTTCCCATTGAGTAATCTGATTTGAAATAATTGGTTGTTTATTTCTTAAATGTAAATTACCATATGCCATTCTTACATTGACATGAAATTATTCTTACTTTAAGAAGCATTTGCTTCCAGTTTTATATGTATCTTCCCAAGAGTATGAATTTGTTATTTGTAGTGTGATATTATTGTTTCATAGGTAGAGTTTGATAATGAAGTTTTGCTTTCTAGTTTAGAAAATGTGAATATATTCTTCATACATGAAATTATTTCAAATATATAGTGTATCACCCAGTTGAATGTTAGAAGCTGGAAAGGTAAAGAATGACATGTTCTAATATGCCTATTTGTCATTTATGTCATGGTGCTGTTTAATACTATTCTGATCAAATGGGATATGCAGATCACTTAGAGTAAAGTTGCAAAAGTCAGTCTGAAATTTTGCTTGAATAAAACACATTATTGGTTTATTTGAAGTTCTTAACATTTTTTTACAACTTCTTTAAAAGTTCCATTGGATCTCTATAAGATGGAGCACAGTGTGAAAAATGATGTGAAAAATGAAGCCAGAATTAGCTCCAGATGTATACAGATTGTTCTGGGGTGATAATTACATTTTTCACTTTGAATTTTCCTAATTCAAAGAGGTCAGATTGGCAATCGCAAAAGTGATTTATTTTGTTAAGAAGTGAACTGTCTTTTTCTACATGAAAGCTTTAGAGATATGAAATTGAATTTGAAGTTGACATTTTGCAGATATTGGGTGGGGATGGCTTGAGTTTGATTGATAATTTTTTTTAGTCTGAGATGGGGTGGGAAGTGAAAAGCTAGCCTCTTACTAAAATTTTAATCAATTTTTTAGGAAGAGATGGAGAGGATTGAGTGCCAAAGATCGAAAGATCAGGTCAAAAACTCCTTTTTAATCACATAAATAATGGGATATGCTTATGAACTTAGCATCTGCAAATTGATTTAAAACTTTACAAATTAGTTGATGTTAATTTCATGACAGTCAGCCATCTTCTGATTATTTTTCTTGAAACCATTCAAAACTTATTTTCTTTCTGTAGTCTTCTTAACAAGGTGTTTAAATCTGCCATATTTTATTACAAAAGAGAATTAAGAGCCTAAATTTAAGAAATGAGGAAATGACCACATTTGGTTTGCTGTCTTTCAGACCAAACAGATCATTGTATATTTTGTTAAAGCTTCAACAAGGATTTTTTTTTCAGTATCCACTCATTCATTAAGAGGTTGATTAGGCTCCATTTTATATTTTATCCCATTTAAGTTTTAGCATTTTAAGGCAAAATGTTATTGAGATTTGGAAATCTTTCTTAAATTATTCAACATATTATTTTTCCATTAAGTTGTGTGTATTAGTGTGTGTGTATATATATACACACACACATATATATGGTTTATTAAATTAGGTTTATTCCTGTGTTCAATCTCATATAAATCATTCAGGAACTATTTAAGCTCCAAAGCTTAATTGAAATCTTCTTTAAAATAAGTGTGTATACACTCTTAGGAAGCTGTATACTCTCTGACACACAGATATGGAACAAGTTCTTAATTGTATTTCAGATTCAGTTCTTCAGAAGCATGTAACTTATTTTTGCCTAATATTTATTGTTTATGTATATAAACCATATAAAAATCTCTATGAATTTAAAGAAAATATTAAATAAATGTTTAAAGTAATATTTTCCAGCATTGTGTAAAGTGTTTGTATCCTGTTCATTTGACATTAATATCATTTTTGAAAGAATTGACATTGCATTCAAGGCCACTTTATAAAAGCGTTGTGTTGCTCATCCTAATTCAGTCTGACATACATTCCAATAACACTACCTCCCTTCTTGGGTTTAAAGCTAAATTTATGACTCTGCATTGTGAAGTGCATCATTTAAAAATGGTTTCAACCCAAAACATCTAATAAATAAATAATGTGTATGGCTACTCAGTAGTAGACTTTCTAGACTAGAAATCATTCCATCGGATACTCAACAGTCCACTATCGGAGAGGGCTGTCAGATAAATCTTATGGTAGCTGCATTCATGTCCTGTAAATCACAAATTATTGTCTGAGCCTTCTGCCAGGTCATCTATTCTTTTCCCATTTATCAAAAATGCATAGAGTATATAGAAAAACTAGAAGTACCAGGTAGTCTGGCCTGACATCCTATCTGAGTAATTAATTAGCAGTAAAAGTTACTTTAAAATATAGCATTAGCCTGATTTTTCCTTTAATACATTTTTTTCATTAGAATGTGTAGATTGTTGGTATTTTGGGAAATATTTCTTATGTATGGAGGTATCAGTAAAAGGTTTGGTCATTTTTGATTTGTTTCTTCCTATATCTGAATTATTGATTTTTGAATTAAAATATCCATAATAAGAACCAGTCATCACCCCTCATATGATTCTTTACTGTCAGTTTTATGTTTGAAATTTTTCCTGATTCCTCATAGTAACATTTTCTCTTTTTCATCACTCTCCTATAATTTCTTTTCTATGATTCTAGTTTTCTCCCTTTTGAGTTTATTCCCTTTAAATATATGATATTAATGTTGTGGTTCTTGATTTTTTTTATTTCATGAACTTTTCCTTTTTATGGTGATGAGGATTTTGAGTAAAGTAGATGATTAAACAGAAAACCAAGCCGAGGGAGGGGCAGGGGGCAGCAGCAAACTAGCTCCATCCCGTGGCACAAAGACATCTTCCACTCTCAGGCCTCGCTTACTGTATGCACCTCATTTCTTATCACTTTCTTCTTGTATCTGTTCTCAAACTGTTTGAACTATTTCAGTTCAGTTCAGTCGCGTCCGACTCTTTGTGACCCCATGAACTGCAGCACGCCAGGCCTCCCTGTCCATCACCAACTCCCGGAGTTCACCCAGACTCACGTCCATTGAGTCGGTGATACCATCCAGCCATCTCATCCTCTGTTGTCCCCTTCTCCTGCCCCCAGTCCCTCCCAGCATCAGAGTCTTTTCCAATGAGTCAACTCTTCACATGAGGTGGCCAAAGTACTGGAGTTTCAGCTTCAGCATCAGTCCTTCCAAAAAACACCCAGGGCTGATCTCCTTCAGAATGGACTGGTTGGATCTCCTTGCAGTCCAAGGGGCTCTGAAGAGTCTTCTCCAACACCACAGTTCAAAAGCAATAGCAATTCTGCTATTTAAAGATACTCCATTGGACCATCATAATTCTGTGTCTTGGCAGTGGTTTTTTCCTTTCCCTAAAATTTCCCTCCTTCAAATTTAGTGACTCTAATTGTAGGTTTCTTATCACTCTGAGCTCATCTTCATTATCCTCTTCTCAGATCATCATATCTAGAGTTGATACCTTCTTACATCATCTGAGCGCTCATCATGCTACGGGTTCTCAGTACACGTGTGCTAATTTGCTGCTTTCTTATTGCTGTCTCCCTCTCTGTACTCTGGTTTCCTGTGAGCCTAGTGTACCAGGTAAACTGTTTCCTGTTTCTAATTTACTAGCAAACTGTGAAGTGCACCTAGTACCCAGCTGTCCTGTCACATGATAGCTGCTCGGTGAATGTTTATGGAATGAATAAATGATTAGCCCCCAGCTAACTTCAGTGTCTTCTGGAAAGCTTTCTTTGACTCATCTCTTCCCCACAACTCTAAACTTAAGGTGTACATCCAGAGCAGTCACTGAACCACCTTATAGTAATTTCATTCTTGAGGTTGCCTAGGATTCTTATTTCTCTCCTATTAGGCTGTTAAGTTTCTTAAAGCAGCACTGTGTTTTTGTCTTCTGTATTTCCAACTTTCAGCATAATTACTCTCCAACTAAATATTTATATAATTGTGTAATTAATGAATGGTGACTGTGATCATGGGCTTCCCAGATGGCTCAAGTGGAAAAGAATCTGCCTGCCCTTGCAGGAGTCATGGGCTTGATCTTGGGTTGGGAAGATCCTCTGGAGGAGGAAATGGCACCCCCCTACTTCAGTATCCCATGAAGAAGCCCATGGACATGGGAGCCTGGCAGGCTACAGTCCATGTCCATAGGGTTGCAATGAGTTGGGCACAACTGAGCACACTCACACCTACAGCATTGGTCCTAAATCACTGTATTTTGGGATTTGACCTTTTTGCCTTTTTCATTATGATAGATTCTCATACTTTTGTATATTATGGTGTCATGTTCATTTATAGAGTCCTAATTTTATTCATTTTCTTTTACCTTAATCACATTTACTTCTTTTAAAAAGATCAGCTTTACTGAATCATAATTAATACACAGTATATGTAAATTTTACAGTATTTTAAGTGTACAGTTTAATGCATTTTGGTATATACACAACCATGTTCAGTTCAGTTGCTCAGTGGTGTCCGACTCTTTGCGACTCCATGAACTGCAGCACGCCAGGCCTCCCTGTCCATCACTAACTCCTGGCGTTTACCCAAACATGTAACAACTGTTTCATTTCAGTAATTAATCCCTACTCTTTTCACATCAAGTTGCTACTGATTTGATTTCTGTTACTGTGCAGCATTTTTCTTATTGTAGAAGTTAATATATATGGAGATTTACTTCTTTTAATTGTGGTGCTTAGCTTCTCAAGAGTGTGCTGTATTTAGGGTACCATTCAACCTTTTAAACTAAAACTCAATATCTAATATTAAGAAAATACTAATGGTTTTTTGGAAAGCTTTAATGGTATGGTTTTTAAAAAGAAATAATTGAGTCAGTAAAATAGAGGATTATCTTTTTTGATAAGCACAAAATAGGAATTTTGAGTTTAAGTTGCTCATTGGAACTATAAGTGTCTTAACTTCCTTGCTGCTGATTCTGCTGCTAATTCTACTGGTAAGTTACTTCAGTCATGTCCGACTCTGTGGGATCCCATAGACGGCAGCCCACGAGGTCCCTCCATCCCTGGGATTCTCCAGGCAAGAACACTGGAGTGGGTTGCCATTTCCTTCTCCAATGCATGAAAGTGAAAAGTGAAAGGGAAGTCGCTCAGTTGTGTATGACTCTTCGCGACCCCATGGACTGCAGCCTACCAGGCTCCCCCGTCTGTGGGATTTTCCAGGCAAGAGTACTGGAGTGGGGTGCCAAGCATGCATTTTTTTTTTTTTTAACCTGTAAGGAAATCTCATGGCATAGAGCTTTTATGCAGCAGTATCATGAGGCGATGCACTGTCAGTCAGGCTCAGTTGAAATGCTCTCTCCTCTGCAGAGCTTTGTATCAGTTTATCTGCCCTAAATCCTGGATATGCCTGCTTGTGGTATTTCTTTCTTTATTTAGCAGACATGTACCGAATGCTTCTAAGACAGGTCCCACCTCTTAATCTAGTAAGAGAGACAAATAATTGTAATACAACTTGGAAGTTTTATCAGGAGTTTAAGAGAAATAGAAACAAATCATAGGGGCAAGGAGTGGAATAGGAATGGAACATAAAAATGTCTATTTGTTAATCCCTATTTAATCTAACTCTACTTCTATCTCTCTTCATGAGTAAATCATTTCAGGTTCCTTTGCCTTCCAGTCCAAAATTTTTTCCTGGTTCATCTATGTTTTTTATAATTTCATCAGGATCAATAGATAGTAAAGTTCTTAAAGCATTGCCTGTACTCTTTTCTGTACCAATATAATTTTCCTTGTTTGGATTTGTGATTGCTAGGTGATTGTTCGGTCAGTTCTCATTATCTAAAATTTACACTATAGCAAACCCTAGTGTGTACTGTTAGATGATGATGGATGTTCTGTGAGAAAAAGCAGAGTGGTAAAAATAAGCTTGGAAAATGTTGGTTTAAATTTAATTCGGATCTTACTGGAGGAGCCCCTCAAGGCCTTTAGTCAATACATGTATGTATGTGTGTTTGTGTATGCATAAAATATGTATGTAATAAAGTGTGTTGAATTTGTATGGGAATAATATTAGCATATTTGATCACAGATTCCTTTTTTGGCCATAGTGGATGTGGATAATTTTTGTAAAATATAATTTAGGATAAATGTCAGCATTGAAACAGAGAATAATACAGGAAATGCCTCATTTTTCATATTCTTCTTCTGATTGTGTCTGCTTCTCCAATCACAGTGATTATAGAAAATCAGTAGATTTGCAAAAGTACAGCTGTGTTTGTTTTTTTTTCATGAAGCACTGAATATTTTTACTTCATTCAGAAGAATTATTTCAATTACTTGTACTCTATCCTTTGTAGGTAATTTGGGCTTAATTTATATATTGTTTCTGAAGAGATAAATGTTCAGAGCTAAAGAGTTCATATTTTCTTAGAACAACTCAAGTCTAACCAGAAGTATGTGTGTGTATTTGTTGTGTGTCTATTTTTACATGCACATGCATGTATTTTTATAATATTTATGTAAAGGTAATCCTAAGGTTAAGGATAAATTCAAATATTTTGACATCAAATGATTATATAGCTATTTCCTACATTGATTGAGTAACTTACATTACATTGACATTTTATATTTAGTCACTATTGTGATAATTTATGCTCTGTGATCATGTATAAGTGTTTAGCATAAATTCCAGAATCCAGGGTCAGAATATATTTTATATTATTGGATATTACATACATTATTATTGACCCATTTGTAGAACTGAACTTTGCTATGCACTAAATGAAGTGCAAGAGGTCCAAATAAAATGAAATTAATCTATATGTGAATGGTGTATGATAGTGTCTGATGAAAGAAAATTTCAATATTTGTTAAATGAATAAGTAAAATTTTAGCAATAAACTTTTAACAATTTTTAGTAGAATGAAATTTTAGCCATAGTTTGTAGTTACACAGCTGAATTATACAGTGGCTGTTATTCTTCATGGTCATCCATTTATCCATTCAAGTAATCAGGATTAGAGATAGCTTGGATTTAAGACATACATATAATAAAAATATGAACTCGTTATTAAAGAGGCTAAAGAGTTAGGATTAAAGAAATAGGGTTAAAGAATTAAGAGTTAAAAAATGACTCTTAATGCCTTAGTCCAGGGGTTTTTCACTGACATCTGTGGTGTTTTTATGCTTTTTTTTAAAAGTGTAATTTGTCTATAAGACAATTCCCAAAGACAGTAAACAAGAAAAATCTATGTTAATAATCCTTAATCCTAAAAGTGAGTGGAGAATGGAATGCTAGTAGCTCAAATTCACCCAGGTATATTTAGGAACATTCATTAAATTAATAGATGGGAGACAAATTTTCTCTTTTTCTGATATGGTCTGAAGAACTCTGTCTTTGACAAGTACAGAAATTTTGGCATTAGAACAAATAAAAATCTTTCTCTGCGTATGTTACATAATAACAATACTCATTTAATATGTGGATTTTGTTTTTTCTTTTATAATCAGAATAAAAATAATTCCAAATCCTATTAACTCTTACTTTTCTTTAATTCTTTGCTCAGATGCCTCCAACATTGTGTTATAAGTTGTGAATATATCAATTTAGAGAATTCCATCTGAGTTTATGGAGACAAGTGCTATAGAAGAGTTAAAATTTTTGGACATAAGAGCTGTTTTCATACTTCTTGTATTATAAATCTTGATTTTTTATTAGATTGAAATCTCCTTGAAGTCAGGAATCATTTCTTGTTCATTTTGTGTATTTTGTTTATTAATGTCAGAATTATAAAATCATTTAATAATATTTTTGAATAAATCAGTATATTCCTTTAAAAATCATGAGTTTTTCATGCATTAGAAAGTATTTTAGTTAAGGAACAGGTACGATCCTATTTAATACTTTTCTTTCTTCTATTAAATTTTACTTTAATCTGCAAAGCATCTTAGCTCTTATGTATGGGCTTCAAATCCTAATCCTGAACTCTTATGTTCAGTTCAGTCGCTCAGTCGTGTCCAACTCTTTGCGACCCCATGAATTGCAGCACACCAGGTCTCCCTGTCCATCACCATCTCCCAGAGTTCACTCAAACTCACGTCCATCGAGTCAGTGATGCCATCCAGCCATCTCATCCTCAGTTGTCCCCTTTTCCTCCTGCCCCCAATCCCTCCCAGCATCAGAGTCTTTTCCAGTGAGTCAACTCTTTGCATGAGGTGGCCAAAGTACTGGAGTTTCAGCTTTAGCATCATTCCTTCCAAAGAACACCCAGGGCTGATCTTTAGAATGGACTGGTTGGATCTCCTTGCTGTCCAAGGGACTCTCAAGAGTCTTCTCCAACACCACAGTTCAAAAGCATTAATTCTTCGGCGCTCAGCTTTCTTCACTGTCCAACTCTTGCATCTCTCGCCTTATGCTTACTTAAGTATTTTAAAGTAAGAAAATGATGCATATTAAATCCCTTTGCCTGATCAGCTTTGGGTCTCAAAGAGATTGATTGAAAGAGTCGTGAAAAGACCTGTTAAAATAGTCTCAACTGATGACCTTTTATGGAGAAATCACTTTGCGCATGTAGGTTTTCCTCTTTCTGTAGAATTATTTCTATCACTTTTAATTCACTAGCTTCAAATAACCCAGCATTCATTTCAGAGACCACCGCTTCTGCTAACAAAGAGGATAGACAACAGTGAACCTCTGGCTCTTAAAAATGATGTTTACCCAGATAGGATAACATCTTTGTGTACCTCAAGGTTTCTCTCAAAAGACAATCTGTATTAGTAGAAAGATTGCTGAAAATGCTTGCATGGCAACAAATTTGCAAAATGTTTTAAATGTTTACATTTATACTTTTGTATGTTGTCAATAAATTCTATTTTCTTTATATTTTCAGCCATCCTTTTTCCAAATTTAATAAGACTTTTAAGAGCCATTGGATTCTTTAAGACCAGTTTATATGTAGTATGGTCCTGTTGCAGGAAGGGAGACCCCTTCCTGGGCCCAAAACTGGGTGAATTGTCTGAGGAGACACATGTGCTGACAAAGCAAGAGATTTTATTGCGAAATGGCACCCAGGTGAAGAGCAGTAGGGTAAGGGAACCCAGGAGAACTGCTCTGCCATGCGACTAGCAGTCTCAGGTTTTATGGTAATGGGATTAGTTTCGGGTTATCTTTGGCCAATAATTCTAATTCAGAGTCTTTCCTGGTGGTTCATGCATCACTCAGACAAGATGGATGCTAGCGAGAGGATTCTGGGAAGTGGACAGACTCACGGTGTCTCCTTTTGACCTGTCCCGGAACCTTCCTATTGGTGGTGGAGTATTAGTTCTGTATTCCTTACCAGGATCTCCTGTCATAAAACAGCTCATGCCGATGGTTACTAAAAGGCCTGACCAGGGTGGGCGGCTTCAGTCAGTGTGCTTCCCCTAACAGTCCAACTAGGATCAGTGTAATTTCATATTTCAGCTTTTTCATAATGTTAACCCTCCTTTTATATTAGATGCTTTTATTCCTCACAATGACTGTAAATTGATTGTCTCTGATTTGTTGTCAGTGCTTGTAGTGTTTTTATTGTGAATGTGTGATAATCAGTATGACGATGATTAACAGTGGGACCAAAAAAGTAGGCTTCCAGTACAATCACCTGGAAAACTTGTACTGGAAGCCTACTTTTTAGATCCCAATGTTAATCATCATCATCCTGATTCTCAGTCACCTGGAGAAGGAAATGGCAACCCACTCCAGTATTCTTGCCTGGAGAATCCCAGGGACAGGGGAGCCTGGTGGGCTGCCGTTTATGGGGTCGCACAGAGTTGGACACGACTGAAGAGACTTAGCAGCAGCAGCAGCAACAATCACCTACTTTTCTCTGAGAGCTGCTGTGAACGCTTTATCCTTATAATGTACAAAGACTGTGAGCATAGGTGTGCTGTATTAGAATGCTCAGAATTAATTTAGTGTGCAATAGAAATAGTTGACCTCATGAAAAGAGACTGGTGACCTTTGAAGCGAAAGAAGTCTGTGGGAGTTGCAGAGGATAATTTAAGATTGAAGCTATATTAACCAATCATGAAAAATCCTAACTAATGATTTTTAGTTGTTTACTTGACAGTTTACAACAGTTGTCAAGTATTTGAAGCCAGCATAATAACTATACTTTATATTAAAATGGTAAAGAAAATTAGTTTTTCTTGATTCAGATTTTTATGACTTGTTTTAATAAGGTGAAATCATTTGTCTTTAAACAACAGTAAAACATTAAAAATGTAATAAATCAGATTAAATTATTGCATTTCACTTAAAAACACAAAAATTTTACATTGATGGATTAGTGAATATTAATTGGTCTTTATTTGAATCTGGTTACAGCTTTTCCAGCATTAAAGTGCTTTGTAACCAAAGAGAAGTATGGTTTAGCTCTAGATGCAGGATTTATTCTGAAATACAGGCATCCTGTCGATTCACTAGCACACTAGGGTTTAGAAAGAACCACCTTTTAAGGTAAATTTTGTGGAACTGGCAGTACACCCCGTGGCTTGGCAGTCTAGTCAGAAGGATGATACCATGCTGACCATATAACTAGATCTTTGAACATTATTCTCAGGGGTGGTAAATGCAAAACAAAGTAATATCAACTGGCACTTAATTCCGCAAGTTCCCTGCTGATTGGGGTATTCAGTGAAATGGAACTCTTCCTGACAGGAAGTCAGCCTATGAGTATGGAGACATCTGAAAATAAAGTGTGCTTTAATTTGGCACCCCACCAGTTTTACAACTGGTCTTTTAAATTTGGGATTAAGCAGAGAGTTAGAAGAAAAGGGGAATGTATAGATGGAAATATCCGAAGCCTAGTATTTTCCTTTGGTTTTAATACAGTTATGATTACAGCTCGGTTTCTGTTTCTCAGCTTTTACTGCTTGTTGCTTATTTCTTTTTTTCCCTATTACTTCAAATTAATCTATTGAAGTTAAAGTGTTAAAGAAAGGCTAGATTAAAAGTATAAAGCTTTAGATTGCCTTTGTTTTAGTACCAAACTGATAACTTTGTGAAGGCTCAGCTGTATTATCACACCATATATTTGATCATAAATATGTTTTTAATCAGAGTAATTAGAGTTCTTAAATCTAGATTTAAGTTTTGCTATCATTTTTAAAGTATGTATACTATTTAAATTTTTTTTTCAATTTTATTTTTTGTGTATATTTGCATACTTTAAAAGAGTTAGATTTTTTGTGCTTGATCTTTGTTGTGGCATGGGTTCTCCTCTAGCTGTTGGGAGTAGGGGCTACTCTGTAGTTCGGAAGCATGGGCTTCTCACTGTGATGGCTTCTCTCCTTGTGACGCTCAGGCTCGAGGGCAAGAGGGCTGCAGCAGTTGTAGTACGGGGTCTCGGAATTGCGGCTCCTAGGCTCTCAGCACAGGCTCAGTAGTTGTGGCCCACAGGCTTAGTTGCTCTGCCACACGTGGGATCTCCTTGAGTGAGGGATCAAAGCTGTGTCTCCTGCGCTGGCAGGTGATTCTTTACCACTGAGCTACCTGGGAAGCCCTAAAGTGTTTATACTATTCACTTCGGTTAGCTCTGAGATAGAATACTTCCTTAGTACAGTTAGAGTATAATATTATTAAGGGACAATTATTATATGTTAGTAGTTGCCTATATATTTCATCTATTATGCACTTTTTAGACAGGCAACTGTTTTTAGTCAAGCTGCCAGTTTATAATATGAACTTCCAGAAGCATGTATGCAGTTTTAACAAAATCTGAAGTTTGAACTTTAATTCAGGCATGAATTAGGCAAGAATCAGAACCCTGAGGGCTATTTTCTCACGTAGTTCCTTACTCGGTTGCTAGAGGTGGACTTTGTAGAGGTGCCTGTTGTCTGTATCATGGGTAGCAATAGGAAAAAGGAAAAGAGGCTTTAGAAAGGATCTTAGGGAGAGCTGGGCCCAGGAAAATGCTTTGATGATAGCTTCTGAATAATGTTTTTTCCTCTACCACATATTAACTCTGTAACCATGGGCAAATTACTTTACTTGCTTGAGAATCATTTTCGTATGAGTGAAATGAGTGTAATAAAGATTACATTAGACAATGTATGTAAAAGTATGTAGAACAGTCCGTTGGACACAGTAGGCTGTAAATTAGAGGTATTCGATTCTGAATCTAAGTGTTTTACCAGCTCATGAAATCCTCTCACTGTCACTGTCCTCAGTGCCTTTTGTTCTCTTTTCACAATGCCAGATCTTTCCAATGCTTGCTTCAGTCCACCATTATCTTCTGCAGTGTCTCGCTCGTTATTTTCTGTTCTTTCTGTGATCATATGCCCAGTCTAATCCATTTTCATTTCAAACGAGAGAATTTTAGAGCTATGAGAAACCTCATCAAAATTTGCAGGTTTTGGCTGTTTTCATGAGACAAGTTAATGGGTAGCATTCATACTTTCTGTGGGCGCAGATTTCACTGTTTCCTTGTGCTCGCTATAGCATTGGTGCCTTTTGGAAGTCAGCTAAGTATGCTTGAATACAACTGACATGGATGTCTTTCCGGGGATTAGAACTTAAATGATTTTCTTAAAGATGTCTTTGGTATATTTTAGTGCTTTTTATATATACTGCATTACTTTCAACACATCTCCTGTGTTACCATAGTTGAGAAATACTTTTATAACAATTAACCGAGGTCACTGATTATCAACGTTTTTTTTTTTCCTTCCCTGACCAGTTATATCATCATTAATAGTTGCTCATTGTGATTATTCTCACCTTGAGTCCTGTCATAATTTGGGGGAGACAGGCAGGCATAAAAGGAGGTATTATTTGAAAAAGGTCTCCATAGAGAATCACAAATTCTGATCTAGCTTATCCTAAGTTAGAGAAATGGCCTTTTTCCTTTCTGTTGATTTTTACCTCTTTCAGTTATGCACCAAGTAATTTATTTTCCTACAAGCTGCTGCTGCTGCTAAATCACTTCAGTCGTGTCCGACTCTGTGGGACCCCATAGACGGCAGCCCACCAGGCTCCCCCGTCCCTGAGATTATCCAGTCAAGAACACGGGAGTGGGTTGCCATTTCCTTCTCCAGTGCATGAAAGTGAAAAGTGAAAGTGATGTCACTCAGTCGTGTCCGACCCTTCATGACCCCATGGACTGCAGCCCACCAGGCTCCTCCGTCCATGGGATTTTCCAGGCAAGAGTACTGGACTGGGGTTGCCATTGCCTTCTCCGTTTCCTACAAGAGTCTCTTTGTAATTCCTTTCCAAGAGAGGTTGTAGTTTACTGACTTACCAAATTCACACTCCACTGCCTTATTTTCAAGGTCTCTAATATGTATTTTATTTTAGTTTATGCTTATTTCTCTGCTGCCTTGTAAGTAGTATTCAGATATTTGGTATATCTGTTATGTATATCTTGTCATTTTCTGGATATTTTACCAGAAACCAAACTGCCTAAACCTGAGTCTGTTCTCACATTCTGCTGACACCTTACTTTCCACAATGTGCTTTTACATGTACAGTATACAAATGCATGCCATTGTCCTAAATATTGAATGTTCAATGCATTCTTTTTGATAGTAATTACTATTTTTGAAGAAATTTTATTGGAAGCACAAATTTTCATTAGGCATTCAGTTAAAATAGCAGTGTTGTCTTGTTGGGTTTGTTAATTTGTTTGGTTATTCTTATTCTCAGATACTACCTAGTTCAGAGCAAACTTAATTCTGGTTTCTTATTGTTCTTTTTTCCAGAGAGAAGATGAAAAATCTAAGAAAGCTTACAGCTTTGCTTGATCTTTCAGAGTTGTGTCCTATTTATATCTATTGAAAAGATATACTATTGTTGTTTTATAGCACTAATTTCTAGTTTAGTTTGTCACCACAGGTTTCTGTTTTTGTACATTAAGGAAGAAAAAAGGTTGGTCATTGGCAGTGAGAAAGTAAAATAATGGAGAGAATATATATATATATTTTTTTACAAAGACTCTTTCTAATTCTTATTAGTATCTTAACGAAGTCTGAACTGCTGCCTTACTTACTTGGACATTTGAGAATGCTATCGTTGCTTTTCTGCTAATTATTAGGAGTTGTTCTTAATGATATATGCTTGTTTCCTGTATCTTGAATGCAAAAGTGCTAGTAGCTTTGTCTTGCATGACTCCTTGTGACCCCATGTACCGTAGCCCTTCCGGCTCCTCTGTCCATGGGATTTTCTAGGCACGAATACTGCAGTGGGTTGCCATGCCCTCTGCACGGGATCTTCCTGACCCAGGAACCAAAGCTGTTGTGTCTTCCACATTGCAGGCAAGTGCTTTACTGTCTGAGCCACCAGAGAAGCCCTCTGGTCAGATTTGAATTTCTTATAGCTTGGTACTGAAATCTCTGGAACTGAGAACAAAACCAGTCACAACTCAGTAATCACCATTAGAACCAACACTTGTAGCCCAATTTGACTTGCTTAAAAAATTTCCAACTCTTACAATAGACTAATTTTTAAAAAGTGGCTTTTATTTCTTTTAAATCTTTTGAATTTTGCTGAATTCAAATAGTAAACTTCACTTTTCTTCAACTTGCACTCTCTCTTCTTTTAATTTGGTTTCTTTCGTGATAGTCTGAAAAACGGCTCCCCAAAGTTATCCATGTCAAATCTCTTGAACCTGTGAATGTTACCTTATTTGGAAAAAGGATCTTCGTGTGACAATGTTAAGGTTTTTGAGATGAGGGGATACTCCTGAATTATTTGGATGGCCAATAAATGTGCTACCATAGGAAGCCTTATCAGACTCTGGGGAGAGTAGAAATAGGCACCCAGAGGAGGGAATACCAGACCACTGGACCAGCCTCCGGAGAAACCTGTATGCAAGTCAGGAAGCAACAGTTAGAGCTGGACATGGAACAACAGACTGGTTCCAAATAGGAAAAGGAGTACATCAAGGCTGTATATTGTCACCTTGCTTATTTAACTTATATGCAGAGTACATCATGAGAAAAACGCTAGGCTAGATGAAGCACAGGCTGGAATCAAGATGGGCGGGAGAAATATCAATAACTTCAGATATGTAGATGACACCACCCTTATGGCAGAAAGTGAAGAGGAACTAAAAAGCCTCTTAAGGAAAGTGAAAGAGGAGAGTGAAAATGTTGGTTTAAAACCCAACATTCAGAAAACTAAGATAATGGCATCTGGTCCCATTGCTTCATGGGAAATAGATGGGGAAACAGTAGCAGACTTTATTTTTGGGGGGCTCCAGAATCATTGCAGATGGTGATTGCAGCCATGAAATTAAAAGACACTTACTCCTTGGAAGAAAAGTTATGACCAACCTAGACAGCATATTAAAAAACAGAGACATTACTTTGCCAACAAAGGTTCATCTAGTCAAAGCTATGATTTTTCCAGTAGTTATGTATATATGTGAGAGTTGGAACATAAAGAAAGCTGAGCACCGAAGAATTGATGCTTTTGAACTGTGATGTTGGAGAAGACTTTGAGAGTCCCTTGGACTGCAAGGAGATCCAACCAGTCCATCCTGAAGGAAATCAGTCCTGAATAGTCACTGGAAGGATGGATGTTGAAGCTGAAACTCCAATACTTTGGCCACCTTATGCGAAGAACTGTCTCATTAGAAAAGACCCTGATGTGGGAAAGATTGAAGACAGGAGGAGAAGGGAACGACAGAGGATGAGATGGTTAGATGGCATCACCAACTCAGTGGACATTAGTGAGTAAACTCTGGGAGTTGGTGATGGACAGGGAGGTCTGGTGTGCTGCAGTCTATGGGTTCTCAAAGAGTAGAACACGTCTGAGCAACTGAGCTGAAGTGAGCTGAACCCAAAGGAGGAGGCAGTGTGAGGATGAGGCAGCGTGAGGATGGAGCAGAGTGGCCACAAGCCAAGGGCTGCTGACAGCCGCTAGAAGCTTGGAAGAGGAAAGGAATAGGTTCTCCCAAAGCATGACAGCTGTTGATTTTGGCTCAGTGAAGTTCATTTTGGACTCCTGGCCTCTAGAACTGTGAGAGAACCGATTTCCCATATTTTAAGCTACCAAATTTCTGACAATTTGTTGTAACAGCCACAACAAATGAGTAATCTATTTAGTGGGTGTTCTTGGTGCCACACACACTCACCTAAGTGTTAAATTATGATCTGTTTAACAAACATTCGAATGCTTGTTATAAAGAAATTAGATCAGGTACTGTTGAGAACCCCAAGAAATAGACATCGCTACCTATAAAGAATTTCACTGTAGTTGAGACGCATTCCAATTTGTGAAGTTACTGACCCAGAAAAAAAAACTAAATAAGCTAATATTGCATAGATTTCTAATGGAGATGAAGTTAATATGAATATAATACTGCCAGAGAGAGCCACCATTTGATTATCTGTTCTAAGCTATTTGTACAACAAAAGGAGGATTTTAAGTATTTCGTGTAAATATTTTAGTTATGTTATAGGTCAGAATGCCCACATGGGTGATGTTTATCATAGTATGTTTTAGGATTTTTTGCATGAACTCAGAATTTATATGAACCGGCATCTCATTAGGTGCATTGATAAACATTTGAAAGAATTATGGAATCATTCTGTACTGAAAGGTTTTATTCCTCTTAAGGAAAGTCATTACATGTCCTATGATTGGCTATAGATTGTGGCTGTTGACAACTATAACATGTTCCTACAGCACATAATGTATGCGTCTCAGATATAATAGCGTACTTTAAAATCAGGACCCAAAGCTTGATTGGTAGATGTAGTATGAGGTTTGGAAACATTAGATTCTGAACATATCATTTCGTAGCATAAACATAAATGATTCTTCATTTTCTGCTCTTGAATACTATTTTATAGTTATTTTTCATTTTGTATAAAACTTTTAATACTGAAATGAGCTCTCACTTTTTATTAACATGAGGAATTCACTCAATGAGTACACAATATCAGTTTACAGTGGTCACTGTTGAGAGTGGGAGTCTCCAAATGGTTAAACAGCAGGAGAGTTTTCTGCTTTTAGTTAAAAACTGCTGTTTTCTATATGCCGTATTTACTACATGTTTAATTCTTAATGTTGTGTGCTGTGGGATTGGGCATGCAAAAGTCAGCAGAAAGAGTTCTGGTTTTTACATCTAGAGCTATTACTTGCTGTACAATAATAAAGGCACTATTTTATTGGGTTACTTGTAATTAACTTCAGCACTAGGCATTCATATAAATCATTCGTAATCTGTTTTCTTTAGATTTTTATTCTTTTAAACTGGTTTAATGTACTTGCTTTCTGTTATCTTTTTACATATGGATGGAGGTTGTAATTGCTTTTTGGAATTAGGCTGTCAGAAACCAACATATATGTGAATTCAAGGAATGATTGAGGCAAGCTAATGAATTTTATGTAACATTTTAGAGATTTGTTACTGAAGTATTCTCTAATAGTCTTTGTTTTGTTGAAGAATTCAGTAAATAACAGTTCTCAAGTTAAAAAGTGTCTGTATATTCAGAAAGTTAAAATGACAGCAACTGTTAATTAGAAAGTATATTATTCTGTTTTTCAAATCCTGAGACAGCAAAGACATGAAATTTCTTTGAACGCTTGACTGTCAATTAATTGACATTTTGTTAATTAAAAAAATTTGGATCTTCGTATACTTTCTTTAGTGTTATCTGCTAAATGCCATTTCATAGATTCGGTAGTAATTCATATAATCTTGTATTTACAGCTTTTTATGATCATTAGTTTTCAATGGAATGAAAATGAAAAAGAGGCAGCCTTTTTGAATAAAAAAGTGAGGCATCTAAAAAGAAACATATAAATATATATGGCTGAGTTTAAGTAAACAGTATAGTTATTCAGAATTAATATTAGAAAACAAAACTTTGTCTCTGAAAATACCTTCATTTTATAAAAGTTTACAGTGATCTGTAGAAAGAATTCAGAGGTGTAAAGTAAATTTTATTCTCTCCCAGGTCACAAAAAGCTTGATGATTCCTGTAAAGGGAATATAAGGTGTGTTGGGGTAGGAGATAGGGAGGCATGAAGAAAGCTGTTTGTATCCATGTCCTTAAAGTCATACTTTTAAAAATAATTCAGTTGCTAAATAGTTTTTATTGTAGCTGAGTCCATGAGATAGTTTAAAAAACTTTGAAAAAATAAGTAGCTGTTTTATATAGCTTTAATGGAAGTCTTTCATGTTTCCTCTCCAGCAGTCCCTAATGAACGAACACTCCTTGTAATTTCAGTGCAGGCTTTGAGATTCCCTAAAGACTTGACTTCAGACCTCAAAGGGCAGCATTGCCACATGTCTGGAGAACTGGAGTTGCCAAACAGACTGACTGTGTACTAACAGGACACATTATATAGCTCCTGCATGTGAGACCCTGATAGAAGCTTAATGCTGATCATCTGCTGAGACCTTGTTGCTGGAAAGGGTTAGAGCGACTTTGGCACCTTTATTGAAATCAAGCTTTCTTTATTGATTAGTGAACCGTCTTGATAATATTGATGCCAGGTTGCAAGTTATTTGAAAGATCATAGTGGACTGAAGTATATATTTTTTTCTGAAAGCTTAAAAACATATTTTTACAGAAGCTTGTAAATAAGTCAATTTTAAAGTATGCTTAAACATCACAGCAGGGGATTATCGGTTTTTTGATAGATTATTTACAAATAATTTAAACTTTACAGTAATCATAATTCATTGCATGGTCATCTCCACACTTTTTGGACTTTTAAACCCTTGCATTCTTTATTTTGTCAATCCTATAAAAAGTTATTTTCTCATTATTCAATTCCTTGCACATAGTAAATATTCAAAAGTATTTGTTAAATAAACAATTACAGAACTGAACCATTTGCTAATCCAACTATAATAGAATTTCTCTTTCTTTTCTCTTTTTACCTTGTTATCTGTATATATATTTTACTTAGAAGCTAAACCGTAACACTTGTATAAACTTGATGTACAGTTTTATGTATGTTCACAAAAATAATCGAAACCAAAGCTTTCCAGACGGCAATATTTCATTTTGATATTTCACGTAATGATTTGTTTCACCCTTTAAAGAGACAGTGGAATAAAAGCTGCTCCTTGCAGTTATGCTATATTCTTTCCTGTTATGTGGTTCCTCAAGTTTGTGTTGGATATGCTGTTGAGAGAGTGCTGACACAAAGTGCAAACACTGTTGAAAAGTTCTTGATAGTTTACTTTGAGCACTTAAGATTACTATATCTTGACTATGAACTAGTTTTCTCTGGTTTTGACCTTTAGTCCCTATGTATAATGTGGTTCTCAACTCTGGGTTAATACTTTCCCTTCCTCGTTTGAACTCTCCTCTGTGGCCTACTCCCTTGACAGTGTTTCTGACATCTACTTAGGTAATTGGATCTATACTCAACGAGTTTGATTCGCCTTGCAAAGGCATAGGAGTATTTCATTGAAGAACACAATCCTTGAGGTTGCGAAACTGACGTGCTTCCTACTGCACTAAGAAGGCACGGAGCACAAGCCTTTAAAATTTTAATTTTTCTTCAGGAAAATGAAGTAATTTGATAGGAGTTTAGGTTTTGTTAATAAGTTATTCTTCCTTTTTTTAAGTTAAATTATATTTCAATCCTTAGATCAATAGTTTAAAATGTATTTTATTGCCAATAGCAATGAAGTTAATTTTATTTGATAGAATAAAAAATCCTAACTTAAAAAAAATAAAAATTCTTAATAGTTTCTGATGCATTTACATTTTCATAGTTTTGATTTCAGTATCTCTAAAACCTGAATGCTTGGTCTACTTTTTAGATATATTGCTATAGTTTTGCATAAATACCCGTTGTCCATTTAGAAAAATTGTATATTTTATTTTATATTTATTTACTATTCTTCATTTAGAACATGTGTTTTTTGAGTATAAAGTTTATTTTTTATCAAGGAAATATATTATTTCACAAATCTAAGAATAGGATAATACTTAAACTGAAAACAGCAGTCTCCTGCCTCAATTATTCTTTCTGTTGATTTTTACTTTCTGGAAGGAGCCACATTCAGATCTCTTGGCTATTGTCTCTTAGTTACTTTCATATTTCTGAATGATAGCTATTTCTAGATTTTTCTGTTTTTAAACATTATCTTAATATCTTTTATGGAAGATGACTATTGAGTACTTACATTGCTCTCTCTTTCCAGTTCACACACTCTCTTGTTTCTAGTTCAGTTATTTGATAGTGTTTAGTTAAAACCATCCCTAGCATTACCGTTTTTTGTGACAATGGAAATATCCATGCAGACCTACAAAAAATATACCATATTTACCCAACCACCTTGCCTCTCCTTCCTCCCTTCCACTTGTTTTTCTCTTTCTTTCTTTCTGCTGGAGTTAAGGATTTCCTACTTTTTCTGTTTCTTTCGATTTCTTTGTAGCCACCACAAATTTATTTCTGAATTTTCTACTGGAATCATAGAACTTCTACCAATGTAGTGAACTCACTTGGTATCTCTTGGTTCAGTTCTTTTCCTTGGATATATGTTGCTTGGAGTTCTCTATTGTCCTCTTCTCACCTGGATTGGTTATTCTTTAGTTCTGTAGAAAGCTGTCACCTGGAGGCTTCTTTTATCACAGCCTACAAGTATCCTCTTCTCCATCTTACGCTTTTGTGTCTATATCCTATGATTCATAGTGGCCTTCTTTTTTGGAAGATACACTGAACATTTATTGATCACTTATTCTATATGTGTTGGTCATCGTCCTAGCATCAGAATATAGGATCGAATAAAGAGAAAGCAAAAATAAAATCTAAGTGGCAGTAGTATGCCATGGAAAAATTAAAGCAAAACTGGGCTGGAGGATGACAGTGGGCGTCTCTGTGTTAACATTGATGAGGCATGTCCTTTGTAATTTCTTAAAAAAGAATACATGTAGAATATTTTAGAGCTTGCTTAGATGAAAATGTCTTTTTTAAACCATTATTGATGGCTTGTAGGGATATTAGTATTAGAGGCTGAAAGTTGTAATCTTTCTTATGATTTTTCCTCTGTGAGCTTTTATTATTTTGAAAATTGTTTATTGTTACTGGTTGTACCTTGATGTGGGTGAATCTTTTAGAGTCCACTGTCTTTGGTATTTTGTATAAACTTTTTCAGTCTGCAAAAGTATATACTTGTGTTCAGAGAAAGTTTCTTAAATTATTTCTATGGGAATGTTTTTACTGTATTCTCATTTCTGTTTCCAGAGCTACTCCTAGGTAGATGTTGAACTGGATTATCTAATTTTCCTATTGTTCTCATCCTTTTTTCTTCATTTTATCTTAGTCTCCTGAGAGCCTTCTATCACATCTTCCAATAATTCTTTCAAAATTTTTATTTGAAATTATACTTTTAATTTCTAAGAGCATTTTCTTCTTTTCTGAGATTTGAAGGGGAGTTGGAAAGTGAGAGCTGTTTAATTTTGTTCCAGCTTGACCAGGCCATGAGGTGTCCAGATACTTGGTCAAACATTATTTGGAGACTTTCTGAACGAGATTAACATGTAGAGTCAGTACACTGTGTGAAGCAGGTTGTGCTTTTGATATGGATCAGCCTCATGCAGTCAGCTGAAGGCCTGGCTATAACACAGGCTGACCATACCCTGAGGAGAGAGAATCTACTTGCTTGACTGCGTTGGAACTGAGATAACATTTTTTCCTGCCTTTGTCCTCAAACTGACAAAAAGTGACATGTTGTCACTTTTTGGATTTGGAGCCTGTTGCCCTTTAGACTGGAACCACACCATTGGTTTTCCGGATTTTTAGGCTTTTTAAGTTGGATTAGAACTACACTGTCAGCTCTCCTGGGTTTCCTGCTTACTCATTTTCTCTGCAGATCATGGGACTTGTCAGGCTCCATGATAGTGTGAGCCACTTTCTTAAATAAAATATGAATCTCCATCCCGTTGGTTCTATTTCTCTGGAGAACTCTTATAAATATTGTGTTTGTTTGGGCTGCACTGGGTCTTTGCTGCTGTGTGGGCTTTTCTCTGGTTGCGGCTGGCAGGGGCCACTGTCCAGTTGCAGCATGAGGGCTTCTCACTGCTGGTTCTCTTCTGGAGCACAGGCTCTGGGGCGTGCAGGCTTCAGTAGCTGTGGTGCATGGGCTCAGCAGTTGCGGTTCTGGGCTCTAGAGCAAGGGCTCGATAGTTGTGGCACATGGGTTTAGTTGCTCTGCGGTGTGTGGTATCATCCCGGACCAGGGATCAAACTTGTGTCCCCCACATTGGCAGGCAGATTCCTTACCACTGAGTCACTAGGCAAGCCAGAACTCTTCAAACAACAAATTTTCTCTATTGTGCAAAGACAGGGTTATCTGGCTCCCGAACGATCTGGGCTTCAGTAAGAGTCCGTTTTACAACTTCAGCTCCAGTTCTTATTAGAGATTAAAAGAGCTCCCAGGGCCTGGGATCATGGGCACTGATGGTTTGGAGAGCTCTCATACGAAGGCAGAGAGGTACCAGTGAATAAAAAATGTACCCCTGCCCTGAGTTTTACAACCAAGTTTTTATCTTTCTGATGGTAGTAATTGCACTTTTCTTCAGTTTACCTCTTCCGCCCCATTAATAATATTGTCTATTATTAATAATTAAGAGTAATTTTTTCCCTTGCTTGTCTCTTTGATGTCTGTCATTCATATAAGAGTCTTTCCTCTAATCACTGTTGACTGCTTGTGCTCATATTTAAGTGTGTTGCACAAATGTCTGCGTGCGTATGTATGAGTTGTCTGCTAGTGATGAATGAACCTTAAATTTAATCATGGATTCTCATTTTTCTCAGGGAATACTTCTCTAATATTGCTTGGTATCTCATGGTTTTGTAAGCATACTTTGAAGTTATTTTGTTTTTTACAGTAAGGATTTTTAAAGTGTTCACTTTTCTTCAGTTTACCTCTTCCGCCCCATTAATAATATTGTCTATTATTAATAATTAAGAGTAATTTTTTCCCTTGCTTGTCTCTTTGATGTCTGTCATTCATATAAGAGTCTTTCCTCTAATCACTGTTGACTGCTTGTGCTCATATTTAAGTGTGTTGCACATATGTCTGCGTGCGTATGTATGAGTTGTCTGCTAGTGATGAATGAACCTTAAATTTAATCATGGATTCTCATTTTTCTCAGGGAATACTTCTCTAATATTGCTTGGTATCTCATGGTTTTGTAAGCATACTTTGAAGTTATTTTGTTTTTTACAGTAAGATTTTTTAAAGTGTTCAGTAGTTTACTCCTCTGGAAAGTAAACTTCCAGTTGTTTACCATGGTGGGGATGGCCAGCAATATGGGGAGAGAAGTTCAGATGGTGTTTTTTAATACCAGCTTTTATTCATTTAAACTCTTTTCATTCCTGCCCCTCAGCCATCCTTATATATAATCAGTGCGTCAGTTCTTGTCCTTTCTAGGGGTTCTACAACAAGCATTTGTCTGCTGCTTCAATTTATTTCCCTCCAGACTATAGGGAAATTTTTATTTTACTGTTTCTTTTTTTTTCTTTCTTTTTTAAATCAATTTATTTTTTACTGAAGGATAATCGCTTTACAGAGTTTTGCTGTTTTCTGTCAAACCTCAACATGAACCAGCCATAGGTATACATATATCCCCTCCCTTTTGAACCTCCTTCAGTCTCCCTCCCCATCCCACCCTCTAGGTTGATACAGAGCCCCTGTTTGAGTTTCCTGAGCCATACAGCAAATTCCTGCTGGCTATCTATTTTATGTATGGTAATGTAGGTTTCCATGTTAGTCTTTCCATGCATCTCACCCTCTCCTCCCCTCTCCCCATGTCCATAAATCTGTTCTCTATGTCTGTTTTCTCATTGTTTCCCTGTCAATACATTCTTCAGTATCATTTTTCTAGATTCTGTATATATGCATTAGAATACGGTATTTCTCTTTTTCTTTCTGACTCACTTCACTCTGTATAATAGGTTCTAGGTTCATCCATCTCATCAGAACTGACTCAAATGCATTCCTTTTTATGGCTGAGTACTATTCCATTGTGTATATGTACCACTGCTTCTTTATCCATTCATCTGTTGATGGGCATCTAAGTTGCTTCTTTGTTCTAGCTATTGTAAATAGTGCTGCAGTGAACAATTGGATACATTCGTCTCTTTCAATTTTGGTTCCCTCAGGGTATGTACCTAGGAGTGGGATTGCTAAGTCATATGGTGGTTTTATTTAGTTCTTTAAGGAATCGCCCTCTTGTCTTCCATAGTGGCTGTATCAATTTACATTTCCACCAACAGTGCAAGAGCATTCCCTTTTCTCCACACCCTTTCCAGCATTTATTGTTCCCACACTTTTTGATAAGGGCCTTTCTGACTGGTGTGAGGTGATATCTCATTGTAGTTTTGATTTGCATTTCTCTAATAATGAGCGATGTTGAGCATCTTTTCATTTGTTTGTTAGGCATCTGTATGTCTTCTTTGGAGAAATGTCTGTTTAGGTCTTTCCCCCACTTTTTGATTGGGTTGTTTGTTTTTCTGGTATTAAGTTGAATGAGCTGACTGTATATTTTGGAAATTAATCATTTGTTAGTTGTTTCATTTGCTATTATTTTCTCCCACTCTGAGGGTTGTCTTTTCACTTCGCTTATTGTTTCCTTTGCTGTGCAAAGCTTTTTTTAATCAGGTGCCACTTATTTACTTTTGTTTTTATTTCCATTTCTCTAGGAGGTAGGTCATAGAGGATCTTGCTTTGATTTATGTCATTGAGTGTTCTGCCTATGTTTTCCTCTAACAGTTTTATATTTTCTGGTTTTACATTTAACTTTTTAATCCATTTTGAGTTTATCTTTGTGTATGGTGTTAGGAAGTGTTCTAATTTCATTCTTTTACATGTAGCTGTCCAGTTTTCCCAGCACCATTTATAGAAGAGGCTGTCTTTGCCCCATTGTATATTCTTGCCTCCTTCGTCAAAAATAAGGTACCCATAGGTACATGGGTTTATTTTGGGACTTTCTATCTTGTTCCATTGGTCTATATTTCTGTTTTTGTGCCAGTACCATACTGTCTTGATGACTGTAGCATTAATACTATAATCTGAAGTCAGGAAGGTTGATTCCTCCAGCTCCATTCTTCTTTCTCAAGACTCCTTTGGCTATTTGGGGTCTTTTGTATTTCCATATGAATTGTGAAATTCTTTGTTCTAGTTCTGTGAAAAATGCCCATTGGTAATTTGATGGGGATCATATTGAATCTGTAGATTGTATTTGGTATTATAGTCATTTTCACAATATTGATTCTTTCTACCCAGGAACATGGAATATCTCTCCATCTGTGTCATCTTCAATTTCTTTTGTTAGTATCTTATAATTTTCTGTGTACAGTTCTTTTGTCTCCTTAGGTAAGTTTATTCCTAGATATTTAATTCTTTTTGTTGCAGTGGTGAATGGGATTGATTCCTTAATTTCTCTTTCTGATTTTTCATAGCTAGTATATAGAAATATCATATTGAATCTGTAGATTGTATTTGGTATTATAGTCATTTTCACAATATTGATTCTTTCTACCCAGGAACATGGAATATCTCTCCATCTGTGTCATCTTCAATTTCTTTTGTTAGTATCTTATAATTTTCTGTGTACAGTTCTTTTGTCTCCTTAGGTAAGTTTATTCCTAGATATTTAATTCTTTTTGTTGCAGTGGTGAATGGGATTGATTCCTTAATTTCTCTTTCTGATTTTTCATAGCTAGTATATAGAAAAACAAGTGATATCTGTGTATTGATTTTGTATGCTGCAACTTTGCTAAACTCGCTGATTAGCTCTGGTAATTTTCTGATACTATCTTTAGGGTTTTCTATGTACAGAATCATGTCATCTGCAAACAGAGCTTTATTTCTATTCCGATCTGGGTTTCTTTTATTTTTCTTTTCTGAGGGCTGTAGCTAGGACTTCCAGAACTTAGTTCATGTCAGTTTAGTTGCTCAGTCATGTCCGACTCTTTGCGACCCCAGGAACAGCAGCACACCAGGTCTCCCTGTCCATCACCAACTCCCAGAGTCCTCCCAAACCCATGTGCATTGAGTCGGCGATGCCATCCAACCATCTCATCCTCTGTTGTCCCCTTCTCCTCCTGCCCCCAATCCTTCCCAGCATCAGGGTCTTTTCCAATGATTCAGCCCTTCGAATCAGGTGGCCAAACTATTGGAGTTTACCTTCAACATTAGTCTTTCCAATGAACATCCAGGACTGTTCTCCTTTAGGATTGATGGGTTTGATCTCCATGCAGCCCAAGGGACTCTCAAGAGTCTTCTCCAACACCACAGTTCAAA